>JAMPIV010012021.1:0-588922 GCA_024509875.1 Oreohelix idahoensis
GCGGCTCTCTTTGCCATATAGAGAGAGGTCGCCAACGAACATACAGGATTTTCTCCCTTTGAACTTGTCTTTGGCGCGAAACCGCGAGGTCCTATGTCCTTACTTCATGATCTTATAACTGCTGATAATATTGTCGATGACACAAAATCCTCTTATGAATATGTCATCGCACTTAGACACAAGATTATTGAAGCATGCAAATTGGCAACTGCTTCTTCTGAATTTGCGAAACAGAAGGCAAGGGAATTTGCCAATAAAAAGAGATGTTTGCGACAACTTTGTCCAGGTGACAAAGCATTCGTCTTGCTACCTTGTAGGGAAAATAGACTTCTCATTTCTTGGAAAGGTCCGTACGATATAATATCAAAAGTTTCCGATGTTGACTATATCGTCGATATTGACGGGAAGCGTAAAACCTTCCACATCAACATGCTCACGGAATTCCATGAACGTCCTGATTATTTACAACCTGTTTTCCAGGCAACGGACGATTTTCCAGTCCAACATGGACAGTACTCATCTCTGTCAGTAATACAGGATGAGGAAACGAGTTTCTCGGATGTAAATTTACCTTTTCCAATGATTCCTCTTCACTCTAATGAATCATGGAAAGATGTTGCAATTTCTCCAGAATTATCTCCAGGAGAGCAGAAACAAGTTTCTACTATGTTAGAACAATTTCAGGATGTCCTTACTGACATTCCTGGTCAAACTGATGTCATTCAACATGACATTATTCTTACTGACCATAGTCCTATAAGAGTCAGACCGTATCCTATCCCGATACATTTTCAAGCACAGGTAGAGAAAGAGTTAGATGAGATGATAGAGTTAAAAATTATTGAACCATCCACATCAGCATATTCTTCGCCGATGGTTATAGTACGAAAAAAAAGACAATAACATACGTCTTTGCGTGGATTATCGCAAATTGAACCAAGTGACTAAATTTGATGCTGAACCTATGCCTTTACTAGAAGAGCTACTTACGAGACTATCGAATTCTCATTTCTTTACTAAACTCGATTTGTCTAAGGGATATTGGCAAGTTCCACTATCCGAACACGCCAAACCGTTTACTGCTTTTTCGACGCCTAGGGGTCTATTCCAATGGAATTTCATGCCTTTCGGTCTTATGAACGCCCCTGCAACATTTGTACGCATGATGCGTCGAATCCTATCTCATCGCTCAGATGTCATTGCGTATCTTGATGACATCTGTCTTTTCAGTGATACTTGGAACGATCACTATAATGGTATAAATGAACTATTGTCTATCTTACGCGAGCATAACCTGACAGCGAAACCATCGAAAGCATGTATTGGTTTTAGCGAAAATATCTTTCTTAGGACACCGTGTTGGTCATGGGTTCCTAAAAACAGAAGTCCATAATACAAGTAAGATACTTAACATTTCTATTCCTAAGACTAAAAAGCAAGTACGAAGTCTCTTAGGTCTAATACAATTTTATGGACGATTCATTCCGAATCTGTCCTCCATTATGTCACCTCTTTCTTCCTTGCTAAAGAAAGGGTCTCCTAATGTAGTCCATTGGACTCAAGAATGTCAATCCTCTTTGGATAAGGTTAAAACTATGTTTTCTACTTCACCTATCCTAGTATTGCCTTCTAAGGATAAGACATTTATTCTTCGTAGTGACGCTTCAGCCACCGGGATTGGAGCTGCACTAATGCAAGAGTACTCTGGAACTCTGCATCCTGTGATGTATATTTCTCGGAAATTAAATGCCGCAGAGAAGAATTACTCGGTCCTAGACCGTGAATTATTGGCTATGGTTTGGTCAATCCTTAAACTGCAAAGATTTCTTCTGGGCGCGCATTTCATTGTGGAAACTGACCAGAAAGCTCTTACGGCTATTCAGAGTAAAAATCTGAAGAGCGCGAGATCAACGCGATACGCGATTGCTCTACAGCCATTTCATTTTTCGGTGCGAGCTATCCGTGGGTCAGAAAATGTGATGGCAGATATTTTGTCTAGATGCCCCACATGATTCATAACTGTTATACAACTTTGATACAGTTGTTTCTATGTTGAAATGTGTACACATATGTAATATATCATTTATTGATTGTAACACTACTTAGCGGTTCATTGATATTT
Source organism: Oreohelix idahoensis (assembly GCA_024509875.1). Taxonomy (NCBI): domain Eukaryota; kingdom Metazoa; phylum Mollusca; class Gastropoda; order Stylommatophora; family Oreohelicidae; genus Oreohelix; species Oreohelix idahoensis. The sequence continues at coordinate 2,123 of JAMPIV010012021.1, forward strand.
ATTCACCGCTGATCTTTCAATGTTTTTCGTCTTTGATGATCATGATGTTAAGATATCTTAGATGAAATTTATGTATAAACTAATGTGGAAATTGTGTCATTGCTAATATTGTAGTATGCGTTGGTGACACCTCTCTGGAAATATTTATACTTAGAGAAGTACTTTCTCTAAGGTCATAAAACTTATGCTTATCATCTGCGCATTGTATTGGTGCGTTGTGATCCTATTGTATGTTGCTCCTAGATGTATTTCAAAAAAAAATGTACCATTTTTTTTTCCCGAGGGGTGTGGTAATCTGTTGCGTGCATATTTTGACGCACATATTACAAAAATCGATATGGCTATTTAATATGGGAAAAATATAGACATTCATTCATTTGTGTATGAAAATGCTGTCTATGGTAAAAGCGAGAGAATCCATGTTTGATTCACACTTTTGATTAGAGGAGTAATCGTTCTGGATATTGATCCGGCGCAAGGATATTGCGCTTACGTTTGTTCTTATTTTTTAGGGCCAGAAAATATATTAATTTGCTTATTGTGTTTATGGCCTGAATTCATATGTATTACATATTATTAGTACAAGTAGAATCAGTCCTATATTGTATATTTTGGATGGGTAGGCGGGACTAGATTCTTGTTATTCCGGTCTAGCGGAAGTATGAGTTGTCTTGACAAGTCGTGATGAGTTCCGATGTACCGTGATAATGGCGGTGTACGCACTTTTCAATAGGGCTGGTAGATTCTTATAAGGATAATTATGATTCATGAAGTGGTTTTCTTCTAAAGGAGCTGGCATCTCTACTATAGGATATGTTAGAGACTCTCCTAAGGTACGGTACAATGTATAATTCGGACTCCTTGTATTCCCAGACCCTATCTTCATGATCCCAGTCCGACTCGACCTACATGGAACATGTCGCTTCGTATCGCTAGGGTCGTGTTTTGTATCGACGAAGATGACAGACTTTCCTACAGCGGTTATGGCTACGTGAATTAACCTGGTCACCGTAGAGCTGTATGGAAACATTTATGAAATCATTTATATACCCATTATAAATTAACTCTGGCTTATATTCTCCTTCCTATGAATGAGTGAACGACAACTCAGGGAGGCGGCCATGTTAGATTTCGGTCATCATATGTTTTGATCACTGCCAGAGAACAGATTATTTATCCTATTATCGGACAGTGACAGGGAGATCTCAATCTTGCTAGAAACCCCCTTTCGTGGTTTCATAATATATACTACAAACTATGGACGTCAAGTAACTTTAGTTATTTACCGATCTGCCTTCACTGACGCGTTTAGTCAGATAGGGGGATGCGGCCATAATGTATCATGACAATTGAACTTTTGATGTACTGCCCATTATTTCTGAATGTGTCATGACTTCAGATCTGCTATGTATACCTACAAATTGATATGTCAACATACCATGATGTACTCGTATGTCCCAGTGTGTACGTCTGAATAAATTGAGTAAACAAAGATTCCAGCCGTCTGCATTGGTGCCTTGTAGACACAAGTGGTAATGATTGTTTACTATTGTCAGTGATACACGAACAGTACACAAAACTTTTACCGGTATCAAACTCTGGGTTATTCTTAGTCATGCCATGGACTATAACACCATCCTGAGTCAGGTTGAAGTGACAGCAAGTTTAGGCGCCTTGCATCATTTAATCACCTAAAACCTTTGCCTTCCCTATCACATCAGGGTTACTAGGTGTGTTACCTCATTTACTGCTTAAATAACTGACGATATAGACTGGAGCATGCCTTCTCAAAACAACAACACCCATCTTTTCCTTGACAGGAAGCAATCACAGATTACACTCTTACAGATGTTGGGAAATAAACAAATAAAAGAACGAGACACATTTTAGCACAAAGGTACATTCTCTTAAACAAGTAATTCATTGAGAAGTGCGAGGGGTGTAACAGGCCCGACGTGGTATCCGTTATCGCATGCAACTGACTTTAACTGTCCCCAATTAAAGCTTTCTTATTGTTACAGATCTGAGCTTAGATCATGAAGCTAGCCAGATTCTCGAGATCATATATATAAACAGGGTGGTCCTGGCTCGGTTTTGATTTGGACAGCAACGAAAGTATCCAGTTTGGAGAGCATCTTGTTGTATAGTGATCAGAAAGCCGTAGAAGACAGTCTCGTAAGACAATTCATATTAAGGTAATTCATTGATTCAGCAGATGTTAGCTAAAGTTTTCCTGCTGTTGGCTAGATGTGTCAGGTTGGATTTTTTAGTTGAAATCTAGCTTGTGTTAGTCATACAGTTATGAAATGTATTGAGAAATAAGTTATTGTTGTCGAGTTTTGACCTTGCCTACCATGGCTGGTGCTCATTGCAGCCTGTTAGAAAGACATTGCAGTACTGTCAGAAAGTTCACAATGTTTGATAGTGTCCACTGAAGCCCGTGTCTTGGCTATGTTCTTATGTTTCGCATTAAATAAGGGATTGTAGTGAATTGTGTTTTTTCCTTATTCTGCGTGACGCTAGACTGTGTGTCCTCTAGATTTATATGAGCTAAATTTAATACATCTGTCTTCATATACACACACGACAAATCAGATCATTACAATAACAATAAAGAGAAGTTATAAAAATGAACTTTGACTCTTTTGCTTATTTTTACTGCTTGGCAAATGATTAAATGATTATTTTTAAAAAGTTTGCCTTATTAAATTTATGTTACTTTCTTTTATCTGTTATTATTAAAATGTTTTTCATGTTTGTTAATAAGGTAAATAAAGACCTGAACTGAGCGTTTTTCTTTCTTGATGATTAAGTAAAACATTTTCGTGATCTAGACGAGATTGTTTGTTACACTCTTACTGCTGTTTTTAATTTCATTTATTCTAAACTATTACACACACCAAACAAGATTAAAAGTAATTTACTTTAATGTGCCAAATAAACATATAATCAATTTAAGGCAGGTCTGAGTTCTGGCATGAGTGGGGAAAACATTTTGTTTTTGATGTTACACAGATAAACTGATAACACAAATAAAAAGATAAATATACATAGAAAAGATAGAAGGAAGGAGGGAGGGAGGAAGGAAGGGAGGGAGGGAGGAAGGGAGGGAGGGAAGGAAGGAAGGAGTGAGGGAAGAGGATGGAAGGAAGAAAGAAGGGAAAAAGAAGGACAGAAAGAAGGGAGGGAGAAGGAAGGACAGACACAAAGTAACGATCACTTGAAAGTAGGACATCAGGAAGACCAAGAAAAAGATGGGGTAAGCGAGTAGTCCAAGTAAAGAAAAGAAAGACAAACAGATGAACAAACCAAGAAAAATGGAAAGCTCTTTCATTTAAGCTCTCGTCAGAAATGACCACTCTGTACGCATCGTTTCTCTTCAGATTTAGATTTAAGGTGGCTTTAGTCAGGGTGGTGTTCTCTTGCGCTTCACGAAAGAATGACACTGTGATGTTTCCAGCAGTTGTTTTTATTAATGGTGAAGCCTGAAAATTAAAGTACACATTAAACAAACAACAAAATCTTAAAATACATCTTTCTTTACCTCTGATCTGTATGGATTCATTAATTCATTCATTAAACACACTCCTTTTCTGCCCCTACACAAGAATTTACTCTTCTTCATTTCAAAGACCCTATTCCCATTACCCTCAGTCATCTTTCCTTCCCAGTATACTTTCTCTTTTCTTACTTCCTCCTGCTCTCACAACTTATCTCCACAGATATAATTTTCAGCTTGTTGAAATCACATTTTGAAAGATCTTACTTATCAGTAATTTTGATAACAGAATACTAAGAAACATGTGAACCCAATGAGAATATTTAAATAGGGTAGTAACTAATAATAAATCAGAGGCACATCTCCAATCCAACCTGCAAGTCTGGAAGGAAGAGCTGGAGAAGAGAGGGATGGTCATAAGCAGCTCTGAAACAAAATCCATGGTGATATCACGAGAAGAAAGAAGACATCAGATTAAGCTGGGAGAACAGGTCCTGGAGCAGGTCGACCACTTTAAATACCTCGGAGCTATTATAGACCGAAAGGGAGGCAGCAAAGAAGAGTTGGCCACTCGAAAAGCAGCAGCTGGGAGACTTTTTCAGGCCATAAATCGAGGATTCCTCAGCAAGAAAGAGGTTGGTAAGAAAACGAAGATGGCTGTATACCGCTCCACCTATGTCCCAGTCTTGACATATGGAATGTGAGTTACTCAGGGCAATGACTACAACCCACAAAAGCCAGATCCAAACCTCAGAAATGAGGTATCTGAGGAAGGTGGTTGAAGTAACAAGAAGAGACATGGTACGCAACCAGACGATACGTCAAGGCCTTAAATTCCACCCCCTGCAGACCCAAGTAGAATAGTCCCAACTAAGATTGGTTTGGCCATGTCTGCAGAATGGGAGAAGATCGGCTACCACGACAAGCAATGGGAAACAAAGAGCCAAGGATCCAGGACCCCCAGGACAACCCAGAGTCCCGCTGGGAGAACAACATTTAGACAATCTTTGAAGGACCGAGGACTAGAATGGAACCAGTCGAGGAGGAAGAACAGCCGATAGGGATAGTCTGTGGAGCTCTCCTCTTCCAAACCTCTACACCTCACGGTAGAAGGGGAACGACTAAGTATGTAAAGTAAGTAACTAATAATAAAAAAATAAAATAAATGCACAAAGACTATACTTAAGAAATCTGGCTTTAATAATATAACAAAAAGACCTGAAATGATCTGGTCATATAAAAAGGTATCATATGCGTGAATCCAGTTACTGGGAAGCAAAGATTAGGACCACAGTGCCTCATCAAGCATACTGTGTGAAAGGTGACTAAGAGAGAGCTGTGTGTTCAGAGCCACCATATAAAACAAACTGCTATAAAAACCACACATACCATGAAGAACTTTGAGTCAGCCTTCTTGCTTAGAAGCCAACAGTAAAGGCCTTATGCTTTTTTTAAAGAACAAAGGGGAGAAGAAGAAATAACTAACATTAAAGTATATAAAATAACAGTAAACAAAGAAAGTGGTATAAAATACCTGAAGCAAGAAAAGTGTATAAAATAACAGTAACATAGAAAATACATAAAAAACAGTAACAGGAAAGTATATATAAAATAACAGAAACAAAGAAAGTATATAAAATAACAGTAACAAAGAAATTATATAAAACAATAGTTACAAAGAAAGTACATAAAATAACAGTAACTAAGAAAGTATTTAAAATAACAGTAACAAAGAAACTACATAATAACAGTAACAAATAAAGTAAATAAAAATAACAGTAAACAAAGAAAGTGTATAAAAATAACAGTAACATAGAAAATACATAAAATAACAGTAACATGGAAAATACATACAATAACAGTAACAAGGAAAGTATATAAAATAACAGTAACATAGAAAATACATAAAGTAACAGTAACAAGAAAAGTATATAAAATAACAGTAACAAAGAAAGTGTATAAAATAACAGTAACAAAGAAAGTACATAAAATAACAAGTAACTAAGAAATTACATAAAATAAAGAGCAACAAAGAAAGTACAAATAAAATAAAAGTAAGGAAGAAAGTATATAATAACAGTAACAAAGAAATGTATTTAAATAAACAGTAACAAAGAAAAACTATATAATAACAGTAACAAAGAAAGTAAATAAAATAACAGTAACTAAGAAAGTATTTAAAATAACAGTAACAAAGAAACTATATAATAACAGTAACAAAGAAAGTAAATAAAATAACAGCAACAAAGAAAGTATTTAAAATAACAGTAACAAAGAATGTAGGTAAAATAACAGCTACAAAGGAAGCATATAAAGTAACAGTAACAAAGAATGTAGGTAAAATAACAGCAACAAAGGAAGCATATAAAATAACAGTAACAAGAGAATGTAGGTAAAATAACAGCTACAAAGGAAGCATTATAAAAAATAACAGTAACAAAGAATGTAGGTAAAATAACAGCTACGAAAGGAAGCATATAAAGTAAACAGTAACCAAAGAATGTAGGTAAAATAACAGCAACAAAGGAAGCATATAAAATAACAGTAACAAAGAATGTAGGTAAAATAACAGCAACAAAGGAAGCATATAAAATAACAGTAACAAAGAATGTAGGTAAAATAACAGCAACAAAGAAAGTATAAGCAATACAGACAGTAAAACATCACTTAGCAGACAACAGTGATAAGAGTGAAGAGATACTGTAAGAATGGACCAACATTATTTAAGACAACACAGCTATGGAGAGATTAATGCAGCCAAACATTAAAAATTATAGTCATCATGATCTTTTTCCTTTTTTGCCCCCTTTTGAGCGTGGGGCCACTGTTGTAGCTGCCCCCCCCCCCCCCCCCTTCCCTTGCTGAAAGCCTGCACAACACATTCATATGCTCCATGCAGCAGTGGTTATTTTGTAGCAATATGTTTTACATGGCGAGGCTGATAGCGTAATAATGCCTACTGGCAAAATAACTAATAAGATTGATAAAATCACTTAAGAAAGACCCAAAAAAAATTAATATTTCCTGACCAACTGAACAGATGAGTACAACTTTTCCGGGACAAAAAGTGATAAAAGTCACTCCTGTTTGTTAGATGAATAAAACATTACCCTAAAAGCTGGAAGTGAGTTGCTATAAAATGTGGACTGGATGTGAACAGAACTGTTCACTATGTTGATAAAAGTAAGTCCACTCTCATCTTGTAAAGGGGCCTCTTTAAACGCTCTGTAGGAGAACCAAAAAATGTTCCTTACATAAGACAAGTAAATATGAAAAGCCGAATATATAGTGTATTTGTGTGTGTACATATATAATATATATCAGACTGTATTATTAAAAAGATGTCCTATATCTGTAAAAAAAAATTCTATTTTTTTAAAGACAAAATATACCATTCAACCTCTGATGGGTTTATAATTAACATATATATTTATGCTAAAGTGTATATATATATATATAACTAATTCAAGAAAATAATTTGGATTTCCGAATGTAAAACAGGGCATCATTTCAGTCTCCACTCCAAATAGAGTAAATCAAAAGTGTAAAATTGTGTGAATGTGTGTGTTTTCCCTTGTTCCAAAACAGCAAACTCTCATATCTGCTGTTTTTTAATAATAATAAAAAAAAGGGGGTGGATCTGGGATGACACCTAAGCCACTAATCATCTGTTATTATCAATATGCATTACAATAACCTCAACAGACCTTCACTTTTCCATCACACAATCCCTAATCCGTTTACATTAATTTTTGTTCTTGTTATTTACTGTTTTACTTTATTGTGCAGTTCTCTAGGTCTGTCGATTCTAAACACCTGTTCTACAGTTATGGGTATAATAATAATAATTTCTTTAAGCGCCAAACACGGCGCATAAGGCAGAAACCAGTGATCTCCAGGTTGTTCGTTGTGATGCTACTCCTCTTAACTCTTGCACATTATTTAGGCCCAACGTTCTTCCTTCTCTTATTATTGTTCTTGTGAGTGTTTCTTTTGGTCTTCCTTTTTTCCTCTTACCCTCAGGAACCCAAGTGAGCGCCTGTAGTGGTATTCTGTTGTTTTGCATTCGTAGGACATGACCGATATATGACCATCGTCTTTTCCTTATATAGTCGGAGACATATTTCTGCTTAGAGTCTTCTCTTATTTGTCGATTAGTCTTGAATTCTTTCCAACTGATGTTCATGATTTTTTCTAAGACATTTGTTCTCGAATGTATTCAGCTTGTTCTCCAATGATTTTGTTATTTTCCAACTTTCACAGCCGTATGTTAACACTGAGATAACATTCGAATTAAACAGACGAAGCTTGGTATGTATATTCAGTGATCGTAATTTCCAAATGTTAGATAATCTATTGAAGGCGCTAGCTGCCAAAGCAATTCTAGTATGAATTTCTCTTGTTGTGTCACCATCCTGAGTCATTTTACTGCCTAAATAATTGAAACTTTCAACTTTCTGTAGTTTTTCCCCGTTCAAGATGATATCAAAGGTCTCGTTAGAAAAGTTCATAGCTTTCGTTTTAGAGGCATTTATTTGGAGACCAATTTTAACCGAGAGATGACACAAATTATTTATTGCTTCTTGGGCCTGTCTGGGTGTTGGACTTATGAAGTTATGGGTATGCATGGGGGCATATCTGGAGTCATCCTTATATGACCACCAGCTATGCACAATGCTACAATATATGTACGTGGAAGTGAACTATGTCTGTGAGGCTAATTACATCCTCATTAAGTCTTGAAATCATTCACACACTTCCAAGGATTCCTCCTGTGGTGAAACTTGTTGAGAACCCAGCATTGCATGCTAAGCTTGGAGAAGTCACTTGAGCCCCAGGCATAATTCTTTGGCTTTGACTTGGTTGACTGCATGCAGAAGGATCTCACTATGGACACGGTGATAGGCAGAGGTTGCTGAGAAGTGGCTCTGTGCAGGACGTGACAATTTCTTGGGAGAGCCCGGAACCAGAGTACAGTATTTTAGCTCTGCATAGGAGCCCCGTTGGATGGCGGGGAATGCACAGTATGCCACACACTTCTTACGCCTTGCTTGGGACCAGATGTGATGATCCTTTAAATGCAAGCCAAGCTGGAGAAACTGGAGCTCATGACTTCAATTCAACACATTTCGGAATGGCAGAAAAGTCACAGGAAAAGCCTAGATCTACAGTGTAGATAATACCAAGGTGTCTTCAACTTAGTATTGGCTGCTAAGGAGCGAGAAGCTCAGCAGCCCTACTTAAACAACAACAACACCAACAACAGTTATGGGTGAATTGTATGTCTATAAATAATCTAATACTGGCATTCTCTTCTTCATACTTTCTACATTTTAGTAGGAAATGCTCTATATTATTTTTTTCTAGACACTCTGCACATTAAGGTTCTTCTGTTCTAAAATAGTAATTCATTCTCAGTTGTAGTCTACGTTAGTTTCTTTTTGCTATTAATTTTTAGTTCTCTAGATACCTGACATGTTCATATTGGAGCCCTGAATAACCAATATGCATGTCTAGCCCTTCAGACTTCCATCCCATGCTACTGTCCATTCATCAGTTACTATTCTTCTAATTAAGTCCTTTACGCCACTCAACAGCTACAGAACACATGTAAATTCTTCAACTTGGCATTGGCTGTGAAAGAGAAACAAACCCAACAGCCATATTTACAACCTGTATAAAGACAACAGCTCTTCTGTTTATTCAGACTTCATATTAATAATTAGGTATACAAATCTTGTGGCTTACATCTTTAATTAACTATAATAATAAACATTATCAAACAAACTGAAATACCTACGTCCATTTTCAACTGAACAAATCCTGCAACAACAAAAGCTACACTGCAGAAAACCATTCCGGCACACATCCGCTGTAACGGCCTGTACAGGTAAAAATGTGTGGAAATAAGTAGAAAACTAGATTTGTGGATGAGTGGGTACAAATTTGATCTGGACACGTGACATAATGGAAGTCTGAAATCAGAAGAATAGTCTGGATTATGAGAAAGCATAATTTAGAAGATAAGAAGAAAGGGTACCAAAAAAAAATGTGTCACACTTCAGAGCTAATCATTTTTTCAACATGCATATTATAATCCAACAAAATGTTCAAAATAAGAAAAGCTGACACTGAGAAATCTCACCTGTTTGGGATCTGAAATTTGTTGAGGCAAGGATACACCAACTTCTCAAAGAGTGGAATGAGTAACAGAATCAAAAGTGGATTTATCACCTGCAATTGGTCAGGCTTCATACGGCCTAAAGAACCCTTGTGCATTAAAAAAAATAATAATAATGAGCTAAGTAATGTCAAGAAAGAAGTTTTATGACTGATCAAGGCAGCGGATGAGGATACCAAGTGTCAGGGTTTGTATGTGTCAGGTCATGCTTTTTGCAATAAAGGACTGTCTATAAGCTGTAAGTGTACATGATTCTTGACAAATATAATTGGAGCAGTTGCTGAGGGAAAAAAAGTTGACAGGGAAACAAAATATACAAGTCAATTCAAATAATACTATAGAAGTAATGAAAAAATAATGCAAAGTGAATAACACATCAGAAGTCATGAAAAGATAACAATGCAAAGTAAATAATACTACAGGAGTAATGAAAAGATAACAATGCAAAGTAAATAACACAACAGAAGTCATGAAAAGATAACAATGCAAAATAAATAATACTACAGTCGTAATGAAAAAATAATTTAAAGTAAATAATAATCCAGAAATAATGAAAAGATAGTAATGCAAAGTAAATAATTTTACAGAAGTAATATAAAGATAACAACGAAAAGTAAAAAATAATCCAGAAGTTATGAAAAGATAACAATGTAAAGAGAGATTGACAAGAGGACGAAGAAGTCTGTATACAGATCTACCTACGGCCCAGTCTTGACATATGGATGCGAGTCATGGGCAATGACTAACAACACACAAAAGCCAGCTTCAAACCTCAGAAATGAAGTATCTGAGGAGGGTGGTTGAAGTAACAAGAAGAGACATGGTCCGCAACCAGATGATACGACAATGCCTCAAAACCCAGCCCCTGCAGACCCAAGTAGAACAGTCGCAACTAAGACTGTTTGGCCATGTCTGCAGAATGGAAGAAGATCGGCTACCATGACAAGCATGGGAAACAAAGAACCAGGGATCCAGACCTCCAGGACGACCCAGAGTTCGCTGGAGGACAACATTAGACAATCCCTGACGGACCAAAGACTAGATTGGAACCAAGCCAGGAGGAAGATCGCCAATAGGACAGTATGGCATTCTCTTTGTCAAACCTCTACACCCCAGGGTAGAAGACGGACATCTAAGTAAGTAAATAAGTAAACAATGCAAAGTAAAAAATACAATTGAGGTTTCAACAAGATAACAATGCAAAGTAAAAAATACAATTGAGGTATCAACAAGATAACAATGCAAAGTAAAAAATACTATAGGAGTATTAACAAGATAACAATGCGAAGTACAAAATACTATATACATATTAACAAGATAACAATGTAAATTAAAAAATTCTATAGAAGTATTAACAAGATAACAATGTAAAGTAAAAAATACTATAGAAGTATTAACAAGATAACAATGTAAAGTAAAAAATACTATAGAAGTATTAGCAAGATAACAATGCAAAGTAAACAATACTATAGAAGTATTAACAAGATAACAATGTAAAATACTATAGAAGTATTAACAAGATAACAATGTAAAGTAAAAAATACTATAGAAGTATTAACAAGATAACAATGCAAAGTAAACAATACTATAGAAGTATTAACAAGATAACAATGTAAAGTAAACAATACTATAGAAGTATTAACAAGATAACAATGCAAAGTAAAAAATACTATAGAAGTATTAACAAGATAACAATGTAAAGTAAAAAATTCTATAGAAGTATTAGCAAGATAACAATGCCAAGTAAAAAATACTATAGAAGTATTAACAAGATAACAATGTAAAGTAAAAAATACTATAGAAGTATTAGCAAGATAACAATGCAAAGTAAACAATACTATAGAAGTATTAACAAGAAGATAACAATAAAAAATACTATAGAAGTATTAACAAGATAACAATGCAAAGTAAAAAATACTATAGAAGTATTAACAAGATAACAATGCAAAGTAAACAATACTATAGAAGTATTAACAAGATAACAATGTAAAGTAAACAATACTATAGAAGTATTAAGAAGATATCAATGCAAAGTAAACAATAATCCAGATGTAATAAACAGAGATGGAGGCAAAGTAAATTATACTAGCCGCCATTAAAAACGCATCGAAATCGTGACATGTTTTCACTGTTGAAATGTTTATGCAAGTGAGCGATTTTCAAATCCCGAAAGTGTGCAAGTGATGAAGTTCATGTATTCCCACTTTACTGTCGATGTGATGTTTACTTCAAATTTTGCGTGCTTCACGTGCAAAACAAGATTTTTGATAAATTCTGGCTTTTTTAAAAGTCGAATCACATTGAAATTTGGCACTCGTATTAGTCAAGTTTCAGCGAGTAAAAAGCCATTATGTGTTTTTTTTCATCGAAAGAAAGTCTGTTAATGTTTTTGTCATGCCTCGACTGTCATCACAAGAGCGATGGCAAGCTGTTGGTATGCTCAGCAGTGGAATGGCGACCAGAGAAGTTACCAGACATTTCAATTGTGACCAGTCCACTATAGTGAGGCTGAACCAGCGATTTCGGGCGACAGGTACCACCAATGACCGTCCCAGGCTTGGTCAACCTCGTGTAACAACACTAGCTCAAGATCGCCAAATTCTATTGATACATCTGCGCAATCGCTTCCAAACAGCAGCTCAGACAGCAGCTCATACACCTGGCACTTGGAGACTTGTCAGCGCAAACACTGTGCGACGGAGACTTCGCGCCGCTGGCTTGCAAAACAGACGTCCCAACATCGGTCCTATCCTTACTAGACATCACCGGACCAACAGACTGGCTTGGGCCCTACAAAATATTCGTCGTCCAAGGGCGGGAAGGAGATCAACAATGTTCTCCGATGAAAGCCGGTCCAAACAACAACTCAGACAGCAGCTCATACACCTGGCACTCAGAGACTTGTCAGCGCAAACACTGTGCGATGGAGACTTCGCGCCGCTGGCTTGCAAAACAGACGTCCCAACATCGGTCCTATCCTTACTAGACGTCACCGGACCAACAGACTGGCTTGGGCCCTACAAAATATTCGTCGTCCAAGGGCGGGATGGAGATCAACAATGTTCTCCGATGAAAGCCAGTCCAAACAGCAACTCAGATAGCAGCTCATACACCTGGCACTCGGAGACTTGTCAGCGCAAACACTGTGCGACGAAGACTTCGCGACGCTGGCTTGCAAAACAGACGTCCCAACATCGGTCCTATCCTTACTAGACGTCACAGGACCAACAGACTGGCTTGGGCCCTACAAAATATTCGTCGTCCAAGGGCGGGATGGAGATCAACAATGTTCTCCGATGAAAGCCGGTTTAATGTCTCCTTTGCTGATAGGAGAAATCGCGTCTGGCGTCGTCCTGGAGAAAGATATGCCGATGCGTGTGTAGTCCAGCATGACAGATATGGAGGAGGAAGCGTACATGTGTGGGGTGGATTCTCTCATGACCACCGTACTCCCCTTCATGTTTTCAGAGTTAACGTTACCGCTGACGTCTACGTTAATCAAGTACCGCGACCTATCGTAGTGCCTTTCTTCCAGAATCACCTAGATTTGGGAATCTTTCAGCATGATAATGCTAGGCCTCACACAGCTAACGTTACCAAGAATTTCTTAGCCCAGCAACCTTTTCTTGTACTGGATTGGCCTGCAAACTCTCCTGACATGAATCCGATTGAACACGCATGGGATGAACTGAACAGAAGGGTCCGCCAGTATGACATCAACAATGTGAATGATCTTGAACGAGCACTCATTGCAGAATGGAACGCCATACCCCAAACATTTTTCGAGACACTCTGCAATAGCATGAGACGCCGATGCCAAGCCTGTATTGATGCTGTAGGGGGTCATACACGGTATTAATGATGGCTGTGACTGAATGACAGTGAGTGCGACTTTTGTTTTTACACCTAGGGTTGACAACTGCATAGGAGCCGGTTCTGAATTGTCTCATGTTTAATAATACAGCAAATTTGGGTTAGTAAATGGACCAGAAATGTAAAATCAGTGGTTTCATGTATTTTAAATTTAGCACAACGAGTTGTGGTTCATAAACTAATGCGATGCGTTTTTAATGGCGGCTAGTATATATTCTAGAACATGGTTTCTCAACAGTAGTTCCACGGAACCCTAGGGTTCCACAAGGTCGCTAGAGGTTCCAGCGTGAGATCCTGACTGAAAAAAATAAATAAATAAACATTGTTTATTTAACTGCACACCCCACAATGTTAGTGCTTGCAGTGGTGGGCTGTGACCTAGCAGCTCCTTATGGCAGTGCACAATGTGGCCGTGTTCACCTGCTTGAGTCCATTCTCTGGTTTTGACGTGAGACAGGGCTGTTGGTAATTGGTGAGCTCTGTATTGCATGAGCGGAAGGATGGTAGACTGATGATGTCAGCCTATCCATCCCGAAATACCATATTTCACTTTCATCTTGTAGAGTAGACATTTGTAATAAGACTTTTAGGCCTACTTGGATAAGGTAAGGGACCTAAGATGCGTCAACAGTGAGGAATGCAGTTAGCAACCCATAGCTAGACTGCTTGCGTCAGGGTCAGCGAACCAGAGCTGACCAAGACCCTACTCCACCTCCAAGTGGCGGTCCTGGAAACAGGCTGCATCACTGCAGTCTGGCTGAGTGAGTAGGGATCGAAGAGGGAAGGCTAACCCGGTCCCAAAAATGCAGTGCTGAAGTCAGATGTGTCGGCCAAAAGGCGCAAATATAGCAGCTTCGCTGCAAACGGACACAACACAACCAACATCCTTTTCAGGATGAACGAAGAAGAAGAAGAATAAGGTAAAAACAAAAATCTATTAGGAAATTTACAGAAGGAAAAACTGAAGTTTCTTCTACTTATACTACTGACTTGCATTACAGTTGATGTCCATTGTAGGTAGGGGGAATGAAACAAAAACAGTAGGCAAGTAAGTTGGACAAAATAAAGAGATTCACAGAAAAAATCTGAACATTGATAATAATTATTGGATTATTATATTTACAACTGACTAATCACGCTAACATACTGTCAGCTGTAGATAGAATCATTTGTATACAGGAGTTCCCTGAGAGCTGACAATTATTTCAAGGGTTACTCCAGGATAAAAAGGTTGAGAAAGGCTGCTCTAGAAGTAATGAAAGATAACAATGTAAATTCAAGGTAATCATCCTCCATCATCATTTTCCTTTTTGCTCCCTGTGGAGCATGGAACCACCACTGCAGTGGCTTCCTTGCAGGAAGCCTGCACCAAAGCATACCTGAGCTTTTCCTATGGTGGCTTCTTTAGAAATTTGTTTTACATGCTGAGGTCACCAGCCACATGTTAGTCACCTCTTACAAGCATACCTGAGGTCGCCAGCCACATATTAGTCACCTCTTACAAACATACCTGAGGTCGCCAGCCACATATTAGTCACCTCTTACAAACATATTTGAGGTCACCAGCCACATATTAGTCACCTCTTACAAATATACCTGAGGTCGCCAGCCACATATTAGTCACCTCTTACAAACATACCTGAGGTCACCAGCCACATATTAGTCACCTCTTACAAACATACCTGAGGTCACCAGCCACATATTAGTCACCTCTTACAAATATACCTGAGGTCGCCAGCCACATATTAGTCACCTCTTACAAACATACCTGAGGTCACCAGCCCCACATATTAGTCACATACCTGAGTCACCAGCCTCATATTAGTTCTTACAAACATACCTGAGGTCGCCAGCCACATATTAGTCACCTCTTACAAACATACCTGAGGTCGCCAGCCACATATTAGTCACCTCTTACAAACATACCTGAGGTCGCCAGCCACATATTAGTCACCTCTTACAAACATACCTGAGGTCGCCAGCCACATATTAGTCACCTCTTACAAACATACCTGAGGTCACCAGCCACATATTAGTCACCTCTTACAAACATACCTGAGGTCACCAGCCACATATTAGTCACCTCTTACAAACATACCTGAGGTCACCAGCCACATATTAGTCACCTCTTTACAAACATACCTGAGGTCACCAGCCACATATTAGTCACCTCTTTACAAACATACCTGAGGTCGCCAGCCACATATTAGTCACCTCTTACAAAACATACCTGAGGTCACCAGCCACATATTAGTCACCTCTTACAAACATACCTGAGGTCGCCATCCACATATTAGTCACCTCTTACAAACATACCTGAGGTCACCAGCCACATATTAGTCACCATCTTACAAACATACCTGAGGTCACCAGCCACATATTAGTACCACCTCTTACAAACATACCTGAGGTCGCCAGCCACATATTAGTCACCCTCTTACAAACATACCTGAGGTTCACCAGTTTTCCTATTCTTTCTTTGCTTCCCTGAGAGACCCCCTGAAAACTATACAGGGGGGCAGTCATCCTCCAGGCAAAGAAACAACTATCTGACGCTGACATTCTGCTACAGTTCCCCCCCCCCCTGCTACAGTCCCTGCCATATTTAATAATCACAGGGTGATTGTAAAAGTCACTTTTTCTATTTTTAAATAATTAATTTTTACTCCTATCCAACTAATTTATATCAAACAAACATTCACAAGAAAGACAATTAACTGCCATTTTATTACATTAAACTGTTATATCACATTAGCATTTAAAATTAACGTAAGCTCCGGTCTGTTCAATACATGACTTTATAGCAGGCAGAAATTGGTTGCTGTCTCTTAATCACGTCACTTAATTAGCCATTTCAGGTTGTTTTTTATTTGTTTCTAAACAATATCATAATATGATAAAAGAAATCTTAACACATAACTGCAGTTTCATAAATGGAATCACCACATCTTCTTGGACCCTTAGCCCCTGACCAACAAAGCAGTCCGTGGCCATCACGCTTAGTGGTGTCTTGTAGGGCAGCAACAAACTGTCCCCAATTTGCTCAGTCGGTGGCCATCCTTCATGCTGTACCCTCACCCTGGTCCAGGTATTGCATCTCAGCCTCCACTGTTCTCCACCAGGTTGTCTTTGGTCTGCCTCTCTTACATCTGGGGTCCATAGCATAGCAGTTCTGGTGATGGTGTCAGGGTCCCTTCTGTGTACATGGCCAACTCAGTTCCAGTGTCTGCCCGCAATGATGGTCTGCATGCCTTTTTGACTGCAACGTGTACGCAGTTCCTGGTTGGAGATGGTATTCAGCTCAAAAATTCAAAGAATTTTCCTTAGGCAGGATAATTTAGACATTTCCTTTTCTGTTAATCTCCAATACTCTACACCATACAAAATTTCAGAAAGTACGCAACTCTCAAATAATCTTAATTTGGAATCACCAGTAACATTCAGCATATCCTACAGGATCATGAAGCAATAAATGTTAATACATTTATATGGATCTCAGTAGAATATTCATTTCCTTTTTAACACGTTACAATGCAAGAAGCTACTACAGAAGATGGTCCCATTGTAATAAGCTTGTATCAAAGCACATTCTCATGCAGCGGTGGTTTCCATAGCAATTTACTTTGCATCATGAGATTGCCAGCCCCATGCTTAAGAGAATAAACAGTTTTGAAAAGTGACAAACGGGAATGCCATCAGACTTGAAATCTCGGTTTCATTACCCAAGCAACACCTGGACCATGCATACACAGATGGATTACCAACAAATGGCAGCTGAAGATGGAGATGAAGGAGTCTTTCTGAGCTAAAGCACTGGTACACAAAAAAAGCTGTCATCAGCAACTAGAAAATTCTCAAGTAACTTCAGAGCATAGGTCTTGAAAATTGCATCAGAGGTTCTAATGACAGAGAAAAGAACAGAGGTTGCTTTCTTCGCAGACGCACTGTCAGTAATTGCAACACTGAAGAGCCAAAATAATGCAGACCTGAATGACCCAAGAGTAACGCTCCATAAACTAGGTCAGCGATTAAAAGGAGTTGTGGTAAAATGGATCCCATCTCATAGCAACATCCCCAGGAATAAAGAGGCTGACAGATTGGCAAAGGAAGGTAGAAAGCTACCTCAGTGGGATACAAGCATAACTTTCAAAGAGTTAAAGAGTTTTATCAGAAGCAGATACAGAAACAAATGGGATGCATATTACCAGCTCAGCAAAAGAGAACATTGGTAATCTTCAGACTTCACACAGGCTACAACTGATTGGGATACCATTTATTCAACAAGCTAAAGATAGGAAATACAATGAGTGCAACTGTGGTACTGATAAAATGACTGTTGAACATCTGCTTCAAAGATGCCCAACATATGAGGAACAGAGAAAGCACATACAGCCGTCACCAGTACCATTCCTGGAAACACTCTTTGGAGATACAAATAGCCTCAAGCTGACCACTGCTTTCTTTGAATATATTCAAGTTGACGTGTGAGAGTGCACGAAGAAGAAATCTCAGTATAAAATACAGAATGAGGAAGGTGTAAATGGGAACTGGAGGATAGAATAATTTTTTTTTTTAATCGCAGTGTGATACATGGGATCACTGAGAATGTACAAAAAAAAAAAAGAAGAAGATACACAAATCTCAGTAATCTGACACATGGGACATAGTCATACATCACTGGGAAAAACACAATATACACGAATCTTTTAAAGTGACCACTTGGGAACACCATATACATAGATCTCAGTAAAGTAAACACAAGGGAACACAATATACACAGATCTCAGTAAAGTGGCACATGGGAACACAATCATACACAGATTTATTAAAGTGGCACATGGGAAACACAATCATACACAGATCTCAGTAAAGTTGACACTGGGGAAAACACAATCATACACAGATCTCAGTAAAGTGCACATGGGAACACTATCATACACAGATCTCAGTAAAGGGGGTTCTTGACACTTGGAAACACAATCATTATATAGATCTCAGTAAAGTGATACAAGGGAACACAATAATACATAGATCTCCATAAATACATAGAAAACACAATCTTACACAGATTTCAATAAAGTAATACAATGGGAACACAATAATACATAGATCTCCATAAATTAATACATAGGAACACAATCTTACATCATATTTCAATAAAGTAATATATGGGAAACACAATCATATACAGATCTCAGTAAAGGATTACATGGGAACACAATCTTACATAGATCTCAGTAAAGTGATACATGGGAACACAGTCATACAGAGATCTCAGTAAAGTGATACATGGGAACACAATCTTACATAGATCTCAATAAAGTAACACATGGGAACACAATCATACAAGGAATCCCAGTGTGATAGATGGGCTCAATGACCTGAAACCAATGTTATATGGGATGACAGTATGGCTGGTGCACAGAATCATAAAGTGATACTTGGAGTCACAAATAAGAGATGGGACCATCAATTCAACTACTATATATACTTCTTCTTCTTCCGTCCTTAGCCACCGACCGTCAAAGCAGTCAGTGGCCATTACGCCTAGTGGCGTCTTAGGGCAACAGCAGATAGGTTTTCTTTGCCATTGTTTCCCATCACGCCTATTGGCGTCTTTAGGGCAACGGCAAATCAATCCATTTGCTGTTGTTTCCGTAATCGAAGTGACTGGCAAACGGGTGATCAGCCCGTTGAGTACTATATATACAGCAGGTTTTATTTTACTTGATCAGATGCATATATTTCATTCATAACCCTTCAGCTCCTTAAGGAACGTAGTCCTTCAACAAACCATCGCCAAGTCTTCCTGACCTGTGCCATCAGCTCAAAGTCCTTCCATGTCTTCTTCATGTCTGTCTCCATTTCTCTTCTCCATGCATTCTTTGGTCTCTTTCTACCTCTCTTACTCTGGGGATTCCAGAACAATGCTACCAATATAGATAATGCCTTATAATGTTATCAACAGGTTTCCTCTGTGTGTGTCCTTTCTATTCACCAGCATCATCTTCTCATCCCTGGATTCACTGGCACTTGTCTGGTTCTTATCATCAGTTCCACATTGGTAATTGTCTTTAGTTGACTTATCCATATTGTTTTGTTGAAGTTTGTGTGGCTTTCAATTTCTACAGGGTGAAGTACCCTGTTTCATTCCCAACCCTCCTCAGTAGCTTTTTATGACATGCATGGAAGGTTACAGCTCCTATTTTCTTCCATCCTTAGCCACTGACCGACAAAGCAGTCTGTAGCCAATACGCCTAGAGGCGTCTTAGGGCAACAAGAAACTAATTGTTGTTCCGTTACGCCTAATGGCGTTTATTGGTACAACAATTATTGTTTCCGTAATCAGTATGGCTGGCAAGCGGGTGATCAGCCCGCTGGTAGCTCCTATTTTGGGCCCAGGTAATACACAGGTGAGATGCACATATAAAGTAATATGGATCTCTATTAGATGCACATACAATGTAATATGGATCTCTATTAAATGTGCATACAATGTAATATGGATCTCTAATAAATGCACATACAATGTAATATAGATCTCTATTAGATGTGCATACAATGTAATATAGATCTCTATTAGATGTGCATACAATGTAATATAGATTTCTATTAGATGTGCATACAATGTAATATGGATCTCTATTAGATATGCATACAATGTAATATGGATCTCTATTAGATGCACATACAATGTAATACTGATCTCTATTAGATGTGCATACAAATGTAACATTGATCTCTATTAGATATGCATACAAATGTAACATTGATCTTTATTGAATGTGGATACAATGTAATATTGATCTCTATCAAAAAAAAAAACAGTGTAAGCAGGCGATCTGCTATGAACATTGACCTACCCAAACTGGCATGTGTTGAAATGAACTATTAGTGTGGGCCATACAATGTAATTTTCGATCTCTATAAGCATCTACAAATAATGTAAAAAAGAATCTCTATTAGATGTGCAGGGAACATATGGTGGTAACAGATTAGGATTAGGGAATACCTATCAACTAACCCATTATACCCTAACGGACCATGGTGACTACATTTGGATCAGCATATCGAAGCTTCACGTCAAACCACTGACTACATCCTTCAACACCAGGGGACTGCCTCTAAAGCAGTAGGCTACAAATAATGCATTCAAAAGACTATGGGATATCTAGCCTATGAACGGCACTGGACCAAATAGTCAGAAGCTAGTCGATCATTTAGGATTGATACAGCCAAAGTTCTGTAATTAGGCACTACGGGGGATAGCTTCTTCGATCCTGCGGTCGTCCTAGAACTGGATGTAGGCTATGCTAATCATGATGAGGTTTGACAGCGAAGCTGAAGTGATAAAAATTGGTGCCTTTGACCCAAGACACAGTCCAATCTTGTGTTTCTCCATTATTTAGAAAAATTATTACCCAGGGTTTAGCCCTTAACTCTTAGGCATCCAACACTGGTTTGAAATGCCATACTGCAGTGAAGGTTCGTGGTTCCGGTTTGGACCTATAAAAAACAAAAAAGAATTCAGTAAGGTTCGATGTAATTAAGGGTAAAGGTTAGAAATCGCTGAAACCTGACACATTCAGTCCGAAAACTTAATCCTAACGCTTAACGGCCTGCATTCTGTATTGTTCGCATCTAAAGAACGACCCTCAACCAAGTGATATTAACATTAACCTAATTCAGCAATATTTACATGGACTAGTAGGGGAAATCAAATCCCAGGGGGGGGGGGGGGGGGGGGGGGGGGTGATGAAAGAATCAGGATTTCTATACCCCATCAGGCATGTCGATACAAGACAATAACATTGCCAGGTTGCACAAAACAGTTTGTGTTTATCCTACAATCACTACAAAAACTAATATCCGCTACAACTAAAAATATTATGGTGCAACTTTTAGCATCATTAATTGGATTTATGCAAGCTCACTGAAAAGAAAT
Organism: Oreohelix idahoensis; assembly: GCA_024509875.1. Lineage (NCBI taxonomy): Eukaryota > Metazoa > Mollusca > Gastropoda > Stylommatophora > Oreohelicidae > Oreohelix > Oreohelix idahoensis. The sequence continues at coordinate 23,621 of JAMPIV010012021.1, forward strand.
TCACGTAGCTGTCAGTGGAGCCTCCTACACGCAATAAGTGATTACGAGCAGAAGCTCATTATGCGTACATGAACCAAATAACATTAACATGCCTTAGGTTTATACTGGACTAATGATCGATATATTCAAATATAATCAACTGTTGGTTGAGGCAAGGGGATTCATCCACCAGTTTACTGCATCCAGATTTGTGGTACGAAGGTTTACACTCGAGATGCGGCTACAAAAAAAGATAATAAAATACTCAGACCTCCAGTTTAAGGAAGACCTACGTAACAGCCTAGTCTCTCACACATTCTTAAGAATTTTATTCAAATAGTCAGCAGAAATAATGCAGGTTTCTATAAATTACGATTAATTTTTTTTTTCTACTGAAACTTATATGGTGGGTTTAAGTTCCAAAGTATCCAGTTCAACTTGATGGGTTTTTTTTTTTGTAAATTGAGCGAAAATATAGCCTTGTGTATAAATTCAAAAGCATAATAATATTAAATTTCCGATATCTAACATATAGTAGTATAGGCCTATCATAAAATTTCTCCTCTCCCCCACCCCCCCCCTCCCCCCCCCCACCCCCCTTTCTACACTATAAGTCATAAAAGACATTACTGGGGGGTGGGGGGGGTCGTTCATCTTTCTACCGTAAAGGTAATAACAAGGTTTGGAAGGAAGATGAGAGCGCCACAAACCAATTTCTATCAGCTGTCTTACACTTCTGATGGCACTGTAATCCATTTTAGTCCTCGGTCCCTTCAAAGATTGTCTATAATGATAATCCTCCCAGCGGATTTTGAAAGTCGTCCTAGAAAATTTTCCTGGGATAAACTGAGCTGCTGAGTGAACCACTGCATGTCGTAAAATAGCCGATCTTCTCTACATTCTGCAGACATGGCCAAACCCATCTTTGTTGGGGACTGTTTGGGCTATTTGTAGTCTGCAAGAAGCGGATGGATTTTAGGCAACTTGGAGGATACAACTGGTTGCGGACCATGTCTCTTCTTGTTACTTCAACCACTTTCCTCAGATACCTCATTTCTGAGGTTTGGATCTGGCTTTTGTGGGTTGTAGTCATTGCCCACGACTCGCATCCATATGTCACAGTCAAAATACAATAAATCAAAACTAAAATTGCGTGAATGTATGGATGTGTGCCGTCTACTTTCAAAAAAAAAAAAAATTAAAATTAAAAACCAAATTAAATAAAGACCAAAGGAAACGATTCTCACCAAACTCACTTTGCGTTAAACAAGTATTGCAAGGACTTGAGAGAAGCCCCGTGGGGTGTTCGCGTCCCTGGCAAGCTACTACCCAATCCATCTAGTTGTATCTTTTGTCTGTCTTGTCTCGCTTTTTTAATTCTTACGAGTGCCTGAAAAAATATCACGTTCATGCCTCTGATTAGGTTCCATTATAAGTTTGTGGATAATAGTACAATTAGTATTCATTCTCAATTCAACATTAATGCTGAACAAAACTGCCGCATCTATGAGTTACCCAGTGCGCAGATAAACTCCTGTTAAATCATTTTTAACATATGGCCATAATCACATTCCATTATGCTTGTTCACCGTTGAACAGTGGGTCTCCTCCACAGACAAACGCAAACGAAATAAATGTGAATTCCCGAACAATATCAAACATTAAAACTCCAAACAGAGAATTAATAATAAGGCGGGATGTAAAAAGTTATAAGGAGCCCTAGTTTGTCACAGTTATATAACTGACTTACACTGACTATCAACTGTTAAAAAGTACCATGTAGCCTTTTGTAAGAACAGAATCATTTTAAAATGATACAACAAATATCAAAGGAACAGCAAATACTGTGTATACACAGGATTGGATACGAAGGAATGAAGATGGGCAAATTAGGGACAGGATATAATATTCCAATATGGAAATGGCAAAAAAAAAAAAGATTATAGCAATTCATGGAAGAATTCATCCATTTACACTGCACAGGATGGATGGCATACTACTAAAAGCACTAGAAAATATTCTCTAATAAACTCTTCCCAAAAGAAACTACCAAATTTAACAGATTCACTTTCAACAATTATGGCAACTTAGAAACCTTATGAGAATGTAAGTAGACCTGTTACAGCGGGAGGAGATGGTTTCTGGCTACACATACCTATATCCCAGATTAGTTCAGTTTTATTAATTGAACACCTGATAATGATCAAGCTGGGGTTGATGATACCAATTTGGTAGACTGATCCCTGGTGAGAAATCAAGGTGGGTCTTCTCTCTGAGTAAAGGGCAGAATCGTCAATGAACATAAGTGGGCATACATGATAACAGACCTCCAGGATAAAAATGGAGGTAGAAAAGGAAAAGCTACTGTAGCATATAAGATGTTCAAGGCTCCTGTCAAGAAAATGTCAGATACCTAGGGCAGGAATTGAAATTCCATCTAATAAGACACTTCTCAGACTTACAGCTGGGAAGTCCAAAGGCTATGGCCCGGAATAGAAGGAATACCTCCATAAACCTGAATCTGCAGGAACAGTCTCAAGGTCCAACTAATCTAGAACATGCAGGGTTACAGGCAATGAAAGAGCTGACCAGAGGTAGCTTATGAACAAATTGAGCACCCATATCAAAGGTGCATTAGTTATTTGCATAAGCATCAACGATACGTGAGGCATTTTATATCTCATTGCTTCTTCTTAAGAATAACTTTAGCCGCACGACCGTCTTCAAAGCGAAGTCAAAGTCAGTGGCCATTATGCTGGGTGGGGCGGTCCTGTGGGCAACAACAAATTGGATTCACTCCTGCTCGGATCGGACGGCCCTAAGAGCCATTCCCATTCAGGCCTGATCGAATCAGCAGTGCAACAGAAATCTGGTTTTCATATTTTTTTTTTTAGCCATCTTGCTCAGCCTCCAGGAAGTCCTCCGCATCTAAGTTGTTTTTGGTCGGCCAGAGTTCTTTCGTTTTTCAATTCAGGGCCTTCAGGTGGTCCATTGAATAGCTTGTTCTTGTAGCATGGCATCGGGGGGTAAAAGGGTCCTCTTCTTGTTTTTTTTCATAGGTAATTATTCTGATAGGTCCGTTTCTAATGAATAGTAGAAACTGAGTAAATCAAAAAAAAAAGCTTAAAAAAGAAATAAGTAACAGGTGAAATTGAAAAGCTCAGTGGAGAGATAAAAAGGGTAAAGAATTAGATATTTCCTGGAGTGTTGAAAGTTTGAACAATGGTGAATAAGTTAAGTAGACATCCTTGTGTCCTGAAAATTCCCAGTAATAAGGTTTGTGAGACAGGACAGCTGAAGAGAAGAGCTATTTTCCAGAAGATGGAAGAAGGAACCTTAGGGATGGAAGGAAGATACTTCTAGATACAGCCTATGATAGAACCTTGTTTTTGGACTGTGAAATTTGTTTTGTGTTTTTTGATCAGACAGAGATTTCCAATTATTAAATATATGAATGCTTTAAATGGCTATACCAATATATATATATAGGTATATGATATTATATATACCATATATATACTGCATATAATATGGTTATATAGTATATATATTTATATATATAGATTCAACCATCACTTACAGTCACACACCACAATTAGTCGCAGTACACACCCCACCACGTGATAGTGGAAACTTATATATATAATTTGGTGGTGTTTTGTTTGCCTATGTTAGGGATATCTTTGTTTTTGTTGACGTTTGTCTCTGACCATATGCACACAGGGGTAATCTAGCTTAAGTTTGATTATGTTCAGCCCTATTTATCAATGGGAGCCGCGGTAGCATCAATGTATTATCGAAAAAATAGCAAAATATTTAAAAAATATGGTGCTTCAGGTTTTCGATCCCCAGTTGAGGTGGGGATTTTCTTAGACCCAGCAAATCCCCCCCAGGTCGATCCAGGACATGATCCCATTTGATAGACCAGCGCAACTCTGAAAGATTAAGGAAGATTTTCGTTATGCTGACCACAACACCCATAATGTGCCGAAGGTAAAAAAGGTCCACAAAAGATGAGCACTAACTCCCGTATTCCCAGTATTTGTCGCTATGGGGGGCTGTAAAGAAATAGAGGATTCTGTATGATATAGTGATTTGACAGAAGATAAAATAACAGTTTTGTATCAGCAGTATTAGCATATTACTTGGAAAAGAAAACACATATATCAAAAACAAGTAACCCAGTGCAAAGCTGTGATATGATTAAAAAGAATTACTTCATTCAATTCTTTCTTTCTTTCCATGACAATCGAAGAAGTCAACACGTTCATTCGGCAAATGTCTTACCTAATTGTTGATTAGCAACTTGTGGACAACCATTATCTCCTGACCTCATGGTATGGATGGCACGATGATGGCAAATCCGAGAGTTTTTGTTAGCAATAAATAAGACCCCCCCCATGTCATCTAAAGCAATGATTATGCTAAATAATCTCCTCTTTCTTCAAATTTTTTTTGACAGCGTTTTATGAGTTACTTTACCAGAGGCTATTTAAGTTCATCCCGTCGAACAAATACTGTCCAGAAATGTACAAATTAACCTGAGTGGCCATGAAACAATAGGGTTTCAAGAAGACTTGATTAGAACATATAAAGGACAATGATGCAGTTAGGGGCAAACGATCATCTCAGAGTATGGAAATTCCCTTGTCCACACCAAATTTATGGTTGTAGTCGGGACCACTTGGGTTATGACTCCCAAGTGATTGTCGCCTGCATTCGGGCTTGAATGTATATGAGTGGGAGAAAGAACCCATCTGGAGGGATAGCTATTAGGTCCAGTTATCAATTTATTCTTAATATGCACTTTGTTGTTGGTACTCTGTGACTTTCTGGGTGTAAACAAAGAGAGCATAAGACTACGACTAGACGTACTCACCTTGAAGACCCGTATGTTATATATAAGATGTTCTTATTGAGGTAGTACATAGAGTTGGTCTTAGATCCTCAGCATTCAGATTAGGTACTAGGCATAGGCGCTCCGCTGGTATGTTTTAGTATTATATGTGTTTAGTTTTTAGCTTTCCTTCTAGGAGTCCAAGCTGCAAGTAGTGACTATATGCTTTCTGTGGGGAGCACTTTTTGGGAAAGATGGTGCTGAAGTAGTTTGTCACTCATTGACTGAGGAATAAGTTTTATTTGGTTTTTTTGGCTCTTGCAGGGGATTTTTGTTTTTAAACTCTGATGTATGGACTGAATTACGTGTTGTTTTAGTAGTTTGTGAAAATGTTATTTGTTATATAACAGCGATGAGATCCTTTGCCAAGATGACATTTAGTGTAGCAAATGTCTGCAGACATACCGCAACCCGCCCAACACCACTCAGAAATAATTTGATTCACCACCCCCCCCAGTTTTTTGAATTTTATGTTTACCAGTGTTTGTTCTGGTTTTTTCAATTTAATTATACATCTTGGGGGAAAGTAGGGGGGGGGGTTCGTGGTTTTCCGAAACGCCAGCCTCCACGCTAAGGTATAGGGGGTGTCAGGTGGGGGGGGGGGCCATGTGGTGAGGTGGGTGGTATTAGTGGGTTCTAAATGTGGGGGGGAGGGGGGGGGTTTAACCAGGGGGTGGGAATGGGGGGGTGGGGGGAGGTGTGTGGGGGAGAAGTAAGGGGGGGGGGGGTTCTCATATGATTTATTTAAAAGGGGTTGGGTGGGGGGGACAGCGCGGGGGGGGGGGGGGTCTAAAATTGTATGTGGGGATTAACAGATAACTAGATTAAGTGGGGGGGGTTTAGAACTCAACCAAAAGAAAGTGTGTGGCAAGGGGGTGATAACGAGGGGGGTACTCCATAATTGTAACACACTTGTAAACAATGTGTGAGGTGGGAGGGGGTTTGTTTTACCGTGCCACGCGCCATGATCGCACGTTGGAATCTGCCCCCGCTCTGGGCGGGGTCCTGGGGATTCATTGTGAGCAAAAGAGTTTCTGAAGCATATCGGCCTTTAACATGCAGTGTAACAATCTTCAGGGGGTCCTTATATGGGTGCAGAGATAGTAGGGGGACTTACCCTTGGGGTGTAGGAGTGTGGGGTCTTGTTGGAGCTAAACCTATAAGGGGGAATTGCTTAATCATATCGTTGTGGGGAATTTTACTCATGAGACCATATCAGTGCTATTATAGGGGGGGATATACTCCTTGTTCTCTTGGGATTGCGCGGGGTTTGGTTGTTGTGTTTTTGTAAGTTTTTGGTAAGTACAGAGTTGGTTCTAATGACATACCTATGCCAGTCCTGTCTTGTAATCCAATGCACAGCGGCATATTTTTGTACATTAAGGGCGCCTATTTTTGGTCGCCCATCGTGTCGTCTCCAGTTGTCTGGGGGACATGGGACTGGGGGGTTTATATGGGGAGCACAGATTTGTACATGTTGTTGGGGGGTGGTTATCCATCTCTAAAAAAAAGAATGGGTGTAGGTGGGGGAGGTAGTACATGCACTGCGGCTATGTCTATTAACGCTTGAGGGGGGGGGGGGGGGGGTACGGTCGCGGGGGCCGGGGTGGGGGGGGGGAAAGGTCCATGGGGGGGGGGGGGGGGGGGGGGGGGGGGGGGGTTGTTTTTTTGTCATACCACTACAAACCAATCCTATGGTTTTGGGGGGGTACGATTTGGGGGGGGGGGGTGATGGACTTGTGGGGAATGTCGCATCCTCTCCCCCACTTTGGATGGGGGTGAGGGGGGGGTGGGGGTCCAACACAATGGCGTCCAGCCGGGAAGAAGTCTGATACACGGGACGAGGGGGGTGTTTCCCCAACAACACCCCCCCACTGAGTATAACTGGTAAACTAAATGTCCCCCCCCACCCACATCGTAGTGTACACAACGTACCATTAACCCAGCTCTATACCTGTGGGGGGAGGGGGACGGGGGGCAGACATTAAACCCCCGTAACCCCCCATACGACCTCAAACCGCCAACCATATCCTACCACCCACCCCTAAAGCCCAACAACCCCACATAAATCCCCGTTCACCACAAAAAACTCCATCCCCAACCAAAACCACTCACACTAACCCTACACACACTCCGACCACCACAAGTCATATCATCTCTCACTCTACGGGAGGGGGAACAACCACTAACCCATTAGAACCATATTAGAGACATCCCAGACCTCCAGTCCCAAAAGCGAGAGTTAGCTGAATACCAACCCCCCCACCACACCAAAACAACACTGATAAAAACCACCATGCACACACACACACACACACACGCCTGGTGTTTGTCACCCACACGGCGGCCGCGGGGGGTTATTACAGGGTTTTGGGTGCGCGCTCTACGAACATCTAAAATGATTGGAGTGGGAGAGTTATGTGTTCGGGATGATGTTTATTGGGGGGTTTGGTGTTAAGGTGCGACCCACATTGGGTATCCCAGTTTGTGTGGAGGGTGGGGGGTAATTTTGGTGTTTAGTGATGAGTGGATGAGTGTAATGGTTTGGTGTGTTTGGTTGGTGTGTATCCCGCAATAATCCCCCCCCCCCCCCCCCCAAGGGGGCAATAGTTATGACTAAGGGGTTTGGGGCTAGGGGGGTTAGGTCGAGCGGGGTGTTTTTTACATACCCCAAGATAGGGTGTTGGGGGGTGTTAGTGAAGAACTTAATTATCTCTGGGTATTTCCTTAGAGGCACTGGGTAAATGGGGGGTCTAATCAAACAAATTTAGCGATTTCTGGGTTAATGGGGTAAGGGGGGATAAATGAGGGAAGAATTAATGTGAGCTGTGTGTGTAGACCCTATCATTTTACACGTAGCGAGAATTGGTATGGGACCATGGCATATCCGGTATGGTGCGGGGGGGGGGCTAGGGGGGTGGGAGTTCTAATGAGAAGTTGCATGGTTGGTGGATGTTGAGAGTTCTAATTTTCTCATGGGTGGTTTAATCACCCCCACCCCCAAATATACCCCACCCATGTAAAGAGTTTTCGACACACCCCACACCACCCCAATACACCATCTACCACAACACACCATGTAACCCAACAAACACCCAAAAACACAACACGTCGTCTATGCGACAACCACACCCCCCCCAATTTTATCGGGGAAATTTTGGGTCCCCCTAAAACAACTACAAATACACAAACGCAACAATACAAACAACTAAATTATCACAATTGTACGGTTAATTGGTGGTGGGGTTTTTGAAATTAGAGGCCGGTAAAAAGAAAAGTTATTTTGCAGATTAGAGTAAATAAAAAGAACAAAATCACCAAACAGAACATCTATATAACAAAAACACACAATACCCTAACACCAAACAAAAAAATCCCACCAAAAACACCACCCAAAAAAACACCACCCCCATGACAAACCCACCCCACCAATAACCCCAAAAAAACCCAATAAAACAAGGCAAAAAAACCCCAAAAACCCCAACCAAAAAAATAAACCACTTAACCCCCCCACATTTAAAAACAATAACCCAAAAATAAAAACAACCACCCAGACCCCACCCCATTTACGAACCCCACCCCCACCCCCCCCCCCCACCACCCACCCCCCCAAACCCCCCCCCCCCCCCCCCCCCCCCCCCCCCCCCCCCCCCCCCCCCCCCCCCCCCCCCCCCACAAGTGAAAAAAGTTTGAAAAAAAAAAAAACACCCCACCCCCCACAACACAAAAAGTATTGTGGGCGTCTATGAATGTAATCATTTCTTGATAGATAGGTATGGAAATGTTGAAACGGATGCGTCTAGACGAAAGGATTAATTGGTGATTGAGGATTTATTGAAGATGCGTATAAATTATGCAGTGTGGAAATGGTCGGACATAAGAATATTTATCTAACTTCAATACATTACTTGAGAATAGGTTGGACAGACCTAAGAGAATTAGTACAAAATAGATATGAGTGGTAGTCGTAGATATATACACATGTTATAGATATAATTTAAGATACGAGCATGGTTGTGTATATGTTGATATAATGGATAGATTCATAAAGGATAATGTGACATTTGCATGATAAGATGTTAATGTATGTTTTCATTAATTGTAAAATGTAATCTGTTGAGCGCATTCTTTAGATATGGTAGAGACTACGATTCTCTAGTTGGCTAAGAGAGGAAATGGGACTGAATTAATGTTAAATGACAAAGTAATACTCATGATTTTATAAAAATGTTAATATCTGGTATATGGTCTGTATATTAGTAAGAGATAGAAATTTATGCCGTAATTATTTTGTAATATTAATGAAAATAGATGAAAGTGCGAGTAATTCTGTATATTGAACTTGTAAAGGTTCTAATATATTGGCAGAAGAAACTTAAATATGTGATAACATGATGAAGAATGATGAGGTTGTTTAAATTATATAGATATGTCTGAAACGCGGATGAAATTGAGTGGTGAGGCTTTGCGATATGCCAATGATTCGAAATTTGCATGACTATTACACCATGAGACCGGTTTCTAAAAGAGCGTCATCTGTACATCTTGAGAGATAGTCTGCTGTGAGTCGCAGACTGGAAGATGACATCATTAGGACAAGAATACTAATTCGCTGACAGTAGAGACGAGGCGAATGCTTACGACATTGTAGGAAAGGTCGAATAAATCATAGATAAGTGATATTGGGATAAGCATTTTCGATGATTATGGCGTATAGAAGGGCTCGAAAACATAGCGATATCGGAGCACATTAGAAATATGGCGTGCTATAACTCACGATTAATAATGGAGTGATAAGCAGATTATAAAAATGTACTTTGATGGCATGGATTACATACGTGTAAATAGAGTAAACTGATATGCGACTACATAGTCTTGATCGGTAAGAGTTCCAGAGAATTTTTCAATAATTATATATGAAATATTAGCTATAAGAAAGTAGAAAGGTTCTTAAATGCATTATGTGCAATTATTAATACTTGAACAAAAACATAGGCAAATGACCTAAGTTATTATGAATATATGTAATTGAAGAGGAATCCGATGATACTACATCTAATACTGACGTAAAATCGACTGAATCAATAGGTTTTATATCACAGAATCCATTACATGTCTTGATGAAAACTGACGTCAACTTGCCATGTGATAATAGATCACAAAAAGACGCGTCACAATTTTATTAAATACAAAATGTACATGTAAATTGAATCAAAAAAATTAACCTCTATATGGAAATATCAATTCAGTATAAACATAACACTAAAGATTCGAAATCCTGATACTGTATAGCGGTGGAACCACTCAGGATTAAAGTAACACGGACAAGATAATAATCATGTCAGCTTACCAATTGAAACTCATATCTAATGACGTGATGAGAGAGCCACATTCTGATAGCGCTGAAAAAATCTGGACTTCATTGTAAAGAAGAAGAAATACTGATATAAGATGAGCGAGAGATTATCATCCAGAGAGTGAGATTAATGCGGATGTAGTAAACACATGACTTGTCAACACACACCTTATTACAATATGCAAATCGCATGAATCTGATCATGAACTTGTTTAACGGATCGACTTCTGCAAGAACAATTTGTTGTGACCTGCATATTGATATCTAGTAGTCTAGATATAAATGTCAACACGCTTATACCCATCATGTTAAAAATCTAATCGAGGATCTGCAAACATAAAATGACTATATAGTAATATGCCACTTATTGAAAAATATGCAACATCATGACTTATAAGGCCAAAGTTGTACATTATTGTATGCGATGAGGTTATGAGAAAGAACTTGGGAACAAGACAAAATTCATGTATAGGCGGATACTGTGATTCTGCTCTTAATGTCTAACTGTGAAAATTATTTATCTGTAGTTTATATATATTTGGGACATAACGACTCTGGTCAGCGTGGCGAGGTTGTCTCGATTCTTAGGGATGTGGTATCTTGCGTCTTAATTAATATAATTAAGATCTTTGTGATTGCAGATTTTTGACATAAAGTTGGTATATATGGTCAGGATGATATGGAGATGAAAGTATTGGTCTTATAGATAGTGTTTTAGTTAAACGAAGACTGTAATCTACATACTGGCGATACACCAGCTAAGATTTGCCTTTGGTTCCGATTCTAACAATCTCTTCAATTTTGAGCACTTAAGGGCGTAGAAGTTGAAAAATCGATAATCTGTTAAATTAATTATCACATTGCTTGCACTAATTTCTGTTACAAATACACTGTACCAATACATCAATAAGAAATACATGCGTAGATAGAAAGGAATCATAATTAACACGCCTGGTCCCATCACCCCCCCCCCTCTATAACTAGGAATTATCTTACCAAAGCTTACTGTTTTACTAACTTATCTAGCTTCGCACAATGGTAGCGAGATGGGCAAGTGGGTATATATTTTATATATTTTTATTGAGAACTCCTAATTTGGATGGTGTGATAATTGCATGTGATAATATGACTGTCAATGTAAATATAAGTTTGTGTTTACCTCAGGTGAATGACCCATGTATGGACTTCACCTTTGATTTATTGAGGTTATGTGGTATGGTTAGTTACATTTTAAGGCCCCATGAGCCAAGATCCAGAACCCGAAGCCCCTATGACCGGATTCATCCCAACCTATCCCCCTCAACGCCCTAAGTTATGGTATGGGAGTAATAATTAGGGAAAGTATTAAATTATGGAATTGGTACATACTATTCTCTTGAGTTGGGGATGAAATGGCTGCAAGAAGGAACTGGCCACACCCCCAATCGTGGATGCTGGGCACTAGTATAGTGAATCTCTAAACACTTCACTCCCCTACAAGTAGTATCACTTATGGGACTACATTTTAAAACTGTTTATCATTTTTAATCAATTTCAGCGACAACCATATCTACGAGGTTTTGCAAAAGAATGCTGAGAAAAACAATTAAATGATCTGACTAATGATAACACACCAGCAGGTGCAGACTAGTCAAGCTAAGAAGTAGACCAATAAAATGCTTGGCAGATAACATCCAACACTGGACAAATAATAATAACTGCTGAAACACTGTCAAGAACCTATACAAAACAATTAAGCAGTTCAAGAAACGGTGCCCCAATGCCCTCAAGCTTATCTTTCTCATGATATTAATCAGGGTATCAAAATCTATTAGCAGCATCAAAGGATGTTTTATGAACAATTAAAACACTAAACATTCTAATGAGCACTCAGATCTTGAATGGTATTCTTAAAATATAAAATAAATAAATATGGCCTTGGTACTGGAACTCATACCTTATGCTAAAGGTATAAATAGCTGGACAAATACAAGGCAGGCATAAATCTGATCAAGGCATTATAATTCACAGTTGCCAGTGTGAACAAGTAACACAAATTTACAGTACTTTAAAAATACAAAATATATACAGCTATAGCTGTAAAACAAAGAGTGGGATCAAAAATGAGGATCTTGGCTGGTGTTTTTATTAGTGCTCTTATGCTTCTCTGCCACAATTCTTCAGGTAATCTGGTGTTTTTATTAGTGCTCTTATGCTTCTCTGTCACAATTCTTCAGGTAAGCTGGTGTTTTTATTAGTGCTCTCATGCTTCTCTGCCACAATTCTTCAGGTAAGCTGGAGTTTTTATTAGTGCTCTCTTGCTTCTCTGCCACAATTCTTCAGGTAAGCTGGTGTTTTTATTAGTGCTCTTATGCTTCTCTGCCACAAATTCTTCAGGTAAGCTGGTGTTTTTATTAGTGCTCTTATGTTCTCTGCCACAATTCCTTCAGGTAAGCTGGAGTTTTTATTAGTGCTCTCTTGCTTCTCTGCCACAATTCTTCAGGTAAGTGGTGTTTTTATTAGTGCTCTTATGCTTCTCTGTCACAATTCTTCAGGTAAGCTGGTGTTTTTATTAGTGCTCTCATGCTTCTCTGCCACAATTCTTCAGGTAAGCTGGTGTTTAACCAACAACATAGACTTTATGGGGCAATGACTATTTTACTAAAATTACAATAATGGATTGCTAAGTACACAACAAGAGATGACAAGAAGGCACTGTATGCGGATCGGACACACACTTAAAAAAAAAAACTGTTGACAGCATTACAAGGATGTACTAGAATCCTCTAGGTAAAAGAGGCAGAGGTTGACTATAAAACACATGAAGAAGAGAACTGGAGACAGAAATAAAAATAATGAGGAAGACCCTGAGTTGATGGCATGCGACAAGAGGACTTGGCATGTGTTTGCTGAAGGTCTTTGCTTCTTGGGGAGGTGAATAGTAGTAATAATAAATGATGAAATACAAAGAAAAAAAACTACTGGTAAATTAATCCTGACTGTCAACTAATGCAGTACAGAAGAATGCATTAGAAAGCATTTTTTAAATGTGGTTAGTGCCCTGGCTTCCTAGCTCTGTGGTTCATGGTTCAATCCCCAGCTGAGGTGGCATTTTTTTTTAGACCACAAATGGCTGTGGGGTCGACCCAGCCTCATGAATTAGGTACCAGAAATCCTCTGGGAAGGTTAAGTCGGCCGGCGTGATGCTGACCATATCACCCCCTAGTGTGCCTATGGTCAAGAAAATACGGGCCTAACACCATCTTCCCTATATGCCTCAATGGGTGTGTAACGGGATCCCTTTGCTTTTCAATTGCATTTGTTGCTTTTTTCACTAATTTAACTTCCCTAAGACAAATGTATAAGACAGAACTCAAAATAGAAAGACAAAACAAGACACAGAGGGAAAAAAACTGATCCAACAACACCTTAGATTGAGAAGTTTGTATCTCTGTCTTTTGCCCTCTATGCGTAACGATAACTAATAATGATGAAGATCAATATTTTAATATATATTAAAAGCAGCCATGAAACAATATGTATTCAATGATTAACTGATGATAAGTAAGATAACGAAATCTTCATTTGTGCTTGAATGATAATAACACATTTCACTTAACTCGTGTTTCTGCAACAATTCTAGCATCAAGAATTGACATACAAGCCACTCCAAGAACTGTCTACCCAGTTTTGACTAAAACTCTCCAACTTCGATGTGCCGTGCAGAAATATTTTGCGACCACTCATCATCAGTATACCACACACACTGACTATGTGCTATCATCAAGGAGTACGACAACAAGAAAATCTACAACTACAACAACTAAAACAACTGCAAGTGCACCTACAACAAATTCAGTAAAAACGCATACAACTGCACTATCCACTCTTGCTGAGGTATCTCATATAATTTCAATAATTGTATCCAGGTCTGATCCAACTACAGGAAGGCAACAGACGGTAGCTACTCTGTCATCATTTGATCCACTAATAGCCAACACTGACTCTGACAAGATAACAGTTGATGGTGACTCAGAGTCATCCCCCATTGCAGGTGAACAAGGGTATCTCACAATCACATGGGAATACCCTGTAAGTGCTCAAGCTGGTATCTACACATGTGAGGTTTTTGCAGTGGATTCCACACTACACCCGTTATTTTTATCAGAATCTGTGCAGGTCACAGCATCAGAGCCAACTGTACCAGAACTTGCAACAATTGTTGCGCAAAATGACAAGTATATTACGGAGCTCAGAAAAACTGTGTCTGATCTGAAAAACCAAACATCTGCTTTGAAGCTTCAAAGCCAAGAATATCTTCAAACAATAACTAACATTACTGAAATAATACAAAGTAATCTAGCCCAGAACATACAAACGGGAAGAGTTAATTGCAATAACCGTGTAACATTTCCGAAGCCATACAACAGCCTTCCTGTAGTGTTATTTGTACTTAGTACTTTTCAATATTATGGATCTTCTGGGTCTGCAGGTGCAACAGTTACAGCCTTGAGTGAGACTGGGTTCACCCCTTACTGCAGCAACAGTTTTTACGGAAGTACAGAATTGAACTGGATTGCATTTGACTATTAGTCCAAAAATTTTAAAAATATTAGTATTTGTTCTCATGAAGCTAATAAGTTGGCTGCTGGGTCAATAACAAGTAAGAAGAATTCAATTTATTTTACAATTTCATCTTCAGCATTGCATAACTTCAAGCTTCGTTTATGCATATAAAATCCTTTTCATATTCTCTCTATCCTTATTGGTATATTTTTCATTTTATATTACTGCACCTTCAGATCCTTATTTTCTTTTTATAAATAGGAGTTTTGTCTCATTGTGGCGAGGCTTGCCATAATCAACCTGGATACACGGCCCATCAATTATATTAGGGCACATGCCCAAAATATAAAAGACCCTATGGTCTGGATTAATGAGTCTCTATCCTGCTGTTGAAATATGCATACATAACCCATAAATTTTGCAATAAATTCTACACTTTAACATTTTGAATGTTATTTTTCTATATAATCCGGATCTCAGTGATTTATTCTTTTTTTTTTTTTAGCATACACTCGCAGAATTATAGTTAAAAAAGACATTAAATATTTTCATATGTAACTACTATGTGAGAATTTAATATGACTGTGACAATAAAAACATCTTTTTTTCATTTAAAAGGACGTAACTTAGCAACATACAGTAACTAGAGAGCATTTTCTGTTACATTACGACAAGTGGTCTTTAACATTCTTGTAACAAAGGGTATGTGATAAAAGTACTGAGGCATATCGTTTGAGGTAGCTTTCCACCTTCCTTTGACAATCTGTCAGCCTCTTCAATGCAGGGGATGCTACAATGAGATGAGATCCACTGTATCACAACCCTTTTGAATACTGAGGCTTTTGAAATGTCAAAGTAATAATAATAATAATAAATTCTTTAAGCGCCAAACACGGCGCATAAGGCAGAAACCAGTGCTCTCCAGGTTGTTCGTTGTGACGCCACTCCTCTTAGCTCTTGCACATTATTTAGGCCCAACGTTCTTCCAAAGTAAAGACCCAACAAAACAAAGTTCACTGACGTCTAGCTAACATGAGTGCCCCAAAGTTAACACAGTATTTATCTAAACTTTAGTTTGCTCTGTCATCTTATGTAAAGTGCGCAGGCAGAGAAATGCCACAAGCAGATCAATTATTAGTTTGAAATTCAGTGCATGTATACAGTATGCTGTCACGTTGTTCTTTTGTTATGTCTCTGTCACTCCCATAATATACTGTTTCCTTGGCTATCTTCTAGTCCTGCCTTCTTCCATTTTAAGGTTGCATGCCCATATTAAAAATGATGAGCAGAACGTGGAAAAACTTGAGATGATGGCACGTGACAGGAGGACTTGGCATGTGTTTGTTGAAGGCCTATGCTCCTTTGGGAGTGGAAGGTTATGAAACGAATGAAATGAAAGGAGTTATCCTTACAAGGTGTCCAGGCCAACTGATCCTATATTTCTCAATATTTCCTTTGGTAGTCATCATGACCTTATTCTGCTTCTTATGAAGCAGGCAACCACTTCTGCAAGGCCTCCCTGAGGAAGACTACATCAAAGCACAGTAGAGATGGTTTTTGTAGGCATTTTTTTTTTACATAAGGTTGCCAGCTTCAGGTACAAGCTCAAGCATGAGGGAGAAGTAAGCCTATTCTTGCTTCATCTCCACAGAGAGTCCCCGTGGAACTACTCTTGTCCTATTTTTCACTATGAGTTGAAAAGCAAAGAATCAGGTTGACAAAAGACAGCTAACAAATATTGTACAATGACATACTCAACTTTGCTCTTTGCACTGGTATAACAACTGAATGTTTAATAAACATCTTCTCTAAGCTTCAAGGTACCAGTGGCAGAAGAAGCAATACAAACTTACTTTTTTTTTCAAAACCAACCCAACACAATAAATACAACAGAATAAAACACTGTTTAATCTACTTCAGGGATGTCTTAAATCCTGTCATGGGTTGCCTCCCCTTGGCTCTGCAGATGTGGTCCAACAGTGGCCATGTTGGTGTTGTGGGTAGTGGATTCTCCCCCTTGCTTTTACTAGGCCTAGTGAAAATTCATTTTTCATGAAAGGAGAGATCATTGCTGTGTCAGTTTCTTGGCCTAGCAAAACCTCTCATACCCTAAGATCCTTGTGCGTGGTATAAGAGCCACACCCTCCTCGAGGTAGTCCTGGTAACTGAGGATGCGAACTCTCCGGCTCAACACAACGAATCTAGAGGAGTAAACCTTGATAATAAAACCAGTGCACTACACTGTACACACTGTTGAGAGCCCATCATGGGGCAAAGCAATCTTGATAAAGTTATATTTATTTTTTTTTTTTTTTTTTTTTTTTTTTTTTTTTTTTTTTTTTTTTTTTTTTTTTTTTTTTTTTTTTTTTTTTTTTTTTTTTTTTTTTTTTTTTTTTTTTTTTTTTTTTTTTTTTTTTTTTTTTTTTTTTTTTTTTTTTTTTTTTTTTTTTTTTTTTTTTTTTTTTTTTTTTTTTTTTTTTTTTTTTTTTTTTTTTTTTTTTTTTTTGGCGGGGATTGCTGCGCACTATGCTGAGCCTCACCAAAATGCACAAATTAGAGTCATTATCTATGACAAAGTAACTTGTCAGGGGATGATGTAGAAGAGAGTTGGTGTCTATGCTGGGAGCGTATAGACGTGTCCGCGTATGTGGCTAGTGCACTTATTAATGTGTGGTATAATCCACTTCAACAAGTGTTCTTAAGGAATCGCCGTTTGACTGTGAACCTAAGTAAAGGTATATGTAGATAAATAAGCATTTCAGTGTGGTATAGCCCCGGATTCGGAATATACAAATCCACAAACTGCCAAGATAGCCAGAAATGTGTATTAAAGAAAAATGTATCAAGATGCGTAAACCTATTTACAAATATGTATTCAAGGAGTATTGAAAAGTAATTATAAAGATTATTTAAAAGTAAATATTTAGCGGACAAAGAAATAAGTGTGCCAGAGAGCACAGGACTCTGGTATTGTGCAGATCAGCACTATAAGTAGAAAATTTATAACGAACAATATAATTTGATCAAATCGATTACCAGTGGATATCAGTTATTAATTGTTTGGAGCAGAATATTGTTCATGAAGTCTTCTGTGAATAAAAAGGAAAGTCGTTTTAAAATTAAGTAGCCGTCTCAGGTGATTATATTGTTCAAACTGTGACATTTGCAAGTTTATCATTATAAATGTTTGACATTGTGTCTTCTAGTGATTTGGCAAACAAAGAACTTTAAGTAGACTATTACCAAAGGGGAATGAATGGCCAGTTCTAACAAGTGAAGATCAACTTTAAAATGAAATATTATGAGATAGATACAGAACTTATATCTGACGAGCAAGCAAAATTTTAAAAAATCTAAAGAACCCTAGACAGAACTCGGGCAAATTAGTTTTAACTCTTAACACACATCCTCAGTGGGTGGGAAGGAGCCAGATAGATATTGAACAAGTCTTAGGCGTAGGAACGTGTATGCACTACTTCCTGAAGACCAGAACCCATCATAAAGGCACAGAGACTCAAGACGTGACTATCTTATTGCCTTCAACTTTTGGTCACATGCCTAGAGCCTCGGAGAACTCAGCGTAACCAACAGCCAATTTAGTAGCGGGGAATGAGCACTGTGAGCCCTACCTTGGCTGCGTATCTCAGGGAGACGCATAACCACCCCCTTTATCTCCCCTATGGCTGGCACAGTACACTTCTGGCTTCTACCCAAGGTGGGTAGGAAATCCAAAGGCACCCAAGCATCACAATGCCATGAAGATGAAAAAGTCCAAATTTATTAAATCAAACAAGATCGGACGACACCTCAGTTATCAAGGTCCACGCCAGACAGTGGGTAGCCAGGCTGTGATGTGCGAAAAATTGATTACTGTAAGAAACCCAAAAGACAGACTTCCCAAGAAGAGGAAAAGTGGGAGGAAGAGCAAAAAAGAAACCAAATCACACAGAAAAAAAACATATTTACACTTAATATTCTGCAGTTTAAACATCTGTGGCATAAGAAATAAAAAGTTTTAACTTGCCAAACTGCTAGACAGTTTACATATGGCTGCTCTACAAGATACTTTACATGAAGATTTTGACCTGCACCTGTCTGGATACACTAGTTACGCTTGTAGGTGCATTGATTACAAGGAGGGATCACAGCACCATTTTTCAGCTCAGATAACAACATATACCATTCAACAGTCACTTCAACAGAATCCAACCACAACACTCTCCAAAGTGCCAGATATGTAATTACCCCTATGAAACTGTTGACGACCACCTCTTTGAGAGCCCAGCACTCAATGATGTTAAGAAAATGTTCCTTCCTCTTAGACCAGAAAAGTGGAACACCTTGTAAGGAAAAGCAAAACAACTTGTGAAAACATGCAGATATCACTACCAGGCATTGGGCCAAAGGGCGAGAGTACCCAAGCACCGCTGGATCAATAACAACAACAACAATATGTATACTTTTTTTATATATAAATTGTAGTGTGTGTGCATGCACTGGGCACCTACTTCGCAGGGGGTGATGAAATGTTTGAAAAATAAATTTCAACAGACCAAACATTTGAAACTCGTTTATTTCAGAGTTTAAAGTATGAACGAATGTTATATTCAGTTATTTCATTTCCTAAAAATACTTCTTTCAATTATTCCATGTCTACACAATTCCTTTTTTTTTTAAAAGAAAAAACAGCGTACTGAGCGTACATCTGTAATTCAAAATGGATTTTTTTAATACTACATACCATAAGATTTAAAAAACAAAAATGTATTATGTTTTTGTAAAATGCTACTGTTCAAACTTACGGAAACTACAGTGTGATCCAACTCAACTACATGAAATTAGTCTCGGAAGAGTTGAATACAGTATGGCACGGGGAAGGTAGCGTCATCACAAGATCTCACACAACCCTGAAAAATCCTTAGGGGCAACTCTGTATGTGTGCACATGCATGCGTGCAAATGTGTGTGTGCATAAAATTCTCCCTTATTTCAATTTGTTATACATATTTCCTTACTTCCGTTTCATTCATTTCCCTTTTTTCACTCCCTGTGGAGCATGAGCCCCTGCTGGCATTACTATTATTTTTATATCTTCCTGATCATACTTATTTATTTCTTTATAGCTTACTGTTATTTATCTTGTCATTCCAAGTACTAATTATTATTATTATTATTTTTTGCCACGCACTGCTGTTCCTACTAGCTGCTCTTTCTAGTTAATATCTTTCCTACATTCCCATTGTGTCCATGCAGTATTTCTCACTAGGATTTTCTACAGCAGGGTTTATTAAACTTTTTTTGTGCCATGGACCCTTCTGATTGTCCAATGAAGGCTATGGACCCCTTTGATTATCCAATGAAAGCTGTGGGCCCCTTCTTGGAACAAATTTACATAAAATCATAATTAAAACAACAAGAGAAATCTATACTAGAATTGCTTTGGCAAATAGCGCCTTCAATAGATTATCTAACATTTGGAAATTACGATCATTGAATATACATACCAAGCTTCGTCTGTTTAATTCAAATGCTATCTCAGTGTTAACATACGGCTGTGAGAGTTGGAAAATAACAAAATCATTGGAGAACAAGCTGAATACATTCGAGAACAAATGTCTTAGAAAACTCATGAACATCAGTTGGAAAGAATTCAAGACTAATCGACAAATAAGAGAAGACTCTAGGCAGAATATATGTCTCCGACTATATAAGGAAAAGACGATGGTCATATATCGGTCATGTCCTAACGAATGCAAAACAACAGAATACCACTACAGGCGCTCACTTGGGTTCCTGAGGGTAAGAGGAAAAAAGGAAGACCAAAAGAAAACACTCAGAAGAACAATAATAAGAGAAGGAAGAACGTTGGGCCTAAATAATGTGCAAGAGCTAAGAGGAGTGGCGTCACAACGAACAACCTGGAGAGCACTGGTTTCTGCCTTATGCGCCGTGTTTGGTGCTTAAAGAATTTATTATTATTATTATTATTCATAATTAAAAATTGTATGTTTTAAATTTTAGGTATGTACACAGGCTTCCTAGAATCCATTCACGGAGGGATCCACGGACCACAGATTAAGAAACCCTGTCCGAGAGTGATAACATCGTTTTCCATTTATGTGTCATTTCATTTTTTTTTTTAACTGCTTAATTTTGTTTAATGCATTAAGCCGAGTTCTCCCTTTCTTATCACTATTGTTTTAACTGATTTGTTCCCTGACAAAAACCTTGTGGTCAAAACATTAGCTATTTCTTTGTCTTAGTAAGGTGTACATTACCTACTTTTGTTAACTGCAAGGAATAAAACAAACAAAAAATACCCTGTGGTAAAACAAAATAATACACATCATGAAAAAAAAAATATCTGAAATAACAGCATCATTTAAAAACAAAAAATATAAGGTACAACAAAAACAAAATACACAAAGGACATACAACAGTAAACAAAACACACTATGGACATACAACGGCCACATACTTTATCTTCATCTTTTGCCTACAGCTTATGCTAGGAATTCATGAAGGCTTGTGTAACACTTTATCTTGCATCCATCCAGTGCGCAGAATGGTGTGCTGTCATGCTGCATTTTTTTATATGCCTCTTAAATCATTTTTTTATAGGCTATCCAATATTCCTGTTTACTAGGCCTATACTTCTGGCTGATTACAATGCATTATCACTTATTCTTGTTTTTCAATACATCAGATTCAAACCAACAAATGTACATCAGAAACAACAGCTTCAAACCAACAAATAAACATCAGAAGCAACAGCTTCAAACCAGCAAATGTACATCAGAAACAACAGCTTCAAACCAACAAATGTACATCAGAAACATCAGCTTCAAACCAACAAATGTATATCAGAAACAACAGCTTCAAACTAACAAATGTACATCAGAAACAACAGCTTCAAACCAACAAATGTACATTAGAAACAACAGCTTCAAACCAACAAATGTACATCAGAAACAGCAGCTTAAAACAAAAATATGTACATCAGAAACAACAGCTTCAAGCCAAAAAATGTAAATCAGATACAACAGCTTCAAACCAACAAATGGGATCCAAGATGCATCAAACGTGAGGAATGCAGTAAGCGACCCCTAGCTTGACTGCCTGCGTCAAGGTCAGCAAACCAGAGCTGACCAAGACCCTACTCCACCTCCACGTGGTGGTCCTGGAAACAGGCTGCATCACTGCAGTCTGGCTGAGGAGTAGGGATCGAAGAGGGAAGGCAAACCCGGTCCAAAAAATGCAGTGCGGAAGTCAGATGTGTCGGCCGAAAGGCGCAAATACTGCAGCTTTGCTGTAAATGGACACAACGCAACCAACGTCCTTTTCAGAACGAACGAGAAAGAAGAAGAAGAAACCAACAAATGTACATCAGAAACAGCAGCTTCAAATCAACAAATGTACATCAGAACCTACATGCACATTCAAAAACACATCTTGGAAACACAGCTGCAATGTAATAAAACTTTCAAAAACTTACTTTGAAATATTCAAACAGAAGCATTTACACACACAAAGGCAACATTCAATGCATTATAAACCTACCTGTTGATCATAGAGTGCCCAGAACAATGGTAAAGGTAAGAACAGCCACAGCACTTTTAATAGTGCTTTCACATCTTCAACAAAGCTTTCCTACATGAAAAAAAAAATTATAACTGTACTCACAGGTGTTTAAAGTGAAACAATTTTATTTTAGGCTATTTGTACTCAAATACATCTTCTTCTTCTTCTTGGATCCTCAGCCATCACGTCTAGTGGCATTTCGTAGGGCAGCAGCAACAAACTGTCTCCACTTTACTCTGTCTGTGACCACCCTTCGTGCAGTGCCCCAACTCTGGTTCATGCTTTGCATCTCGGCCCCCACAGTTCTCCCACCAGGTTGTCTTTAATCTGTCTCTCTTTTGCCTTCCTTCTGCAGAGCATAGCAGTTCTTGTGCTGGTGTCGGGGTCTCTTCTGATGGCATGGCCAACCCAGTTCCAGCGTCTGCCCGCAATGATGGTGTGCATATCGTTTTGACTGCACCTTGGTAGGTGATGGTATTCGGCTAAATAATTTGAACATTTTCCTTAGGCAAGTTTTGTAGACAGAGGACAATTTGGACATTTCCTTTTCTGCTACTCTCCAGCATTCCGCACCATACAGAAGTATAGAGAGTACGCAACTCTTGTATAATCTTAATTTGCATCTCGGCCCATAGAGTTATCCCACCAGGTTGTCTTTTGTCGGTCTCTCTTTGCTGTTCTAAAAATCATGACATGCAATAAATACAAAGATGTCATAATGTAAATCCGTTTGTACAACAATCACAAAAGCAACATGTTCAGAATTTTTTTTTTCTAACCAGCGGCACTCGAGCTTTCCAGCCCTTTTGGCCCAATGACATGTCATTGCGAGGCTGGGGAGACAGTGGACTTTCCTTCCAACCCGGTCAGGAGCTTCGCTCCTTCCCATCCACAGAGGGTTTATCTGCTGGAGCCGTTCAGGTTATTCAGTCAAATTCCCGGTCGATGGCACTCCTACAAATGACCGCGCCTGGGCTTGAACCTTGAAAACCTGGTCGCTAGCGCAACATCTTAACCATTACACCAGCGCGGCTCCCTGAGTTCAGAATTATAATACACAATGAAAATCATGTGCAGATTTTCAAATTTTAAAAAAAAATGTTATAAATAAAATGTTGTCTTATTTTGGTGAGGCGCACAGTGTTCAACCTAGATACAGGGGCTGTTGGTTATATTAGGGCACATGTCCAAATATAAAAGACCTTGTGGTCTGGTTTAAGATTTTCAAAAGAGAATGACTTTCTATTGTCTGCCAACAAATGAAAAGCTCCTTTCCACTACTACTGACACCACGGGAGCACACTTGAAAAAAAATTGCAGTTTGTTCTAAGTCCGCTGGAAATTCACCAGGGAAAAGTTTTTCCTCAATAGCACATCTAAAATTAAGCATAGCTTTTCATATACAACTTTTCTTTTGCACAACTTTTCCCATGTCTTCATTCACACTGTGTCATTCGCCAATATCTTCATCAAATCTATCTGATCCACTAACAGAACTGCTGACTTCTCCAAGGAAGTAATGGCACCAGGCAGAAATTCAAAATTTTACTTTATGTAGGAAAATTCATCAGCAACATTTGTTTTCAGGGGTTAGAGAAAATTATTAAACAGCATGGGGAAAACAGTGAAGTAAAGAAATTTGTGAAAAAAAAATTACACGTAAGAACACGTTAACGCTAAAATATGCCTATATTTACTGAAAATACCAAAATATGCAAAATAATGACTCAAACAAAGCAATGAAAAATGCTTTAAAATGACCGAAAAATCTCAACAAATAATTTATTATTTACGGCTGCTTATAAGCAGAAAAAAAAAGTGGATACCACTACATATTACTTGATTTTACTAAAATTTTTAGAATCTACGTAAGTAATGTACATTTGAATAATAATATAATAAGAATTATGAATATGAAATAAAATCACAAAAGCAAGGGGCAAATAAAATGTGTATCTTAACCCAATTAAAGCCCCATGAAAAGTTTATTTGGAATTACTTCTCTTCTAAATTTTAATTTTATTTCTTTAAAAACATTGTCTGATTTTTCTTTGGTAGATATATCATTTTTACGATCATCCAGTGAGTTATTTTTATATAATTAATACCAATGTTTGTTGTAATTGACGATTGACACTGAAAGTCATATGGTATTTAAAACTGCCAATTAGGCTAACATTGCTCTTATGCTAGCGCCAGTTTATATATTTCCACTGCAAATTATAAGTTTATTTGTTTAAAAATATTAATATAATCACATGATTATTTTTTTTTAATTACATCAGATATTTATTTAAATAATTCGAAATCACCCTGGAAACCTCCCCATATCATATAAGAGGATAATATAGTTTAAATTAATTCTATTTTTTGCTCTTTGCAATAATAATAATAATGAAGTAGTAAAATTAGTTGTGAGTACAGTAGGGCGTCTTCTTCGATATCATTCTTGTAAGCCGTGAATGTCTTTAGAGTTAAGATTAAGGTTTGTGTTCAGGGTTAGGTTTAAAATTTCTAACCCTTACCCCTTATTACTGTGTCTGTGAATTCTTTGATAAGGTCCTATCGAACACAAGATTTCTCAGTTTGTAAGTCATCTTTAAGTGCAGAAATAGACTAAATGGTGACATGATCACATCATTTTTACAGTGTAAAATAAACTCAGTCACTTGTTGTTTGGGTTTTAAAACAAGTGATGACCTGCTTTGAAAGGTAAAGGCCGCATGTCTCAATTATAATGCAGCGCACTGTAAATAAAAATATTTTTACACGAATTAACTCTTTTGATAATTTTTTCGGTTTTTGTACAGGATGTTGGATTTTTTGTACAGGTTTTTCATCTCCAAGGAGTGGCATGTATGGGATTGAGATATGAACTATGAAGCAACTGTTTTAAATATGGCCATTGAATGTGTAGACAGGTGATGATTCATTGACTGCAGTGTAAGTCTCTAGCCTGCGATAATTAATTGTCCTCGGTATCTCATCTTCATCCATATCATTCTTTTGAATATGGACTAATGTATAATCACAAGGACTGAGATATGAACTATGAAGCAACTGTTTTAAATATGAACAGTGAATTTGTAGACAAGTGACGTGAATATGAACACAATGTAAGTCAATGATACGGAAACAATGTGCAGGTACATTTTGGTGCATTGCGCTGGCAGCCTCATCAAGTAGAACATTGCTACAGAAACCACTGCTTTAAAAGCACATAAACACTTTCAAGCAGGTTTCTTGCAAGCGGACCAATTGCAGTGGTGGCTCCACGCTCCATAAAGAGCAAAGAGGAAAAATATGAAGAAGAGGTAGGTGAATATTGTGGGCATGAAAGCTGAGTGTGTTGGTGAATGTTGTGGATATTAACTTTATTGGTAAATGTTACAGATATGGATACTGACTATATTGGTAAATGTTATGGATATGGATACTGACTATACTGGTAAATGTTACTGACATGGATGTGAACTTTATTCGTAAATGTTACGGATATGGATACCAACCGTATTGGTAAATGTTACGGATATGGATACTGACTTTATTGGTAAATGTTTCAGATATGGATACTGACTTTATTGGCAAATATTATGGATAAGAACACTGACAATGAACATCAAGTTTTAAGATTTGAGCCAAGTCCTTACCTCGTATCTTTCATCAGTATAATTTAGCCAGTGCTTGTCTTTGTTCTGATATTTTCCATGTCTGACTCTCATCTTCAGTCCGTGCTGACAGAAAACATTAATAATTTTTATTTTTTTATGACAAAGTTTTTAATGAAAGAAACTAAATGATATATTGGTCTAATGTGTATCAAAGTTTGAACAGCACCTCAGCATGTAATTTTGTTTAATTCTCATTGTCATCGTTTTCTGCATGTTAATCTATTTCCTGCTTCCACACTACCTACTGTAGCATTTATCCTATACTTTAGTTAAATGAACTATGTAAAAGAAAATATACAGAACCTACCCAAACACATCTTATCACACATCCAAAGAGGTTTCCTGTGGGTGGAACATGCTTGTAATGCTTCTTTCCACTCACAAAGATAGCTGTGTTGTTTGATGAGAATAAAACAAACCCTACATCAGGACAGACATTTTTTTAAATGAAAAAGCTGCCACACATTTCACGACTGTAAAACAAATAACCATCATTCAACTTTCACAGAAGAGCATGCAGTGATAGATAATTACAAGTAAAATTAAAGGTAGTTCCATAGACACCGCCATAGGGGAGGCAAGTGTTAGAGACAAGAAAGTCAAAGACCTGACAGAACCAAATGGCTAAAGACCAATCAGTCTACTTAGTTGCGTGGGTAAACTAATGGAGCGCATAATTAATACCCGACTGATGCGGCACCTGGAAGAAAAACACTTTTTAACCCCACAACAAGCAGGATTCAGAAATCACAGATCCACAACAGTGACACACTGGGCTTCTGTAGCAATTTGTTTTACTAGATGAGGTTGCCAGCCCCATGTACTTCCTATTAGTCGACTCTTATGATATGCCTGAGAAAAAGGTAGCCCTATTCTGCTTCCAATCTCCTCAGAGTGTGATACAGGCAAACGTTGCCCCAGAAGACTGTGCGTGGTGCTCCCTCCCAGTTCAAATGATAAGGCAGAGCTACGTGTGTCTTTTCGGATGGCTGCGCCACCGGCTCCACAATGACCCCCTTGCAGGGTAGAGGGCCATCCTTCTCATGGCATTTCACACATGCCAATTAGTGGGTCTAGTGTGACCTCCGCCAGTTGTGTAGCTGAGTTGGAGAAGTTCTCTGGGGTTGCAAGAAAGCCCAAAATGACACCCCCAAATAGCCACAAGGGTAAAAAAGTGAATAACTTGAATCCCTGGGGATCAAAACAACAACATTCCTCAGATTTCCCTGGGAACTTCTAATACTAGTTTGAAAAACTCTGTTTTGAACCCATTGAGACATGGCATATCTGTGTCAGATCTAACATGCAAATCAAGACGAGACAGAAATTCATCAACTCAACCATAAATTCATCACACTGAGGGCTTATCTTCATTCATAACCCTCCACTCCCAAAGGAGCATAGGCCTTCAATAAACACATGCCAAGTCCTCCTGTCACGTGCCATCATCTCAAGTTCTTTCCATGTTCTCCTCATCATTTTCACCTGTTTCCAGCTCCCTTCTCCATGTGCTTCTTGGTCTACCTCTAGGGCTTATCTTGACCACATCTAATTTTAAGGAATCTTTTTATTACCAGTTTCTTCTGTCTTTCTTTTTTCTTTTTTTAAAAATATAATTAAAAATTAACAGCATTTTAATTGTGTAGTCTAAATTATTTATTATCCACATTTACATTATATTACAAAAGCGACCTACTTTATGTGCACTTAATAGGGACTTACAAAAGTTATTTCAACAAATGTGCTTTTTGTTTTCCAAGCTATCTTCAGAACATAACCCCAAGTAACATGCAACACAACCGTATATTAAATTTTTTTTTATTCAACTGGTTCTCACACACAGAAAAAAACTATATAAGACAAAACAAGAAATCCTAAAATTTACAACTTACCAATTGCAAGAAACATTAGAACTGCGGAAACTCCAAAAGCCAGAGGATAGCAACTGTTTCCTATGCAGTGTACATCAGCTAAAAATATTGATGCTACTTTAAAATTGGTCACTATACAGCTCATGAAACGCAACATACATTTTCATTATCACTATTTTCCTTTGAGCTTCTTACAGAGCATGGAGTCACCATTATAGCTGGTCCCATTGCAGGAAGATTGCACCAAACAGTAACATGCTCTTACAGTGGCAATGTGTTTTACATGATAAGGTTGCTGGTTCCATGCAAAACCTCAAATTAATCGCCTTGTACGACATGTGCACTGGCTTCCCAGCTCGGCAATCTATGGTTTGATCCCCAGTTGAGGTGGGATTTTTTAGACCGCAAACGGCTCTGGGGTCGACCCAGCGTCATGAATTGGGCACCAGTGCAACTCTGGGAAGGTTAAGGTGGCCGGCATGATGCTGACCACATCACCCCTAGTGTGCCAATGGTCAAGAAAATATGGGCCTAACACTATATTCCCAATATGCCTCAATGGGCGTGTAACGGGATCCTTGACCTTTACCCCCTACGACATGCCTGAGGGTGCAGTAGTCCTGTTCTTTCTTTGTCTCTTCGGAGACCCTCGGGAACTAGAGGGAGCAAAGTGCATTTTGTATTCATTATATTCTGAACGCAGAACATGAATAAAACATTGAGAAGAATACATAAATGTACCCAAAAAATGTTACAGACAATCACTTGAAAGTGCTTGTCTTTGTTCTTTTCAACATATGTTATGTCATGCTAATAAGTAATTAATGTTAATATGAGTGTGCTATATTATTATTTTACTTTACAACGTTGAATTCCTTGAAATTGATATGTAAAATGCATATGAGAATAAATGAATTCAGTATGAAAGGTGAGCGAAAGGAAGGGCAGAATGTTAGACGAGCCTGTGTGCCCAATTCTCAACCCTTTGAAAATAAAGTTTGTTTGTTCATTCGTTCGTTCGTTCTTTACAGCAATTTTAAGGCTCTATCAATCTATC
This sequence comes from Oreohelix idahoensis, assembly GCA_024509875.1. Lineage (NCBI taxonomy): Eukaryota > Metazoa > Mollusca > Gastropoda > Stylommatophora > Oreohelicidae > Oreohelix > Oreohelix idahoensis. The sequence goes on from JAMPIV010012021.1 coordinate 52,577, forward strand.
AATAAACAACAGAAATTATTCCTTGATTCAATATTTTTCTGGCACTTCTAGCATATCTGACCTTATCTATGAAAGTGACAACAAGTAATTTTTTTTCTGTATTACAGTCTTCCTATGTAGGTGCACAATATGCACTTGAGCAACCTATTCCCCCACCAAAATTTTCTTTGTAAAATACTGGTTTCAGCTTAGTTTTTATTCAGTTTGATAATTTTTGCAAACATATTTCCCACATAATATTTGTGATAAGGGGAGGGAAGAGAGAGAGAAGAGAGAAAGAATGCCTAAAAGTATTCTTCTTCTTCTTCATATACTCTCAAATGTCTACTTGAATATTATCAAAGAAAGCAGTGGTCAGTTCAAGGCTATTTGTATCTCTATAGAGTTTTTCCAGGAATGGTACTGATGATGGCCATACATGCTTTCTCTGTTCCTCATTGATTGGGCATCATTGAAGCAAATGTTCAGCACTCATTTTATCGGTGCCCCAGTTACACTCATTGGTAGTTCCTATCTTTAGCTTGTTGAATAGATGGTATCCCAATCTGTTCTGGCCTCTGCAGAGTCTGAAGATTACCACTTGTTCTCTTCTGCTGAGCTGGTAATATGCATCATTTTTTTTAGGCCAGGATGCTCTGCATCCCATTTGTTTCTGTATCTGCCTCTGATAAAACTCTATGCCTCTTTGGAAGTATGTTTGCATCAGGCTGAGGTAGTTTTCCACCTTCCTTTGCCAATCTGTCAGCCTTTTCATCGCCAGGAATGTTGCAATGAGTTTGGATCCTCTGTACTAGAAATCTTTTGAATTGCCGACATAGGTTGTGAAGTATTACTCTTAGGTCATCTAGGTCTGCATTATTCTGCCTCTTCAGTGTAAAACTTACTGACAGTGCATCTGTGAAGAAAGCAGCTTGTTTCTCTGTGCTTTTCTCTGTCATTAGAACCTCTGTTGCAGTTTTCAAGGCCTCTGCTGTGAAGTTACTTGAGAATTTTCCTGTTGCCAATGACACCTTTTTTGGTGTACCAGTGCTTAAGCTCAGAAAGACTCCTCCATCTCCTGTTGCATTTGTTGCTGATCCATCTGTGTATGCATGGGTCCAGATGTTGTTTGGGTAATGTTTCTTCATGTATTTTGTCATTATATCTTTTCCCTCTGTTGCAGTCTTGCTCTTCTTTCTCTCAATTCCAGGAAAATTTTCTATCATTTTAGGGAAGTGATGTTGTTTCCAAAACTGCAAGTTGTGTGCAGTGTAGATGAGTTTGGTTGTTGATACCATATTTATGGGATCTGCTCTCATCTTTGTTGTGGTTGATACTAAAATGTGCTTTGCCGGAGTCTTTCCCTTCTAAGAGCATTTATTCTATGGTACACTGGATGTTCTGGTAGTCTCCTTCATTTTTCACCTTGTTGTTATGCCCTGCTATCTCTTATATCCTCTAATGGTTGGAAGCATGTAACCTTTTCAAGTTCTTTAATATGTGTTGTCTACAAGATGGAAATAGAACTCCTGAACTATTACTGTCCGAACAACAAACCCCTGAGTCTCAGCTCTATACAGGTACCAGCCACCAACTTTATAGCAGTTGGAGACTTTAATAGCCACTCCCAGAGCTGGGGCTATAACCATCTGGATCACAGAGGTGAAGAGGTTGAAACTTGGCAAGATGATCACTCCCTAATCCTAGTCAATAATGCCACAGATACTCCTACCTTCTACTCCAGAGGATGGCACACAACTTCAACACCAGATCTTGCCTTCTCCACACCAGATATAGCTGGATCTATTAGTAGAGAAGTAGGAGACCAACTAGGGGGAAGCGACCATCGCCCAATCTTTCTTACTGTCCAGAGTGCAACTCTCAGTACAGGCCCAGCCATTACAAGATGGAACTACAAAAAAAGCCAACTGGGGTTTATTCAGGCATCAGGTGAACACGCTGCTGTCTACCCTCAAGGTACAGAACAGAGACATTAATGAAGTGGTAAAAGACTTCAACAGATGCATACTACAAGCTGCAAAAGAAACCATTCCCAAAGGATGCCGGCGTAACTACATACCATACTGGTCCAGCACACTCCAAGAACGTCAGGAAGCTATGGACAGGGCTAGAAAGGACGCAGAGTCTCAGCCTTCACTTGAAACTCACAACAAATGGAAAAAGGCTGTAGCAGAGTTTCAGAGAACAAAGCTAGAAGAAAAACGGAAAAGCTGGAGAACTAAAACGGCATCGCTGAACCTTGAGAAAGACGGCAGGAAACTTTGGAGATTAGTCAAGTCTCTAAATGAAGAGCGTTCCTCACCTAGGCAGACTATCACATTGGATGAAGGTGGCAAACTTTTCAGAGGAAAACAAGCTGCAGACTTGTTTGCTAGAAGATACAGTTCAGAAAGCAACTTACCCATTAACATAGATCATCAGAGAGAGATAAGAAAAGAAATACTGGCAACCATGGGACAGACAGATACTCCTGCCCCAATGAGGGAACCCATCACACTAGGAGAACTACAGAAGGCTATTTCCAAGCTTAAGTTTCAAAAGTCACCCGGCCCAGACAAAATCAGCAACGAAATGCTAGTAAATCTGAGCTCAGCAGCAAAGACAAAACTGCTTGAGATATTCAACCACAGCTGGTTGAAAGGAACGGTACCCCAAGTATGGAGAGAAGCCATCACAATACCCATACTAAAGAAAGGGAAATGTAAGACCGAGGCTGCAAGTTACCGGCCAATCAGTCTCACAAGCTGTGTTGGGAAGACTATGGAGCGAATAGTCAACCACAGATTGAAATGGTATTTAGAGTCTGAGCAGATCCTGGTGCCGGAACAAGCTGGATTTAGAGAATGCTACAGTATAGAAGACCAAGTTACTTACTTGTCTCAAGCAATAGAAGATGCCTTCCAGGAGAAGAAAAAGGTCCTAATGATCTGGGTCGACTTCAAGCAGGCCTTTGACAAGGTGTGGAAAGATGGCCTCATTGCAAAACTTAGGAGAAGTGGAATCCAAGGCAACATGATGAAATGGATCCAGTCATACTTGCATAACAGGAGAACTAGAGTCACTCTTGACGGTCTGCAGAGCAGAAAAGTGTTGCTCCATCAGGGGGTACCTCAAGGAGGAGTAATTTCCCCAACACTCTTCCTTGTTTACATCAATGACCTGGTGAAAGATCTCCCTGCAGGAGTTAAAGCTGCCTTATATGCAGATGACCTAGTACTCTGGTGCGCTGATGAAAATGTCACCACAGCAAATTATAGAATGCAGCGGGCAGCAGACATGCTAGTGTCATGGGCAGAGAAATGGCTTATCACAATAAACACAGACAAAACCTACACAACACTGTTCTCCCTCGCCCCCAAGGACAAATCAGCTAACATACACCTAGGGACAACCGTGATCAAGGAAGAAAGCTACCCCACCTATCTTGGGGTGACATTTGACCAAAGGCTTACATGGAATAAGCATATTGAAAACGCAGAAGGAAAGGCCCGAGGACGACTAGGCATACTCAGAAAATTAGCAGGTACCAACTGGGGAGCAAATGAACGAAATCTAAAGAAGATTTATAATGGAGTAATAAGACCACACTTAGAGTTTAGCTCAGCAGCATGGTCATCAGCTGCTAACTCACATCTGCAGTCTTTGGACAAGGTGCAAAATCAAGCTCTCAGGCTCATTACAGGAGCCATGAAAAATACACCAATAACAGAGATGCAGAAGGTTGCTGGATTACAGACATTGTCCCATAGAAGAGACACAAAAACCATGATCCAGATGGAAAAGTACAACAGTATGCCAATGCACCCAATGAAGGCAAGACTAGATGATCTGGCATTGGGACGTCTAAAGCGTAGCAGCTTTGTGCATCGGGGGAAAAGACTTATAAGACAGCATCAAGAAGACCTATCCATGAAGACAACACCACTGAAGCCCACCCTATACCCTGTACCATGGGAGCAGGCCAGTAGTGCCCTCCAAATTAATACATCAGTCAGTGGTCTCACAAGTGGATGTGAGTATAATGATCTGCAAAAACGAACTGCTACATTGAGTATGATCCAAGAAAGCTATCCCGATCAATCATGGATACATGCCTATACAGATGGATCAGCAACTAATGCTGTTAGGAATGGAGGTGCCGGTATCTTTATCTCATATCCTGACAACCACTATGAGACTAGGCACATTCCCACTGGTAAATTCTGTTCCAACTATACAGCTGAGGTTCAAGCTCTAGAGCAAGCTGCAAATATGATTTATAACACCAACTCTGACTGCCACCAGGTAGTCATCCTCACAGATGCACTGTCTGTCCTGCAAGCTCTCAAGGGTGGTAAACTCCCGCATCTGAGAAATGAACTAAACAAGGTAGCTGCCAAAAAGAGAACCATACTTCAGTGGGTACCATCTCATTGTGGTGTACCCGGAAATGAAAAGGCAGATAAACTTGCAAAAAAGGGAGGAGAATGTGAACAAGAAGATAATGAAGTCACATACTTTGAGAAAAAGAGAGCTATCCAGACTATCAGAAGAGAACAGAACCAACCCAAAGACGACTATCACACTCTCGACCGGCAGGGACAGATAACTATTTTTCGACTCAGGACAGGGCATAACAAACTGAATAAACACATGCACAAGCTACGATTGTCTGCTTCACCACTGTGCACATGTGGATTAAACGAACAAACTGCTGAGCATGTTCTACAGGACTGTCCTCTGTATGACCAGTTAAGAAAGATATACTGGCCCAATGACTCAACACTAAACTCAAAGCTATATGGAGTTAAAGAGGAACTTCAGACAACAGTCGAATTCATCATGAGAACTCGTCTGACGGTGTAATCATCAAAGATGCGATCGCAAGAAGAAGAAAAAGTGTTGTCTTCCAGGCTCCTGTTTTGTGCATCTTCTTCTTCGTACACTCTCAGACACTTGAATGTTTTCAAAGAAAGCAGTGGTCAGCTTGAGGCTATTTGCATCTTCGTAGAGCTTTTCCACGAATGGTATGGGTGTCTGCCATATGCGCTTTCTCTGTTCCGCATTATGATGGGGAACTTTGTTATGTGTATGATAGTAGCTCTCTAATCTGTCCATGTGTTACTATACTGTGCAACAGCCTATTCATTCCTTTTTCCTTGCACTCCTTTACTGCTGCAGTTTAATTCTTTTTTTCAATATCAAAGTCTCATTTAGCTTTCTCATACCTATAAATTCTATACAGCACAACCAAGTTCCACTTTCAAGCTGCTTATATTTTTTTATATATGTACTAGAAATGACATTGTAAAACATAATTATGCCACCTATTTATGTTAAAGCTTAACATTCACAATCTGGGTAAACATTCAAATTTTCACATAACAAATAAATATTCATAAGAAATAAAAGAAAATCATCAGATAACATTACCTCTCAGAATAGGTGTTAAAAATGTGGATAACATGCTGCCCAGGTTAATCATAAAGTAAAATGCTGAGAAAAAGGCCATTCTCTCCTTCTCCTAGTAGACAAAATTCAGCAATTTCATTCAGCAATTGTGGGGTACACATCTTGATTAAATAAAAATTGTGAATTATCACAGATAAATGGTACAACAAATCAGGATCTAATGTAACTGAAAAACTTTTTCAAAATATACAAAAAGAGGAAAATTACAGCAATAATAAATTATCGTCAACATCTTCTACACTGAAGTTTGTAGTCTGAAAACTACCACCTGACACTGTATATTTCTTTACTTATTCTTTCTTCTTTGTTTGTTTGTGTGCTTCATAAGGAGCATGCAGCCATCAATCACTTTGCCCTGAAGGAAGCCTTATGTCAAAGCATTTCATGTGTTCTTGCTGTGATGGTTTCTCCAGCTACTAGTTTTACATGATGTGAAAATGTGGAAGAATACTGTTGACAGCTTCTCTGATATAAAATGATGTATTTTAGTTAAAGTTTTGGACCACAGGGCACAAGTCTTTAAGGAAGCACAAAAAAACAAGAAAAGAATGTACATCTGTACATTGGTCTTTGTACTACAAAAAGTGCATTTACCTGATGTGAAGAGAACTGATCTCCTCCAAAAGCTGTAACACATGGTTTGATGCCTCCTGTACCCAAGCTGACTAGCAGAAGGCCAATCACAGGACCATATCTAGAATAAATTATAAATCATTCAATACACTTGGGTCACCTGGTTATATTGGGTTAGTGACTGCACAATAAATCTAGAATAAAGTAATAAGTTTAAATGTTGTGGTAGCTTTATTTCCATTTGTCAACTCCTTTCTTGGTATCGATCACAGCTTATTGTATGTTAATTTCCTTTTCGAACATGTTTTTCAATTTCATTTCAAGTGATTCTTATGTTCTTTGTGTGAAGCATTTATATTTACCTCTCTTAGTGACCTTGTTTTTCCTTCCCCAACGCGGGTTCTATGCCCCGTGTTGTTGCCAGGTGCCTCTGATAAGGCAAAGAAATAGAACAGGACTATTGCACCTCAGAAACATCGTACAGGGCAACTAATGAGGTTGTGCAAGGGGCTAGCAACCCCGTCATATAAAACAAACTGCCACAGAAAACACCGCTACAGTAGAATGTTCAGTGGGGCTCCAAGCTCCGTAAGGCATACAGAGGATAATGATGAGGACGATGATGAATAGGTTCCATGCTGAGAAATGTTTAGTGATATCCACAGAAGACTTTCAAATAGTGTGCCCAAGTCATCTCCAATTTCACAGGGTTGTCTCTTTCTTTGTACCATTTTTAAAAAATATTTTTTTACAATTCTATCTTGGCAATATTTTTTCTCTCAACTGATTCAGTTAAGGCATTTTCCTCTGATATCCACTGATAAATGTTTTTTGAGTTTCTTTACAGCTGTGATTGTTCATTACTTTATTACAATACTAATATTGCAATAATATTTGAATCTGATGTTTTCAATTTACTTCTAAAAGAGAATAAAGTCTAAAAATAAAAAAATGCCTAGAATGGTGAAAGATTTGCAAAAACAGTAACACAGCACTGAAGAAAAATGAATGTGCTAACAAATATAAAAATTAATATGTAGAAAATGTAAAAGAAGGAAAAATGTTTCAAAATCCAAGACAAGGCTGATAAAACGTAAGCAATACAGAAAATAAACAAAAAAATGATTAAAGGAAGATAGAAGGAAAGTTTATGAAAGCTATAAATGTAGATATCAAAGTAATGATCAAAGAAACCTAGAAGGTTGACAGGGTAAATGAATGAAGAAAATGATGACGGAATGGAAAAAGGTGGCTGAAAATAAATCTTGAACAAGCAAAACAAAGCATGGACTAAAGTAAGAAAGCACTGCCAAGAGAGGGAAGAAATGGTAACACACACAAAAATATCAGAAGCATTGTGTATGTAACATGTTAGCACAATTTATAACTGAGTACTCAATAGCCATCTAACCCATATCAACCCTCAGCACCTACCCATATGTAGACACTGCTCTCATCCTTATGAAACAACCAGACACCTCCTCTTGGAGTGTCCACCACTCACAAATGCCACACAAAAAACTATTACAGATACCTCTGACAATCACCAACTCACTATATGAAACAACTGCAGAAAACCTGCACTTTTCTAAGAATGGCATTGGGCTGCCAAGAGTAGACATGCTCAGCAGCTATGGGATATCAACAGCATAACTACCATAAAATCTCATGTATAATACGCACTCGTGTATAATATGCATGCTTGATTTAGCCCAACATTTTCTGGTAAAATGGAAATTCGTGTATAATACGCACCATAATTTTTCAAGATCTTATTTTATGAAACATTTGTTAAAAAACTAAAAGTATAATAACAAACAGAAATACGTATGTAACACCTAAATTTTAGGTACTTTGGACTCCCTCGTCATCACTCTCACTAGAAAGAAGCTCATCTAGTGTTGTCGAGTCAATGCCATTATTGGTGCCATCATAATAAATATCGCCATCATCTTCATCCGATGACACCTGTTCTTTCTCCAACAAAACGTCGTCCTCGCTGCCGTCAAGTTTATTCGAAATACAGCATTTGAGGAAGCCTTGTTGAATTATAGTCTTATCTAATTCCTTCTAAGCAGCAAGTACCCACTCTGCGACATCTGTGAGAGTCGGTTAACGCATATGGCCACCAGCAGTATATGTGTGATTACCGTCGCTTAACCATGCACTCCATTTACGACGGATAGCATCTTTCATCGGCTTATTAACAGCGACGTCTAAAGGCTGCAACAGACGGGTCATGCCGCCTGGAATTATAACCAGATCAGATTTGATTTTCTTCAATTTCTTCTGGAAACAAGTCGAGCACCAACATAGAAGATTGTTTTCGGAGACCACCTGGACATGTTGCCCAAACACATTTTAACCAGTCAATGGTTAGTGCTTCATCCATCCATCCTTTAGCATGAACACGGATGTACCTTTTGGAAATTGTACTCCTTTTGGTAGAGTCTTTCTCTTAAAAATTATGAAAGGCGGCAACTTTCCTCCATCCGCAGTACACGCTAACGTAACGGTGAAGTGAGGCTTCTCGTGTCCATTTGTACGTATAGACACAGTTTTTATGCCTTTCCTGTCTACGGTCCTGTCGTAGGGCATATCGAAAGTCAGAGGCGTTTGATCGACATTTCCAATCTGTGCAAGGTCATAGATGTGTTCTTTTCTCAATTTGATTACGAACTTTTGGAACTCCAGAAGTTTTTTTCGTGGTCGTCTGGAAGATGCTGCGCGATAGTAGTTCTTCGACGAACTGAAAGACCATGTCGCTTCATAAAACGAACTGCCCATCCATATGATGCTTTAAATCCTGTTGTGCCTGTACGAGATTTTTTAAGTTCCAGAGCTTGAAACACCGATGCCTTGTTGCCTTCTATCTACTACCCACTCCAATAATGTTTTTTCTAGGTCTGGAAGATCTGGTGGTGACCCACGATTCACCTTTTTCTTACTAGGCAACACTTGAAAAAAACTCTGTTTTTTTTCGCTATAATCGAATGTTGCAGTCGTTAATGGAAAAATGTCAACTTGCTGCCTGATTGCCGTTAGATTCTGCATATTTTACCACTAAGAGCTTTTCTGCTGCAGTATAACATTTTCTTGAATTCATTTTTAGGGCTCAAAATAATAAAATGACAAACTTCACAACCAAGCTTAATATCAAAACAGATTGAAGACCAAGAGTGCGAAATGCGTTTTGCAACAATGTCTGACACATAAGAAAACACATGGCACATTCAATTTCACGCCATTTTCACTGTCAAATTGTGACAAAAACTTGACAGACTTTCCAATGTAGGTTACTTTCGATATCGAAAATGACATATTTTTTAGTACTCGCGTATAATACGCACCCGAGTTTTAGCGGGCAAAAATCAATAAAAATTGTGCGTATTATATGCAAGATTTTACGGTAAGTATCTTCAGTGACAAGCAACTATTACTCACATTTCTGGAGGTGGTAAAGCTGTAAGTGCAATAACCAAGGTACCAACCCCATACACAATGGAAATGTAAAAGATGGTTCTGAAAATGAAATTGTAATTCAAAGATTTTAACACTCTTCAGCATGCCAGAAGAACACATGCCAACCGGCAAACACAATGAACTTGTAAGATATGATAAACTTTTAAACAGTGTATGATATAGTTATCTCATGCTTCCTAATTATATATACTGTGCTTTGTTCAGAGACTAACTTTGTTCTCATTCAACACATAATTTTTGTTTCAGAACCGACTGTTGTTAATACCTATTTTGTCCATAATTTTCACAATATCTATAGCAGAATCCTACAAAGGCTCCCCCAAAACAGAATATCAAACTGTTTACATACTTAAGGACAGGAGCAGCAGTGCACTTTAACGTCTATCCCAGGCAGTTCTTTGGTTTTACCCAAGCTCCAAAATGGATGCAGCCTTTTCTACAGATGGTATTTTTAATGCAGGCAGTAGACACACATACTATTTCAGCAGACATAAATATTATGTATCAAACTTTGGGACATTGACTCTAGAATCCTGTGACTGCAGCAAGTTCTTATGTAATGTTTAAAAAAAAAAAGTTTGAAATGTCTTGTAAAGTGCTGACATGTTAAAAAATTGTTACAGAAAATAAAGTAAAATTGTGCACATACACGTGAATATACCAGCCGCTACTTTATACCTTGGTAGTAAAAGCTACGAAATCTAAATGTATATCCAGTTAAAAAATAATTCAAGAAGTTTTATCACAAAGACATGAAAATTTTAATTTTTTTAAAATGTGTTGATGTTGTGAAGACATATTTCTGCACTGGAATCCTACTTACTCATTTCTGACCCATCACTTTTTAATTCAAAGTTTCTTAAACTGTGAAGGTACATGAATGGATTCTAGGGGACCCATGTACATAACCAAAATTTTTACTAGGAAAATTATCATATATTTTTGCATTTAAATAAATATATTCTTTGCACAGATTGATTTTTTTTTTTCAGTACGACTCTCATGTTGGGTTGTAATGTTAATGTGACAGAGCATTTATATAATAAAATGTCAGCTGACTTTATTTTAACGTTGCTTCATGTAAATTAGTTGGATTGGAGCAAGGAAATAACAATCTAAAAATAGGAAGTGACGTTTCAATAATTCTGTAGTGTGGAGAATGTTCTGAAGACAACCGCTAGTCAAGGTTTGATGTCTGGACATGATATTCTTGGTCACTACCTACAGCCCTGAGTAACAATTAGTTTAGCATAAAATGTTACCTAAATCTTCCCAAGTAGCCATCAGCAATAATTGCTCCCAAAAGAGGTGAGAAATATGCCATCATGCTAAATAGGTGGAAGAGGGCCACTGCTGAATGATAGGCCAAGCCCAGCCATTCTGTCAGGTAAATGACTAAAATTGCTGAGGATGGAATAACAAATGGTATGTTTATAAATCTGACTCATTAAATAAAACAGCCTCTGCTGTACATTTACGGTTTTACCAGACAGGTAAATGCTTATCAAGAAAGAAAATATTCAAGTTTATGATACATTGGTTTGACGTCTTACAATTTAATACACTAAGTATATAATAATGCGCATAAAAAGTTCTTTTTTCTTTTTAAGTCATCTTGCTTCCACCTTTGTCCTCTTGTGAAATAGAAAAAAGGCTTTACTCTTCATGCATGACATTTCTCTGTTGTTGTTTAACGAGGGCTTCTCGTTGTTTTGCAGCCAATACCAAGGTGAATCTTCAACTTGGTATTATCTACACTGTAGATCTAGAATTATCCTGTGGCTTTTCTACCATTCCAGAACATGTTGAATTGAAGTCATGAGCTCCAGTTTCTCCAGCTTGACTTGCATTTAAAAGATCATCACATCTGGTCCCAAGCTAGAAGGAAGAAGCGCATGGCATACTGTGCATTCCCCACCATTCAAGTGGGTTTTCCAAATATGCAGAGCTAAAATACTGTGCTCTGGTTCTGGGTTCTCCCAAGGCATTGTCACGTTCTACACAGAGTCACTTCTCAGCTCCCCCTGCCTATCATGGGTCCACAGTGAGATTCTCCTGCATGCAGCCAACTAGCTAGAAGCCAGAGTTATGTCTGAGGCTCAAGGGACTCCTCCAAGCTTAGTGTGTAACGCTAAAAGTTTTATGTATTATTGCTCTATAGTATTCCTGCCCCATGTAGTTTCTGGGGGTCTCTTAAGAGACAAAGAAAGAACAAACTTACTGCTCCCTCAGGCAACTAATATGAGGTTGTGCTTGAGGCTGGTAACCTCATCATTTAAAACAAATTACTACAGAAACTACCGCTGCAATCACATGTGAATGCTTGGTACAAGCTTTCTACATGGAAACCAACTACAATGGCGGGGGCCATGCTCCGAAATGAGTGCAAAGGAAAATGATGATGAAGATGATGATATATTATTACTTACTTACTTACTTAGTCGTTCCCCTTCTACCGTGAGGTGTAGAGGTTTGGAAGAGAGAGCACCAGACCATCCTATCGGCTGTCTTCCCCCTGGCCTGGTTCCATTCTAGTCCTCGGTCCTTCAAAGATTGTCTAATGTTGTCCTCCCAGCGGACTCTGGGTCGTCCTGGGGGTCTGGATCCCTGGCTCTTTGTTTCCCATGCTTGTCGTTGTAGCCGATCTTCTCCCATTCTGCAGACATGGCCAAACCATCTTAGTTGGGACTGTTCTTCTTGGGTCTGCAGGGGTTGGGATTTAAGGCCTTGATGTATCGTCTGGTTGCGTACCATGTCTCTTCTTGTTACTTCAACCACCTTCCTCAGATACCTCATTTCTGAGGTTTGGATCTGGCTTTTGTGGGTTGTAGTCATTGCCCATGACTCGCATCCATATATCAAGACTGGGACATAGGTGGAGCGGTATGCAGCCATCTTCGTTTTCTTACCAACCTCTCTCTTGCTGAGGAATCCTCGATTTATGGCCTGAAAAAGTCTCCCAGCTGCTTTTCAAGTGGCCAACTCTTCTTTGATGCCTCCCTTTCGGTCTATAATAGCTCCGAGGTATTTAAAGTGTACATAATATATTATTCCGAACAATAAAGTTCTAACTTTTGAATTTTACTGGTTTATTTGTGAATACATCATTCCTTGTATTATTATCTTCTTTGGAATGCAGCACATTTCATAGGCTACACATTTTCTATTACTGTATTTTGTTTAACATCCTTGTTTAGCTCTCACAGCACAATGTAAGCATTAAGTAGTATTTTATCATTTGCCATTTTTTAGGAAGTTAGGAAACTGTATTACCTAGTAACTAACAGTACTATATCTGTGTATACCTGTATCCAATTCAATGTCTAATTTTTTTTTTTGAAAGTCTATAAAATTCTACCCACGTAATTGAATTCTGTAACTGACTGCGTTATAATACTGACAGACAGACATAAGTCCCACCTCATCTGCATCCTTCTCCACTGTAAAATAAAACCCCTATACTTCTTCACTGTAATGTAAAAGATCCCTATACAGTTCTGGTGTAAAGAAAACTCTTACACACCTATACTGTAATCTAAGATCTCTGAACTTTTCTATTATAACATAAGATTTCTATACTTCTCTAAAAAGGTAAAGGTAAAGGAACCCGTTACACGCCCATTGAGGCATATTGGGAATATGGTGTTAGGCCCATATTATCTTGACCGTCGGCACACGAGGGGTGATGTGGTCGGCATCACGCCGGCCGCCTTAACCTTCCCAGAGTAGCTCTGGTACCCATTTGGGGCTGGGTCAACCCAGGAGCCGTTTGTGGCCTAAAAATTTTCCGCCTATACTTCTCTAATGTAAAGTAAAATCTCTATACTTCTCTACTGTAAAGTAAAATTTCTATACTTCTCTACTGTAAAGTAAAATCTCTATACTTCTCTACTGTAAAGTAAGATCTCTATACTTCTCTACTATAAAGTAAAATCTCTATACTTCTCTACTATAAAGTAAAATCTCTATTCTCCTCTACTGTAAAGTAAGATCTCTATACTTCTCTACGGTAAAGTAAAATCTCTTTACTTCTCTACTGTAAAGTAAAATCTCTATACTTCTCCATTGTAAAGTCAGACTGCTATGCTAATCATTATTAGACTAAAAAAACAGATATATTTTCCGTCTGCTATACTTTCCCATTGTCTGGTGTAGTTCCTAGGGGTCTCTAAAGAGTCAAAGAAAGAATAGGACTTCTGCATCCTCAGGCATGTTGTACAAAGCAACTAATATGAAATTATGCATGAGGCCGGCAACCTCATCATGTCAAACAAATTGCCCCACTACAAGAGCATGTGTAGCAGCAGAGCAACACAAATTATTTTCAGTGGGATTTTCTGATGACGCCATATGGCAAACCTCTGAGAAGTACCGGAAGGGGGAAATGATTGTCGGAAATGAGGGACTTAGGTTTCTAAGTGATGCGTTAAGAAACTTATAATTAATAGCACTTGTGATGTGGTACCCATTTCTATTGAGACTATAGAAAACCCTGAGCTGCTAGAGTTTAGTTGTAGTTATTCCACCGAGAAAGATGCACCTTTGGAAATTGTTCTCTGGCTATATCATGTAAGAGAACCTACATTATGCAAGGCTACAAGTTATGTTTAGGGGTAAACCAATGACAGAATGTGTCCCATATGAAAGAAAAACCTACTTGAACCTCATCATCATCATCATCAGTTGCCATCTCCACAACGAAGGTTGGCTGTAATGGATCTCCAACGTCTTCTGTCTCTTGTCTTGGTGGTACACTCTGATAGACTCTTTCCCGTCCATCTCTTGATGTTATCTTCCCACTTATAGCGCTGTCTTCCCCTTGCACGTTTGCCTTCAACTCTCCCTTCTGTTATGGTCTTCTGCAAGGTGTTATGCCTTTTTATGTGGCCAAAGTATTTTAGCTGCCGAACTTTGACCTCTCTCATTAGTTCTCTTTTCATACCTAGATTTTCTAGGACCTCCTTATTTGTTTTCATCTCTTTCCATGAGATACGCCCCATTCTTCTATATATCCACATTTCAAGAGCCTCAATTCTTTCTTCCAAATGCTTATTCATCGTCCATGTTTCTGCACCATACAGAAATGCAGAATATATATAACACTTTATGATTCTCAGTTTTTAATTTATGAGATAACTGTTTGGATGTCAGTATATGTTTCATGTTGTTGAATGTAGCTTTGGCCATTCCTATTCTCTTCTTGATTTCTGTTTCACATCTGCCATCTTCTGTTATTATATGACCAAGATATACGTAGCTCTTGACTTGTTCCAGGATTTTCCCATTTACGCTTATCTTTAATGTGGGTTTATCGGCTGTTTTGCTAATTATCATAGTTTTTGTTTTCTCAATATTAATGTCGAGTCCATATTCATGACTTATACTGTTCACTTGCTTCACTAGTTCTTGTAACTCCTGTTTGCTTTCAGCTAGCTTTCAGCTAACAACACGGTATCATCTGCATATCTAAGGTTGTTTATTGATCTTCCACTGATGTTCAGTCCTGGTATTTCCTGTATCTGTTTGAAAATTTTTTCGGTGTATAAATTAAATAGGCAGGGGGACAGCACACAACCTTGTCTGACACCTCTTTTTATGTCTATGTATGGTGAATAATTCCTTCCCGATCTTACTGTGGCAGTTTGCTCCCAATAAAGGTTACTGAGTATTCTTATATCTTTTCCATCAATACCTATGTCTTTGAGGCATTCAATTATTTTCTCATGATGGATTCTGTCAAAAGCCTTCTTATAGTCAATGAAGCACATGTACATACTTTTTTGGACCTCTGTATATTTTTCTGCTAATCTTCTTAGGCAAAATATTGCCTCCCTTGTTCCACTGTTCCGTCTAAAACCAAACTGTTCTTCTTGGATTTCGCTGTCTATTTTACTTTTCATTCTTTCCTGTATGATTTTGAGCAGTATCTTAATTGCATGACTCATCAGGTTGATTGTTCTGAAGTCTGAACATTCTGTTGCATTTGGTTTTTTGGGCAATGTTATAAAAACTGATGTCTTCATGTCGTGTGGTAAATATCCTGTATTGTATATATCATTGCATATTTCTGTGATTGTATCTATACCAAAGCTCTCCAGAGCTTCTATCATTTCAATTTTTATGTTATCCATGCCTGCTGATCTTCCTTTTTGTATCATATGAATGGCATTCTCTACTTCTGATCTGAGAATGTTTGGGCCTTCATTAGAATCTGGTGATGGTTTTTTACCTCTGTTGTCCTCGAATAGTTCTTTTACGTATTCTGCCCATCTGTTTGATATGTCTTTCTCATCAAGTAATATTACACCATTTTTGTTCTTGATACAGCTTCCTCCTTGTGCAAACCGTGACCGATCTGATAATTTCTTTATTTCTTCATGCATATCTCTTGTCATGTGCTTTGCTTCCAAGTCTTCTATTTCCTTACATTTTGTTTCTATCCACCGTTCTTTTGCTTCTCTACACATAGTGTAGAGAACCTCAAAATGCTTCAAAGACTTTGTGACAATTTGAAACTGGTTGATGTCCTACAACCATAATGAAAGTGAGTACTCGTTTAAGGATTTAGAAAAGAAAACTGTCCACAGGTCGAGAATCTTTTATGACTGTATAAAATCCTCCATGGTCCTGGATAGCTGTACTAGACTTTGTTCAAATGAGACAAACAGGGCATAAGTGATAATTAGATGGACAAACATAACTTCATGACATCATTTTAAAGGAAAGACTACAACAGAAATAAGAGAAAAGAAGTTGGCAAGAAGATGAAGATGGCTGTATATCGCTCCACCTATGTCCCAGTCTTGACGTATGGATGCGAGTCATAGGCAATGACTGTTGAGAACTGTTTATTTTGCCCTAAAATGTTGAGAGTCTTTTATTATTAGATATTGAGATCAATGATGTGTTCATATATGTTCTGAGTATGAAGCAATAAATGCTGAAGTACTTCATGGTATTTATTAAAGAACGAATATTCTCAACTTTTTCGGGTTCTCATTTTTGTTGTCTTTATATTCTTATTCTTAACGATTTTGTAATTGACCAAGTTTCTTTGTTAATAAACCAAGTGTCACTAGGGGTGTCTATGTGTAACATTATTTCTGATAATCTTTGAATGTCAGTAAGGTCAAACGTATTTCAACAACTTTGAAACATCTGTGTAATGTAATTCAAGTAATCCATGTAATTTTAAAGAATCCACCACAACTCCAGCGAAGACGACTGATTATAATTTATTACATACACAGTTTTGACAATAGTCAACATGAACTTCATTCTGTTACACAATTATAATGACTCAAGTTAATCTTAATTTGATTCAACAGCACGCATAATTATTGTGCCCTAATTACATTATTCTGTTCATAGCCATTAGCTTTCATTCTCATGCTAACATTTGCATGTATTGATAATTGATACAGTTTGTATCTAACACAATGTTAAATTTCATAGTCTAGCGCAATCCTGCACAATTTCCTCCATCTGCATGAATTTAATCATATCTTCGCCAGCATATTATACTTAAATTTATTCTTTATTCCATTTTGGCTTGACATGCCATTTAATTCTTAAAATGTTAATTATTGGCCAGCTCTGCCATCACACAAATGGACTATTTTTGAATATATTATTTCTTTTAAAGAATGCATTTAAATCTCTAGACACACAGGTCCTGGCGTTTACTTCTCCGTAAATACAAGTGGCAATGGCCACACTCTGGAAGACACAAGTAAGTGGTAAGCATGGGAAACTAAGAGCCAGGGATCCAGACCTCCAGGATGGCCCAGAATCCATTGGGAGGACAATGTCAGAAAATCTTTGAAGGACCGAGGATTAGAATGGAACCAGGCCAGGAGGAAGACAGCCGATAGGATAGTATGGTGCTCTCTCTTCCAAACCTCTACACCTCACGGTAGAAGAGGAACAACTAAGTAAGTGAGTACATAACTTCATGACATCATTTTAAAGGAAAGACTACAACCGAAATAAGACAAAAGAATTTGAATATGATGAACTATCTTCCATAAAATAGTCACATATTATTTATTTTATAACTATGTAAAACCAACAAAACAATGATAAAAATCCTACACATTTATGGACAATCAAAATGAAAAATGCAAATGACATGTCGTTTCATGGAGATATCATATCACATATGATTTCACTCAGTACCTCCGATGAAAAAGAATTTTCATAAATAAAAAGCATAACTCAAAAATGTGGTTGATGCACTTTTCCTTGAAGAAAGTTGTTGTTGGACTTTGTTTACACGTCGTGTTGAGTATCAATCCATGTTGTTCGCAAAGTCGTTCAACGTTGTCCTTGTATACGAGGGCTATTCCATAATCAACCTCCGATTGGCTGGTAAAAATAATCAAAACTAGAGAAAAAAATCTTTTTACATACAAAACTTACTTACATAACTGCATTACTTTTCCACATAGTCGCCACTCAAATTCAGGCACTTGTCATACCGTGGCACCAGCTTTTGCAATTTCTCGTCAAGAAACAGCGCCGCCAGGGTACCCAGCCAGTTGGTGACTCCATCCATGAGCTCCTCGTTGGTTTTGAAGCGCTGGGTAGCCAGCCAGACCTTCATCTTGCCGAAGAGATGGTAATCGCTTGGCGCCAAGTCCGGGCTGTAAGGGGGGTGGTTGAAAATCTCTCAGTTTAACTGCTCGAGAAAAGCCTTTGTACGAGCCGCAGTGTGGGGCTGTGCGTTGTTGTGCAGGAGAACGATGCCCTCGGTGAGCATTCCGCGCTTTTTGTTTTGGATCAACCTCCGAAGCTTCTTCAGTGTTTCACAATAACTTCTGATGTTATTGTGGTCCCTGGTGCCATGAATTCCATCAACAAAATTCTCTTGCGGTCCCAGAACACTGTAGCCATCATTTTTCGGTGCGACAATGTTTGTTTGAATTTCTTGGGCTTGTTAAAGAATGAGTGTGCATCCAATGTTTGGACTGTTCCTTAATCTCTGCATTCATGAACTGAACTCATGTCTTGTCCCCAGTCATGATTCTGTCGAGAAATTCGTCCCCCTCTTCCCATAACGCAGAAGGAACGTCAAAGCTAAGCCCATTCTTTGAGCTTTGTGAACGTCAGTCAGTTGTTTTGGTACCCACCATGCACAGAACTTGTGGTAACCCAATATCTCTGTGACAATTCGAAACAGACTAGTCCTCGAAATTTGAGGAAATTCAGCAGAAAGATCTGAAATCGTGAAACGACGCTTTGCACCCACGACTTGGTCGACTTTTTGAAAGGGTTCATCAGTCACAATTGAGTGTCGTCCTTGTCCCCCCTCGTCAGGCACATCTGTGCGCCCATCCCTGAATTTCCTGCACCAATCCCTCACAGAACTGTCACTCATAACGTTATTACCGTACACAACGACACAATCGACGATGAATTCCGGCGGCGCTGTGTCCTTCTGCTTGCAGAAAACGAATCCCACCACGGACCTCACAGCTGACGGGAGTGGCCATGACAGGGTCCATGTTTACTCAGCCGCTACTCGTGAACAACTGAACAACTGGGACTGTGGGTTTGCGTGTAGCGAGATAACACTATACTGATTGCTGCAGGCAATGCGCTGTGTCGCTAAGGCAACCAGTTTATTTTTACCAGCCAATTGGAGGTTGATTTTGGAATAGCCCTCGTATTTACTTAAGGAAACTAGATAGGAAAGTTTAGACAACGTATATTGCTCTTATTAAAACATTTTAATAGCTGATGTTGGTATTTCAGCTGATAGGATAGTCTGGCGCTCTCTCTTCCAAACCTCTACACCTCACGGTAGAGGGGGAACGACCAAGTAAGTAAGTAAGTAAGTATGTTCGTAATAAAAACAAAGATGTTTTTTGAACAACAACAAACACAAAAATAAAAAGGTGCTGAACAAGAAAGATGAAGATATTATCCCACAACTGTATTAAGAATAAAATCCCCCAAAAAATATTGAAATGGCAATCATTGAGCACCTGTAAAACCACGTTTCTGTTCTACTAAAGATCTATACGGCCCCTGGTTCCGGTGTTTAACCGACCAGAGTAAATTAAGGCCAGTGGTCAGAGGTGGTTCTAGACCTGCTTCTTATGATAACGCAGAGGAGACTGCCACACATGTGAATGCTTGGTGCAGGTTTCCTGCAAGAGAACCAGCTGCAATAGTGGTCCCATGCTCCATAAGGAGCATAAAGGAAAATGATGATGATGCTGCTGTCCCACTGTAAAGTCTGCAATGATGCTACTAAAAAGACTGATAAACAGGCTGGCATTATAACTACCATTCATCTCTGTAAAGTTAAGATTTATAACTAAACTTACTTTTCATGCCATAGTAGTTGAAACGCTCACAGAACTCTGTTCCCAGAATTAGGAAAACTGACTTTGGATACTTTGAGTGGCTCTAGAAACGAAAAAGGAAAAAAAAATTAAGTCTGATAGACCTTCAGAAAATATATTATTATTACCCCCGCTTTCTTCAATGAAACGTGTACTAAAACTTGAGATACGCAAGCTGATCAATGACCTAAATTTAATATTTCATTCATTCCGTTTTATACACGGCGTAACTAAAAAGACAGATAAAGCAGGAGAGAGAGAGAGGGGCGAATGAAAGCAAGGACACATGCAACACTAAACACGCGTCGCGCGATACACAATTGCTGCCATCACGCGTGTAAGGCCACATGCACTAACTTTTTTTTTTAGACGGACAGTGATAAAAACACTACCCTTCCCAGAGTTAGGTTTTAAAAAACCTGGAAAACGCTTATTAGAAAAGATGACATTAGATGGGTTTACGTTTGAAAACATTACAGTACCCAGACAGCACATCTTCGAAACAGGAGGTAGAAGAAATTGCATATTTTGAACGCAGCCACTTAGCTCCATTAAATTTGTATATTTGGGTTCCTTAGGACTTGCTGACAAATAATATGTAAAACGTTACACAAATAGTCTAGGAATTACCAAGTTATGGCCAAAATAAAATAGTGGGGGTGCCTGACAGCATGAAATCATTTCTGCTCATAAAATTTTTTTATAACGTGTTTGAAAAAACCTTACGTTACGGAAATAGCCTACCATGTTAACTCCTAATTGATTGGAGCGCAACAAATATAAGACTAAACACGATTGGTCGGGCTATAAATACTATCTTGTGTTGTTATGGGAAACGAATAGAAGGGGTACTTTTTTGAAAAGATGTGTAGACGTGGTTTCATTGGGTAGAGCTGCAAATATACTCGATTCAGAGCGTCTGTTCATTGCCACATCTTGTAATAAACCTACTAAGAAGCAGTGCGTTGAGCACCAGTGTATATTTGTTATAAAATAAAGCCTGGGACATCGGCAGATCGGAGTTGTGCTATATTCATTGCCAGTCAACGAAACTGTTTATTATTCTATGAATTGTGGTAAGCTTGAAATATTCAATATCTTTTAATGAAAATTGAATGTAACTTGTTAATTTATGCCTGTATATATGTGTAGTTCAGTAGCGAACATGATGTAAAGCCTATAATGCTCCAGCCTGAACAGAAGGTGTCGGAGGAAAGTAAAACTGCATGGAATGGCCAAACAGTACACCGACACCTAGATTATTGATTAGACAGAAATAATGCTGGAATTGCAGAGGCGTAGTAACCATTAGGGAGGGAAATACTGGTATAAAGTATTTCAGATGAAGCTGACAGTTGGCCTAACGCTCTGAACTCAATGTTTGTGATGTATTGTGCTCAGTGTAGAAAGAGAGTATAAATTAGTTATGACGTAGAAGGTACATCCTTCTTGTTTTCAGGGACCGTGGTCTTAAAGTTATTGAGCAGCACCTGGTCAGAGCTTTGCTGAAGCCAGAGGTGGACAGCATACTCCTTGGTCCATATAGCAACCAGTGGGGTGACTCCAGAACTCATTAAAGTAATCGAGCAGAGGAGTCTTTTACTGCAGTCATCACGAAAGATAAGAGAGTGTGACCATGGAGCTCAACATTATGTACCCCCTTCTTAAAATGACAGTGTAAAATACAATTAAGAGGGGAATTTAATTGTTTTAATATCAGGAACTGAGAACATCTCCAATACTAGTTCCAATAAAGACAAACTATTGAAGTCATGATGACAAATACCAACAGAGCTTGAACAAAACAAAACCAGTATTACCTCATATTACTACTACACAACTGACACACATAGGATACTATTAAAAATATATGTCACTACAAGATTCATATTGAGAAATTCTGTACATATAACTTGTAATTAAAATTGATTGTGATTCCTGGTTCCCTTTGTATTTGAATCAGGACACATATCCATTCATGACAGCACTGAATACATATTGTTATTTGAAAAGTTATCAGTGACTCCTTTAAGATATCCTTGTAGAGTGTTTTATGTATGTGAGTGTCACAGTGTTGTCAAGTGTAGTGGAATAAATTAAATTGTTTATCTGTCTGTTGTTGTTTTGACTTACACTTCATCATACACATACCCTAGACACATAACGTAGTCATCACACTACTCCAGAATAATTCTGACTGAGGTATACATATGTGGCAGCAAGTAAGGTTATATATAATACACTACTCTTATTAGATATAGATACCTTCACAGCTGATCTCAGTCAGTACACTAAGTCCCCTATAAATATTTATAACATCCCACTTCACCACATTGAGCAACATCTAGAAGTAAATCAACCCACAAGACAATGACCAAAGAGGATGACAAATTACTATGTGGCAGTTAACTCTGAACCTGATTTAAGATCCACTGGGATGAAACAGTAGACTGTAAAAGAACTGGCACAAGGCTGGAGCTGCTGGAGAACTACTACATAGCCCAATGCTCCACCGGTAGCAAAAAGGACTTGGTCAAGCTGGTATGTTTCTTACTTAGTCGCACTAGGGTGTAGAGATTTGCCAGAGAGAGGGCCATACTACCCTATTGGCTGTCTTCCTCCTGGCCTGATTACAATCTAGTCTTTGATCCTTCAAAGACTATCTAATGTTGTCCTCCCAGTGAACTCTGGGTCGTCTTGGAGGTCTAGATCCCTGTCTCTTAGATTCCCATACTTGTCATGGTAGCTGATCTCCTCCTGTTCTGCAGACATGTCCAAACCATCGTAATTGGGACTGTTCTACTCAGGTCTTGGTTTTGAGGTCATGATGTATCGTCTGGTTGTGGACCATGACTCTTCCTGTTACTTCAATTACCTTCCTTAGATATCTCATTTCTGAGGTTTGGAGCTGGTTTTAGTGGGTTGTAGTCATTGCCCATGACTCGCATTCATAAGTCAAGACTGGAACATTATTAGACTGGTATACAGCCATCTTTGTCTTCTTGCCAGTTTCTCTTTTGATTTATGGCCTGAAAAAGTCGCTGATAAGTCACAAGCAGAATAAGTCATTATTGAGTTTTAATTTAATCCATACCCTTAACTCCCTTGGGTGAGCAGGCTTGATAGCATACGACCATTCATCCTAACTTTCTGACACTCTATCTAGCCAACATTCTCCAGTTCAGTTCATCATTTAATTCTGCCAGGGTTGTCCCCCCCCCCTCCTTTATGGTCTTCGGCCATCTCACCTTCCTCTTTCCCAATGGGTCTGTGTCAGTGTTCCATAAGTGAAGTTGGAGGTATTATGTTATCTCTGTGTTTGTCCATTCTACCTCCTTTTCCACTTTCTTATCTGTTACTTGGCAAGCTTGTTTGCTTGTACCCTAAAGGACTTAACTTTTTGATTCCTCCCTGTTTCTGAGCTATACAATCGAACTGCCTTGACATCTGAGTTGAAGATTCATGTTTTTGTGTTGGATTTAATTTCACTTGCTGCCCATATGTTTCACAATGCAATGAAAACTCCTCTTGTCTTGCATATTCTTACTTTGACATCAGGGCGGGTTTATACAAAAAAGGGAAAAGGTAATGCATCTTGCTAGGGAAAAAAAAACCTCAGAAAACTGCCTTAAGGCCTTCATCAGGGAAAGAAAGCGCGAGCAAAGTAAAGACACGAGAAAATAAATAAACAGAATAAATAAAAAGAATATCACTTTACCTATGTTGCTACCAAAATATTTGTATGAGAAAACATCTGGTAGGGATGTTTAATCTGTGTGCAATTAGGCTATTATTTACTACGTTTATGCTCATAATCTTTGTATTTTCAGACCAGTAGTTGTGACCTGTTATCAAGCATTCTCATTTTATCTTTCAGTTGGTTTTGGTTATGAGACTGAAATGCAATGTCTTCTGCAAATCTAGATCACTGAGCTATTAGTTCAAGTCTAATTAATTCAATTCCCTATGGTTGATGTTTTAAGAATTCCATCAATAGTCATTAAAAGGGAAACAGCAACAAGAGGAACCCTGCTGCACTCAGGTCTTATCTCAGAGAGTTCTGTAAGCTATCCTTCATAAAGAATTTTGCATTTCCCATCTTCACATGTTTACTTTGTCATGTTAATGAACTTTTGGAGGACTCTGTAATAACTCATCAGTTTCTAAAGCGATTTTCTGTCTATACTGCCAGAGGCCTTTTCATAGTCTACAAATCCAATGTAAAGAGGTGAATTCAATTCCAAGCTCTGTTCCACTATTATGCATGATGTGTCTATCTTGTCTGTGCTGAATCTGTTTCATCAAAAGCCTGCTTATTCTTATCGTTCTTCTCTTAACTTTGTGTCTATGGCCTCTTTTAATCTCTCAAGGGTGATGCTGTCTGATATTTTCCCTGGGACTGATAATAACACCTCTGTAATTTGTGCACTCCTGTAAATCTCCCTTCTTTGACTACTTGACAATATACCCTTCCTTCAAGTCTTCTGGTATTTCTAATCTCTCTCAGAGTAGTTTGTTTTATATTGTGCCTTCTGTTCTGGTGATAGTCATGCTGCTTTACAAATTCTTTTATGTAGAAACGTGCTTCCTCCTGTAGAAAGTTGATTTGAAGCACAGAAGTTTGTGAAAATTTCTCCATTTTCGTTCACTATCATATGTCATGTTTTCCCATGAACTCTTCAAAACCGTGGTAGGATAGTGGTTAGTGCACTGGCTTCCTAGCTCAGTGGTCTATGGTTCAATCCCCAGATGAGGTGGGATTTTTTTAGGCCGCAAACGGCTCCTGGGTCGACCCAGCCCCAATTGGGTACCAGAGCAACTCTGGGAAGGTTAAGGCGGCTAGCGTGATGCTGACCATATCACCCCTAGTGTGCCGATGGTCAAGAAAATATGGGCCTAACACCATATTCCCAATATGCCTCAATGGGCGTGTAGCGGGATCCTTTTCCTTTCCATTCAAAGCCAATACTGTCTGTTCCTATCTTTGTATTTTGTCATCTATCATGACTGTAATGTCTTGGTCCCATTGCTTCCCATTCTATGAATGCTTTATGTACTTTATTTGACAGCATTAGAGCCCTACCTTCACTACAGTGCGCTCTTTCTTCCTGATGTCCTGAGGATAGCACTATTTCTGTGTTCAGCTTCTTCCTTTCTATTCCCTTTCACCTCGTTTCACACTGTCCCAAGATGTCAGTTACATCATTTCTAATTTATGTTGCCTTCTGTGCGGTTTTCTCTTTTTCATTTAGTGTTCAAACATTCCAGGTGCCTAGTCTGGGGATTTTCCTACAAGTAAGAATATATAGGATCTTTTTTCCTTTGCTGATGGCTGAGTTAAATTACTTGAATTATTTGGGAATGGGAGAAGATTGGCTACCACAACAAGCATGGGCAACTAAGAGCCAGGGATCTAGACCTCCAGAACGACCCAGAGTCCACTGGGAGGACAACATTAGACTAGAATGCAACCAGGCCAGAAGAAAGACAGCCGATAGGATAGTATGGCGCTCTCTCTTCCAAACCTCTACACCTCATGGTAGAAGAGGAACGACTAAGTATGTAAGTAAGTAAGAATTATTTGATTTGAATGACTTGTTCATGTAGAATTCTTTTTTGGTTGTAAATTTCTAAAGAATGGGGTAGCCGGCTCCTTGCCCAACCCTCCTTTGTCACCTTCTATGACATGCCTGATATGGTAGTGTAACTATTTGTATTCTCTTTTCAGGTCAGTAACACATGGGCATCTACAAGCTTACATGCCATAACACTAGATATAAGAGACAGAAGCACCAAATAAAAATTGTCTTGAAGAGAAAAAAAAACTGATTTATATAGAGCCTTGATTCTCAACCAGGATATGCATACTCCTGTGATTACCTCAGGAAGTACCACTTAGACACTGCATCAAAATTGGTGGATTTTGATGTGCTTAGTTTTCAGTAAAATATTGATTAGCTAATTGTGAAATCCTCCGAGTTATTAATGATACATGCATATATCCAATATTCCAATCTCTACTGTTATGAGAAGTGAGGGTTAGCAGAAGTTCAAAAAAACAAAACAAAAACAAAAAAACCCATTTCTTGGAGTTCTATGGTAATATTAGAGGGTACCTGAGGAGCTTGCTGGCTCTCAAGGGGGTACCTCAGCCAAATAGGTTGAGAACCACTGACATTGAACTATTCTTTATTCTGTGGTTAAATTTATTTCAGCACAATGTGTTTAGTCAAAGATAAAGATCTGTCTTTTTCCCATGGCAATAGCAAATGGTCTACATCAGTCTACTGATAATGTCGCTCTTTAAGCTATGTATGAAAATCAGTTATGCTGTAAAATGTGAGGTGAAAGTAGAGAGAAAGATAACCAGTTATGGAGATTAATTGAACACACTCTGAGAAAGTCCCCTCCTGATACCAATATTCTGAGTATAGATTCCACAAGGATTACACAAAAACAAAAACCAGAAAAAAAAATTAAGGCCAGAAACAAACCATTATGAAGCCTACAAGCTAATATCATCTTCATCATTTTCCTTTGTGCTGCTAACAGAGCATGGAGCTATAGATCTTAAAAGAAGACAATACAAGAAGGAGACAAGAATAGATCTTAAAGAAGACAATACAAGAAGGAAACAAGAATAGATCTTAAAGAAGAATAATACTGAAGAAGGAAAAAATTCTCAGAATCTTAAAGAAGACAATACAAGAAGGAGACAAGAATAGATCTTAAAGAAGACAACACAAGAAGGAGACAAGAATAGATCTTAAAGAAGACAACACTAGAAGGAAACAAGAATAGATCTTAAAGAAGACATTACAAGAAGGAAACAAGAATAGATCTTAAAGAAGACATTACAAGAAGGAAACAAGAATAGATCTTAAAGAAGACATTACAAGAAGGAAACAAGAATAGATCTTAAAGAAGACAATACAAGGAAACAAGAATAGATCTTAAAGAAGACAATACAAGAAGGAAACAAGAATAGATCTTAAAGAAGACAATACAAGAAGGAAACAAGAATAGATCTTAAAGAAGACAATACAAGAAGGAAACAAGAAAAGATCTCAAAGAAGACAATACAAGAAGGAAACAAGAACAGATCTCAAAGAAGACTACAATAAGGAGACAAGAATAGATCTTAAAGAAGACAATACAAGAAGGAAACAAGAACAGATCTCAAAGAAGACTACAATGAGGAGACAAGAATAGATCTTAAAGAAGACAATACAAGAAGGAAACAAGAATAGATCTTAAAGAAGACAATACAAGAAGGAAACAAGAATAGATCTTAAAAAAGACAATACTAGAAGGAAACAAGAACAGACCTAACAAAAAGACGACAAGAGAAAAAATACATGCAGATCCGCACAATTTGACACTTGTAAAATGTACTCTATTTACAATAATGGGAAAGTTAAAATGACATCATAATCAGGTACTGGTAATCAAAACTATTATCTAGAATTAGCGACACTACATATCCTAATTTAACCCATCAGAGGTTGAACGGGATACTTTTTCTTCATAAAACGAAAAAAACAATAACAACAAACAGATAAAAATAAAAAAGATTGGTCAAAACTGCACAGCAAATCCTTACATGAACCATTTCACAACCACCGATTCTCAGCTATCTTGGATCCAATGAAGTTTCAAATGACTTGACAACCTTTATTGATAGCAATCTAAACTTGACAATAATTCATATTCCAGCGTAACATTAAAAAGGTAGATAAAGAAGTTTATACATACATAATTAAGTAATACTGCAATTAAGCAAATGATAAAATACTGTGTAAAAAAAATATTTTTTTTTTAAGTTCTATTTACTTTTTTTTAGATTCTTGTTCTAACAAAGGAAAAACCTCATCGTTATGCAATTTTTAAATTGCAGATACACTTTTATAAAGAAAATAATTACTTATGCCAGTGTGGCTTCTTACGGCTGAATATTTAATTTTCATTATGAAAAATCATAACACTAATATTTTATGTGGCAATAAGCTTACAATTCATGCATCTAAAATAGTTTCATTTTATATGTGTTTTTTTTAACCAAAAATTATGTATCATAATTCATTTTAATGTTCTGGAATCCATAGGGAAAGGGAGGCAGAGGTAGACCAAAAAACACACGGAGAAGAGAACTGGATACAGAGGTGAAAATGATGAGGAAAACATGGAAAGAACTTGAGCGGATGACACAGGACAGGAAGACTTGGCATGTGTTTGTTGAAGGCCTATGCTCCTCGGTTAGCTAAAGGGTATTGATTGATTGATTGAATTCATTTTAACCTGACAGCAAGCCCTAATTTCACAAATACAACACAGTTGATTTCTATAGTCAGGAATTATTATTGATTCTAGAGTCAGGGATAATTTCTCAAAATGATGTTTCTACTATTGAGGTTTGACCCCGCGTAGTTTCTGGGGGGGTGTGTCTCTGATGAGACAAAGAGAGAATAGAACTACTGCTCCCTCAGACATGTTGTACAAAACCACTAACAACCTCACCATGTGAAACAAACTGCTACAGAAGCCACTGCTGGGAGAGCAAGTGAATACTTAGTGCAGGCTTCCTGCAAAGAGGACCAGTTGTAGTGGTGGTTCTATGCTCCATAAGGAGCAAAATAAAAATGATGATAATGACTTAGTTTTATCTTATCAAGTTCTCATTTTGTATATAAATATGGTAGACTGTATTCTAAAGAGTATGATATTTTTCTGAGAATTATCACAAGACTACCGGCTTCATATTACATTTATTGAGACACTTGTTTCTAGAGTTTATATCCTACAGAAAATCAATTTTCCAATAAGGATCAGAACTTTACACATATCCAAAATTCACATTAATGAAAAGACTTATTTAGCAAGTTTTGCTATTCCTTTAAAGACAATGCTAAAAACATGACGAGCTGCACACACTGTTTGTTCACGCAGTGGCAGATAAGAACAATGCAATGAATAGGTCAGAGAGCAATAAATTCATCTGTAACATCTGTGTTCCCAATTACTCAGTTCCCATAAATATAACATTGGATGGAGCCATTACATACAAGGATATTGATTTTTTTCTTCATTTGTTGGCTCAGTCTCTGTATTTCACACACTTCACATGTTCAGCTTAGCTACAACTCTCTAGCACTTGCTACTTCTTCTTTCTCAGCTTTCTACTGTCTCATCTCAAATACAATGATTATGACTGAGTTTTCAACTTATTGTTGTTTACTTTTCTTTTTATTTGTTACATTAGGAAACACTGAACCCCATCAATCAATTATTGTCCTTCTTGGATGCATAAGCAGATGATCAAGATTTGTTCCTTTAATCCTGTTTGTGATTCTCTTTGTTTCTGCACCAAGCAGTCACATACTCTTGCAGTGGTGGTTTATGAAGCAATTTCTTGTTCATGATGATGTTGCCAGCCTCAAGCACAATCTCCTATTATCTGCCTTGAACGACATGCCTCAGGGTGCAGTATTCCTATTCTTTCTTTGTATCTTCAGAGACCGAGACCCCCCCCCCCCAACTGAGAACTACATGGGGCAGCTGCATCCTATAATCTTCAGTATTGTCAATACCGCTCTCTCTGCTATGTGTTTCTGGCCTTAATGTCTCCTCTTCTCTTAAAGACTCCATATCCCTGCCTATTCATTCCATGCCTACTTCTTGTAAGAAATATCATCATCATGTGACGTATTCTTTCCAGAACGTTGTCTCCATTACAGCTGCTCTGAACGCATCACGATTCTGGGCAAGTCGACCTGCATCAGCCAAAGACAAGTTCAGACTCTCTGTGATGTCCTGGGTCCACCGTCGTCTAGGTCGACCCCTTCCCCTTTTTCCAGGGACCATGCCTTCCATCACTGTTTTTTCCAGACTATTATGTCTTTTTATATGGCCGAAAAATTTCAGCTTCCTTATTGCGATGGTATTTAGGAGCCAATGTTCCTGTACGTTTAGTGAGTGCAGTACTTCTCTGTTGGTCTTTTTTTCTGTCCAGGGTATTCTCAACATCCTTCTGTAGCATTTCATTTCGAATGATGTAATCTTTTTTGCAACTGTTTTATTGAGTGTCCAAGTCTCGCAGCTGTATGTTGCTACTGGGAATATACATGCTCTGATCAGTTGTAACTTTGTTTCTTTGCTTGTGCCTTGCCATAGGTTTTTCATCTGTATTAGTTTATGTGAAGCAATTGCAAGTCTTCTTTTAATTTCTACTGCACAGTCGCCAGAGCTGTTGATGATTGATCCTAAGTATTCGAATTCATTAACACTTTCCAGTTCTTCGTTATCAATTTCAATTTCTGGTTTGGTCTTTACTTTGTCTGTTGTCAATACTTTGGTCTTCTTGGTGTTTAGGTATAGATTCTGGGCCTCGCTGTGTTTTTTGGTGGACAGAATTAATTGTTCAACTCTTTCTGGGTTGGTCGATAGGAGGACTGTGTCGTTAGCTTATCTGATTTCCGGGATCTGGTACCCGCCGATGTTAAATGAGTCAAACTCTGTGTGTTCTTAGTCATCTCTTACGTTTCTCATGATATTCTCGGCATAAATGTTAAACAGGAAAGGGTACAGCCTTGTCTTACTCCTTTCTGTACTTCAAACCATTCTGATGTTTCCCCCTCTATTCTTACGGCTGCCTGTTGTTCTTGGTACAGCAGTGCGATGAGTTGTATAAGGTGGTTTGGAAATCCCATATTTTTCATAATAGCCCATAACTGCTGATGTTGTACACAATCGAAAGCTTTGGTGTAATCAATGAAACAAGTATGTAGGTCAACGTTGAATTCTCTACACTTTTCTATGATGATCCTCATGTTGAATATATGATCTCTAGTGCCTCTACCTGGTCGAAAACCCGCCTGTACTTCGTTAATTTCTGTTTCTAGCTTTTGTTGCATCCTTTTCATTATGATTTGTAATAGTATTTTGCTGGCATGGCTTATAAGAGCTATAGTTCTGTAGTTTGTGCAAGGTTTCAGGTTGTAAGAAATATACAGGAATGAAAAGCATAAATGTCTTCTAATCCATATAAGGCATCAACCAGAAGGATGAAATTTTAAAAAAATAAATAAATAATGTAAATTTTGTCCTGACTCCTGTGGCTTACCTTGACTACATTTTCAGCCTCTTTTCTGATCTTGGTTTCAGTGTGCCTTACTTTCAGCAGAGACTCTTCTGTAAAATTATAAAACATTATCACAATAATGATTACCTTGAAGTCCATTTTTAACCGCCCCCCCATAATCTAGGTCTATATTTCAAGTATCATCATCTTTGTGTTTTGCTCCCTGTAGAACATCTGTCTGCAACTGTTGTTCGTCATTATTTTCTACTTCTGTCTTTCTTCTTTAGCTTTGTCCATGAGGTTTCTGTTGCTCTCATTTCCTCTTTATCATACTTCTTCAAGGATCTCTGATAAGATAGAGAAAGAACAGGATTACTGTTCCCTTAGGTATGTTGTACAAGGCGACTAATATGAGGTTGTGAATGAGGCTGGCAACCTCATCATGTCAAACTAACTGCTACAAAGACCATTGCTGCAAGAGCATGTGAACTATTGGTGCAAGCTTCCTGTAAGGGTGCATGGAGCATTGATGGCAAAAAAGGAATATGATAATGATGATGATGATGATTCTTCAGGTTCTATTTCGTCTACCAACTCTTATCTTTCCCAGTAGGTTCTGGTCAAGGACATGTATGGTCATGCTGGTTAGTTGTTGTCTGAGGGTGTGTTCTATCTTTAACAGAAAGATACAGACTTTCATAAACTGGTGCTTACACAGAAGAGAAGGTAGAAATGGTCTAACAAGATCAATAATGTAGAAATGATGGAAGTAATTTAGACAAATTCCTAGTGGAACAAGATGTGAGGAGAAGATGCTAGTGTTAGATGTCTTCTTCTTCTTCCTCGTTCGCCTTCAGACTTCCACATTTATGACTCTAATAAAGGCAGTAGTCAACTCATGGTTCCTGACATCTCCAAACAGTTTTTCGTTGACAGAAGTGGGTTGTTGCCATATGCTACTCCGTTCATTACTGTAGGTTGGGCAGTACTGCAGCAGGTGTTCGGCTGTAATCAGGCTGGTACCGCAGGTGCAGAGATCTGTTGCACCAATTTTGTATTTGTGGTATAGATGGCATCTCAATCTGTTGTGTCCAGTCCGTAGCCGAAAAATGATGACCTGTTCTTTCCTGGATAGTTGATGATATGCGTCATTTTTCAAATGGCCCGGGTGCTCTCTTTCCCATTTGGACTTGAATGTAGCCTTTATAGTAGTCTTTGCCATTGCATAAGTTGTCTCTATATCGTTTTGTTGTAAGGCACCTCCTTCCTTAGCAAGTTTGTCTGCCTCCTCATTTCCTGGTATGTTGCAATGGTCTAACAAGATCAATAATGTGGAAATGATGGAAGTAATTTAGACAAACTCCTAGTGGAACAAGATGCGAGGAGAAGATGTTAGTGTTAGGTGTGACCAACTGATAGAATTACAAGCTACTCTCTGCTCTGGAATACCCAAGCCACAGGCTTACTATTTTATTAACAATTTACTTCAGAAATGTTCACCTTCTTCTGCATGCTTTGATGGGTTAAAATGACCAGTACTGACTTCATCTGAATCACTATCAAGCATCGTCACTCATGAAAGCTTGGGCCGCTGGACTGGATTTAAAATCATATAAAACAGCACTGTGACAAGCAGAGGCAGCATATGTCTGTAACGACAGCAAAGATTTAGGCAATTACAATGAAGTAGCTTGTAAAATTATGATCACAGATAATACGTGGATCATGCCGTCGAGTATATAAAATATGACCACATAAAAGCTGCTGCTAATGAATTATGTATGCTTATCTATTTGACATAACATTACATACATACATAGTAATTCGGAGGGTGAAGGCCTGATGATGTTCTTACAATACATATGACTTCTGGCACGTGAAAGTCAATTAAATATTTAACTGGAAACACCAGGCCTTTACACCCCTCCCCCTGAATATTATTTTTGTTTGGTTTTGTTTTGTTTTATCTCATTTTGGTTTGTTTGGTTTTTTTAACATACACGCAAAATGTGATGCTACTTTCACATATCAGCAGTTATTCATATTATTTGGAACTGAAAACAAATTATATCCTATTATAACCCATCATTATAACCTTTACACCTCACGGTAGAAGGGGAACGACTAAGTAGTAAGTAGTAAGTACAACCCATCAGAGGTTGAACAGGATATTTCTCATCATCAAATAAAAAAAAAAACATACGTTAGAAAAAAAACAACAAATGTTTCTCTTCCATGTTCTATGAGTATATACTGGACATTTTATTTTCAACATGTGACACACATCAGGGAGTGTTTTCTCTTATTTTTATAGTTGTATGTTCTCTACGTAATTCTCACTTTCTTTCCCTTCTGTTTTTCATTTGTCTATCCCTGACGAAGACCTTGTGGCCGCAATGTAGGTTTTTTCTTGTCCTTTCTTCCAGTAAGACGTATCACTGTGTTTTTTTTTTTCATTCTTCCAGGTTCTACAGGGTGGCCACTGAAAGACTGAAGGGTTAGGAAAAGTCATAACTTGTTCATTTTCAATCTTTTTTATTTTCTTTTTTTTTTTGGTTATAGAGCATCCCTTGGAGATTAAAATGGCTACGTATGATGTCCAGATGCGAGTAAAACTCATTGACTTTTTCTATTCCAGTGAAAGATCAATTATTCAGCTCAGAGAAAATATCGCCAACATTTTAATGTCAAAGTTTCTCTTAGCGATAACATGATTCGGAACCTATTCGCCCGGTTACATCAACAAACAAAACTGCAGATTTTGGGGTACTGAGAATCCCAGGGAATT
This sequence comes from Oreohelix idahoensis, assembly GCA_024509875.1. NCBI lineage: Eukaryota > Metazoa > Mollusca > Gastropoda > Stylommatophora > Oreohelicidae > Oreohelix > Oreohelix idahoensis. The sequence continues at coordinate 86,301 of JAMPIV010012021.1, forward strand.
AAATCAGCATCAATTGCATCCCCAAAAATGCAGTGTTTGGTGCGGTGTTATGGCTGAAAGAGTTATTGGCCCCTATTTCTTTGAAAATGAGGAAGGTCAGCCAGAAAGAATCAACGGGGCCCTGTATAGGACAATGCTTGAAAATTTTTTAAGCCAAGCGGTCGAAGATAATCAGGAGGTATGGTTCCAACAGGATGGAGCTACTGCGCACACTGCCAGGGCGACGATGGACCTCCTGCGAGAAATTTTCGGTGAACAAATAATTTCAAAAAATGCTGAATTTGTTTGGCCTCCGCGTTCACCTGATTTGATGGCACCAGACTTCTTTTGGTGGGGCTACTTAAAAGAACGGGTTTACGTAAATAAACCTCGAACAATTCAAGAACTTAAGGAGAACATTCAAGCCGAAATCCGACGTTTAGGACCTGAAACCTTGCGTTCGGTCATGGAAAATGCTGTGGAAAGAGGCTGTATTTGGGAGCAGGAAAATGGTGGTCATTTGAGGGATGTTGTTTTTCACACATAATACTGAAAAAAACCCATTAATTATATTTCCAAATAAAATAATTAAAAATTAAAAAAACGTGTTTGTAAAAGTTATTTTTGTTTTATACCCTTCAGTCTTTCAGTGGGCCCCCTATATAAGCTGTAATAAATAATCATCACCATTTTCCTCTGTGCTCCTTATGGAGCATCGAGCCATACACTGCAGCTGGTCCCCTTGACAGAAGCCTGCATCAAGCATGAACATGCTCTTGCTGTGGCGGTTTCTGTGGGAATTTGTTTTACAGGTTGAAGTTGCCAGCTCCAAGTACAACCTCATATCAGTTGCCTCGTACAAAATGCCTGAGTGAGCAGTAGTCTAATTCTTTAATTTTTTTCTTTTTTTTAAACGTACGCCCACTATTACTCGAGGCAAGAATCTCCGGCTAGTATATCTAACCTGAGACTGATTTTTACGTGAGTATCCCTTTTTCCCTGTACACTGACAGGTGTCCACTCGCCATTCAGGCAGATACTCGCCGTCTTCGGAGAGTATTCTTTAATATGAGACTGCCAGGAACTACACAGGGTGCTTATCTGCAGGCATAACAATAAAAGTGTCAGAAAATAACAAATGATTCTCTTCCAGGTTTTATGCTACAATAAATGTTAGACTATTGATTTTGAAAAGTTATAGTTCTTAGATGTGTTTCGAACATTTTGCACATGCTTATTTCTTTTTAAGTCATTTTAGATCGGAGCATGTATCAAGAACTATCGCAACACTATATATATATATATATATATATATATATATATATATATATATATATATATATATATATATATATATATATATATATATATATATATATATATATATATATATATATATACACACACCATTTCTTCTTTCCAACTGAATTTTGTAAGTTGAGTAAATTTAAGTGTCGAATTGTATAAATGCTAGGGATGCACTGAATATTCGATTTGGTGCCGAATAGTGCATTCAATGAACTATTAGTATTCAGCCGAATCTTCATTGTCTTCTTCTTCTTTGATCCTTAGCCGCCGACCATCAAAGCAGTCAGTGGCCATCACGCCTGGTGGCGTCTTGTAGGGCAACAACAAATTGATTCCACTCTGCCCGGTCGGTGGCCATCCTTCGTATAGTGCCCCAACTCTGGTTCATTCTTTGCATCTCAGCTTCCAGTCCTCCGCCAAGTTGTTTTTGGTCGGCCTCTCTTTCATTTTCCTTCAGGGGTCCATAGCATAGCTGTTCTTGTGATGGCATCATGGTCTCTTCTGAGGACATGGCCAACCCAGCTCCAGCGTCTGCCAGCTATTATGGTGTGCATGTCCTCTTGCTTGCTCCGAGTAAGCAGATCTTGGTTGGTGATGGTATTCGGCCAAAAGATTCGGATAATTTTTCTTAGGCATGTTGTAAGAAAAGAGGACAATTTCAACATTTCCTTCTCTGTAACTCTCCAGCATTCCGCACCATAGAGAAGCACAGAAAGCACACTGCTCTGATATAATCTTAATTTTGTGCTTGTGCTGTACTGAGAGGACTTCCAGATGTTGTTTAGACTAAAAAAAGGCTGTTCTTGCTTTGTTCATTCTGTTGTTGATGTCTTTGCTTGCTCCGCTGTCTGGTATTACTATGCATCCTAGTTATGTGAAGGTGTCTGTCTGTTCCAGTTGCTGATTCCTTACTGATATGGGCTCAGGGTTGTTCACATTGAGCGTCATGACCTCTGTCTTCTTTAGATTGATGTTCAAGCCCACCTGCTGGCTATACTTATTAAGTCTATCCATTTTTTCCTGGATGTGTTGATGTGAATGTGCTAGTAGTGCAATGTCATCTGCATATTCCAGATCTTCCAATGTAGAAAATGTAGTCCATCTTATTCCTCTTGGACTGACCTCTGTTGTCTGGCACATCACCCAGTCTATGCCTGTTAAAAATAGAGTGGTTGATAAGGGGGATCCCTGTCGTACTCCTGTCATCACCTCAAAGGTTAGGTTGCTCTGCCCAACGCTGCACGTAAAGTTGGCATAGAGGCTTTTTATGATTGACACTATGCAGCTTGGAATTCCATAAGCCCTCAGTATTTTCCATAAACTGTCCTTATGTATACTGTCAAAAGCCTTTTCAAAATCAAAGAAATTAATGTACAGCTGTCTTTGCCATTCTGAGCACTGCTCTATAATGTTCCTGATGGTAAATATATGATCTACACATCTTCTGTTCTTTCTAAATCCTGCTTGTCCTTTCCTCAGTTTGTAGTCTACTGCTTTTGAAATTCTCTGTATAATTATCCTGCCTAGTATTTTGCTGGGAACTGAGAGAAGAGCGATTCCTCTCCAATTATTGCAGTCTGCAAGATCTCCCTTCTTGGGCAATTTGACAATTATTCCTTTGTTCCACTCCGTTGGTGTTGTCCCTGTTTTCCAGACTTGTGCAAATAGTGGTTCTAATAGTTCTGCTGCTAGCTCAGGGTCTGTCTTAAATAGCTCTGCATTTAAGTTATCATGGCCAGGAGCTTTTCCATTCTTTAACCCTTTGATTGCTGTGATGATTTCTTCTTTTCGTGGAATGTCTGTATTAACATCAAGATCCTTTTCAGCCTCAGATACATTCAATTGTGTCTCTGGTGGTTCCTTGTTCAGAGTTTCTCTGAAGTGCTCTGCCCATCGTGTTTCCTGTCCCTCTGCTGTCGTGATGAGATTTCCTTGCTTATCTCTTACTATTGTAATATTGTTTGCACCTCGTTTTCCGCTGAGATTTTAGTTATTTTGTATACTGTGCTTTGTTCATTTCTCAGTGCTGCCTCTTCTGCCTGTCTTGCAAGATCGTCTAGGAAATTCCTTTTGTTGGCTCGGGTTTGGCGTTTAACTTCCTTGTCCTGCTGACTGTACTGTTCGCTATATAGTTGCTTTAACCTGGGGGACTTCGCTTCTGTTTTCTTTCTTTTCATTTCCTTTCTCATCGTATGGTGTTTAATGTTTCTGGTGTTATCCAGTCTTGCTTCTTCCTTTCCTGGAATCCCAAGCATGATTTGCTGCTTTCCTTATATATTGTTGAAATGGTGTTGAATTTCTGGTCTATATCATCAGTCAATGTCTTTTCCTGACTTTTGGCAAAATGATACCGCTTCTTTATATCAGCCGCAAAAGCTTTTCTGATAAGGGGAGTCCTTCAATTTGCTGATGTCAAACCTTTTCTGTGTAGTTACAGTTGGTCCAGCCGTTCTGAGTTTCACTTTCAGTTTTGCTACTACTAAATGGTGATCACTTCCCACATCCGCACCTCTTCTTACCTTCACATCTTGTAATGCATGTCTCCATCTACCGTTAATCATAATGTGGTCTATCTGGTTTCTGTCCCGACCATTTGGTGATTCCCATGTTAATTTGTGAATTTCTTTTTGTGGGAAAAGTGTTCCTCCAATGACCAAGTTGTTAATGCTACAGAAACTTATTAATTTATCCCCATTTTCGTTTGCTGTTCCACTGCCACATTTCCCCATTACTCTTTCATTATATGTATTGTGTGTTCCAACTTTCGCGTTGAGGTCTCCCATTACTACGATAAGATCATATCTAGGTGTGTGTAAAAATATTGATAGCAGACTGGTCACAGCCAACTCACTCCAATCACAGGTGGAAGTTAAGGATGTAAGGGCCACTGCTGTAAAGAAGTTATACGGCCACCAGTGTAAAGAAATTATTTCTTACTACACCTGTAGTACACCACTGTAAAGTTCTGTTGTTTGCGACTCCACTGTAAAGAATCGAGTGTGGTGTATAGAGCCTCACTGTAAAGTATGATGACTGGTAGTACTGTTGTATTCAAAGAGGTGCTGTCACCATGAAGACAGACACAGGTCAACTCGACCTACACAGGGTAGTGTAAACATTGAAGTGAGAGTACATTGTACGCGAATGGTAGAATGGTTCTGAAGAGTTGACAACTTGGTAACAATATATTCATACTCTCACATGTAGAAGTCAAGGATTACTGGAACTACTGTGTTCTTTTTAGAATATTTAATGAGACGCACACTGGAACAGTACGTGTATGGTTACAGGAACACATGACGACATAAACAGCATGGTGTTGATCAATGGTGTATCATCTTAAGTTAGCATACATGCTGGATAACCTCATACTGGAACATTTGTAGACAAGCATTCAGAGTTCTATAGTTAATCCACATCTATATGTATATATATCAGGTTGTACTGACAGATCACGTCAGTTTATACATAATGTTCATAGTGACTCTTGTACAGAATCTCTCTTAGCATGAGTGTAGCTTGTACTCTAGCGTAGATTCTTTCAAATAGCATTCAGCACATATCTTCGGAGTAAATGCTAAATCTCCCATAATAGATCTTTCTTTCATAACTGTGATCTCTGGATCATTATCGGGTAGTAAGGGACAACCCTGTTCTCTGATGAATGATTGACAATAATTCGGATTCCAAGATGGCTTCCTTGGTCCTTAACATCGCTCACACAACGGTGAGATGACAAAACTTCTAGAAAGATTCACTTCATAAGGATATCAAAGTTTCCACCAATATCAGCATTATCTGTCCTCATAATTGCTGTGTAGAAACATTCTTAGTGCTGCTAAACGATATGTCGTTCTGACATCTGAACATAAGTAGATTCATGTAGGCCTAAACATCACCCATCGTAAGCCTAGGGAACGAAGTCAGTAAAAGTACGTTTACCTTGGCCAAGAATCAATAGCAAGCACAAAAACACTTTTCTGGCGTAATAGAAACAATACTGGGGAACACATAGACTAAAACAGTCCTAGAAGACACAATCTTCTTCCCCATTCTTCTTCTTCTTGCGATCGCATCTTTGATGATTACACCGTCAGACGAGTTCTCATGATGAATTCGACTGTTGTTTGAAGTTCCTCTTTAACTCCATATAGCTTTGAGTTTAGTGTTGAGTCATTGGGCCAGTATATCTTTCTTAACTGGTCATACAGAGGACAGTCCTGTAGAACATGCTCAGCAGTTTGTTCGTTTAATCCACATGTGCACAGTGGTTGAAGCAGACAATCGTAGCTTGTGCATGTGTTTATTCAGTTTGTTATGCCCTGTCCTGAGTCGAAAAATAGTTATCTGTCCCTGCCGGTCGAGAGTGTGATAGTCGTCTTTGGGTTGGTTCTGTTCTCTTCTGATAGTCTGGATAGCTCTCTATTTCTCAAAGTATGTGACTTCATTATCTTCTTGTTCACATTCTCCTCCCTTTTTTGCAAGTTTATCTGCCTTTTCATTTCCGGGTACACCACAATGAGATGGTACCCACTGAAGTATGGTTCTCTTTTTGGCAGCTACCTTGTTTAGTTCATTTCTCAGATGCGGGAGTTTACCACCCTTGAGAGCTTGCAGGACAGACAGTGCATCTGTGAGGATGACTACCTGGTGGCAGTCAGAGTTGGTGTTATAAATCATATTTGCAGCTTGCTCTAGAGCTTGAACCTCAGCTGTATAGTTGGAACAGAATTTACCAGTGGGAATGTGCCTAGTCTCATAGTGGTTGTCAGGATATGAGATAAAGATACCGGCACCTCCATTCCTAACAGCATTAGTTGCTGATCCATCTGTATAGGCATGTATCCATGATTGATCGGGATAGCTTTCTTGGATCATACTCAATGTAGCAGTTCGTTTTTTGCAGATCATTATACTCACATCCACTTGTGAGACCACTGACTGATGTATTAATTTGGAGGGCAATGCTGGCCTGCTCCCATGGTACAGGGTATAGGGTGGGCTTCAGTGGTGTTGTCTTCATGGATAGGTCTTCTTGATGCTGTCTTATAAGTCTTTTCCCCCGATGCACAAAGCTGCTACGCTTTAGACGTCCCAATGCCAGATCATCTAGTCTTGCCTTCATTGGGTGCATTGGCATACTGTTGTACTTTTCCATCTGGATCATGGTTTTTGTGTCTCTTCTATGGGACAATGTCTGTAATCCAGCAACCTTCTGCATCTCTGTTATTGGTGTAGTTTTCATGGCTCCTGTAATGAGCCTGAGAGCTTGATTTTGCACCTTGTCCAAAGACTGCAGATGCGAGTTAGCAGCTGATGACCATGCTGCTGAGCTAAACTCTAAGTGTGGTCTTATTACTCCATTATAAATCTTCTTTAGTTTTCGTTCATTTGCTCCCCAGTTGGTACCTGCTAATTTTCTGAGTATGCCTAGTCGTCTTCGGGCCTTTCCTTCTGCATTTTCAATATGCTTATTCCATGTAAGCCTTTGGTCAAATGTCACCCCAAGATAGGTGGGGTAGCTTTCTTCCTTGATCACGGTTGTCCCTAGGTGTATGTTAGCTGATTTGTCCTTGGGGGCGAGGGAGAACAGTGTTGTGGAGGTTTTGTCTGTGTTTATTGTGATAAGCCATTTCTCTGCCCATGACACTAGCATGTCTGCTGCCCGCTGCATTCTATAATTTGCTGTGGTGACTTTTTCATCAGCGCACCAGAGTACTAGGTCATCTGCATATAAGGCAGCTTTAACTCCTGCAGGGAGATCTTTCACCAGGTCATTGATGTAAACAAGGAAGAGTGTTGGGGAAATTACTCCTCCTTGAGGTACCCCCTGATGGAGCAACACTTTTCTGCTCTGCAGACCGTCAAGAGTGACTCTAGTTCTCCTGTTATGCAAGTATGACTGGATTTCTTCCCCATGATAACTTGAGATCACAAAACTTTGGACCGCTCGACATTGGCGTCCCGCCAGACTCCATAACCGAAGAACACACTCTCATATCTTCATCCGCTCAGAGTGTAAGAACAAATAATCCAGCCCAGACACACAAAGATAACATGATATAAGACGGAATCGTCTCAAACAGACAAACAGTAAACCTAGATTCAGACTTTCAATATTCCTGCAAAACCTTAAGCGAGAACAATCTGTTTCCAGCTATAATAGAAAATCTAGATTCCTCCGCTTGTTCAATCCACGGAAACAAAACAGGAACCGATCACTCAAAGAATAAATACACATTTACTATTCTGAGTTATTCCCCTTTCTTAAAAGTTGTAAGTTCATAAATAAATATCCTTTTATCAAACAGATAGTTACATTTTCATTTGTAATCGTATCAACTGTAATCTGTGCGACATATTAAAAATATGTATGCAACAGACTACCGCAACCCCCGGGAAAAAAAAATGAAATTTTTTTTTTTCTCTGAGAGCCACATAAAATAGGCCCCCCAACGCACATATGATGCGCAGATGAGAAGTATCAAGAATTTATAAAGCCAGATTAAGGCAAAGAATGAGAATATATATCTCAACAACTTAGAGAAAGTATTTCTCTAAGTGTAAACATTTCCAGGGAGTTGCCACCAATGCCTACTACCATATTGGCAATGACACAATGTATACAATAATTTCAATAATCATATCATATTAGGTATCATAAGTTCACGATTGGCAAAAGAAACATCATCAAAGAATTAGCAGTGAATCAAAATAAGTGAACCGCTAAGTATTTATACAATCACCAAATCATATATTACAAATGTGTACACATTTTGATATAGAAGAAAAAGAATAACTGATGTAAAGTTATACATGTTAGGAAAGTCCAATATTTAACAGTTAAGTGGCATCATGTGGGCATCTCGACAGAATGTCCGCCATCACATTTTCTGAACCACGGATAGCTCGTACCGAAAAATGAAAAGGTTGAAGAGCGATCGCGTATCGAGTTGATCTCGAGCTCTTCAAGTTCTTACTTTGGATAGCAGTAAGAGCTTTCTGGTCAGTTTCCACTATGAAATGTGCACCAAGAAGGAATCTTTGAAGTTTGAGAATTGACCAAACCATCGCCAATAATTCCCGGTCTAAAACCGAGTAATTCCTTTCTGCAGCATTAAGTTTTCTGGATATGTACATTACAGGATGCAGAGTTCCAGAGTACTCTTGCATTAGTGCCGCTCCAATCCCAGTGGATGAAGCGTCACTACGAAGAACAAATGTCTTATCTGTAGTAGGTAACACTAAAATAGGTGGTGTTGAAAACATAGTTTTGATCTTATCTAGTGATAATTGGCATTCCTGAGACCAGTGAACCATATTAGGCGACCCTTTCTTTAGTAGTGTCGAAAGAGGTGCCATGATAGAGGACAGATTCGGAATGAATCGTCCATAAAATTGTATGAGACCTAAAAGACTTCGCACTTGCTTTTTAGTCTTAGGGATAGAGATGTTAAGTATTTTAGTGATATTATGGTCCTCTGTCTTCAGGAAACCATGACCTACTCGATGGCCTAGGAAAGCAATTTCGCTAAAACCAATGCAAGCTTTCGATGGTTTTGCTGTCAGGTTATGCTCGCGTAGAGTTGATAACAATTCAACTAACCCTGAATAGTGGTTGACTCCGTTTTATGGTTGAGTACAGTTTATACTGGTGAAGAGGTAGCTTAAAACGCGAATGGTTAAAATGAACGAATGTCAACAATATTCTTCAAACGAACTTCAACAAGTAGTGTTGAACTGGGTGAACTGGGCAAGTACTGGCAGTACATAAGTCGGTGATGACTGTACATAGATTTTATTCAACATGACACATACGGAGTGGACAAGACTAACATCGTCACAGGCGCAAAGATCATACATCAGCATAATGGTAATTACTTTTAAAGTTCCTGAAGATTCTCTACCAATAAAGTCCTCTGACTCAAGTGACTAAGGATCACAAAACTGTTACCGTATAATATTCTTCTCATTCAAGTCCATTGACCTTCCTTCAAGGACGTCTATCATGGTAACGTATTCATACTCCAGGATAAAATCTTCCATATCATACTTCACAATCCCATACGTTCTCCAAAACATAACGTTAGATAGCATATAGTTTCAAACAAAGTCATACACGATAATACGAACAGGTTAGAGATTCCAGTTGACTAACCTCTCCCATTCTATGCCACGCTTCTGGCATTGTTGAATGTACGGCATATAAAATATGAAGCATACGAATAAATAAACTGGTTTACACGTAGGTATTATTCCTCTACGGTAATCTAATATGACCACCGACTCCGTCTGTCCATTCTAGGAAATTACATGCTAAGATGACTTCCCGCTAGACTACAACTGGGAGCGGCCTGATACTTTAGTTTACGGCAATAAATATACAAATATAACCGGGGCGACACTTACATGATCCTTCCATCATTGGCTTCGTCAAGAATACCAATTGAATCAATATAACATACTGGCTTATACAAAACTGCCAGACAATTCCAATAATATATATCTCTCGGACATAACAAAGTCCGCACTGCCCCGTTCAAAACATGACGTCACAATCCCCAAACTAGGTTACCCGTGCGTCCAAAGCAACTCACACTGCATTGTGCACGTCAGTGCGTGAATCAATCGAACGCACAAATAATAAAATATATAAAGACTGGTGCGTACATTTGGCAGGACCGAAGACTACCCCCTTAGGTAATAAATGTACGTAACAGCTCCCTTATCACCTCCCCTTAAAAAAAATTAATTCTATTAATTTTTTTGAACTTAATACCCGAGAGAGGTGAGTCAAAACTTCAACAAGATATGAAATGCATAAAGTTATACCATATTAAGAAAAGAATATTAAACGAAATCAATATAACTAAATGATAGTATGCATTAAAGCACACATCCACAAACGACCTACTTTGGAACGATGTGGTAATATTCGAAGTAAAAACAAGTTTGAAAATGAAAAATGAAAAAACCATTAAAAAAAAAAAAAAAAAAGAAGATGATAATAAAATTCAACTAAGTTTTCAACAAAATTTGAAACATATGATTTCAAAAATGAAAATGAACAGCAACACTGATGATGATCAATGACAAGAGAATCAATGAAACAGAAAAATTGAAAATACAATGTGCAAAAATGAAGCAATGCAAAATTAAACACTTTAAGAATCAACACACTTAATGTTTTCTAACACTAGTACGGTTGACTAGTGATCTAACAGTGAGATATCATAACTAAGACCCGTGAATGCAGGTGTTACGTGACAACTAAGAAAGTTAGTATGTGTGTGATCCATAATCAATTAAATAGATTAAATTGAATTAATCTAATTTATATATTCCTTAATTACTAACAAATAACCAGTTACTAATATATTCTAAATAATTACAATATCACTATCAATATGTCAATGTTCAGTTTCGACTAGTTAGTAATCGACGAGACAATGTTCTCAATGTTCCATACACGATAAAATATTTGCTCAAACACGATATGTAGTGTAATATGTTCCATAGGAATAACAAATGTATATTTGTCGCTCTTAACAATGTTGCCATATTAATAAAAAATGTTACTGTAGTACCAATGTTCACGTAGTAATAAAACGTTAATATAGTATCAATAACAATGTACAAAGTTATTCATGTTATCGGTGAGGATGTTCCAACATCTGGAAGTGGCTTAGTTTCGACAAGTTCGCTTGGGCATCTTGATAGACAGTCTGCGAACACATTCTGCACTCCAGGAATAGCTCGTATCTCAAAATGGAACGGTTGAAGTGCTATAGCGTAACGCGCTGACTTTGATGACTTAACGTTCCCTGTATTCAGTGCGGTAAGAGCTTTCTGGTCAGACTCCACCACAAAGTGTGATCCGAGGAGATAACGATCCAGTTTAGTGATTGCCCAGACAAGAGCAAGGAGCTCTTTATCCAGAACGGAATATTTCGTCTCGCTCGGCGTGAGCTTTCTGGATACGTACATAACCGGAAATAAGGTGCCGTTATATTCCTGCATCAAAACTGCAGCAATAGCGTAAGAACTTGCATCACTGCGGAGAATGAAGGTGAGATTTTTGTCAGGCAACCTCAAAAAAGGTGCATTTGAAAAAAATTGTTTTATATAGTCTAACGCCGTTTGGTGATCCTGCGACCACTTTATTACATTAGATGTGCCTTTCTTCAGTAGAGAAGAAAAAGGTGCAGTTATAGTAGACAAATGAGGGATGAATTTTGAATAGAACTGTATTAGTCCTAAAAGCGACCTAACTTGTTTTTTTGTCTTAGGTGCTGAGATGTTTAAAATTTTAGAGACGTTACTGTCTTCTGTATACATGAAACCATGACCTATGCGGTGACCCAGAAATGAGATGTCATGAAAACCGACAAAAGCCTTTGAAGGTTTCGCTGTTAAGTTATAATCCCGTAAGGTAGAAAGTAAAGATTTTAAACCCTGAATATGTTCATCCCAAGAGTCACTGAAAAGACAGATGTCATCTATATAAGTAATGACATCGGGACGATGAGACAATATGCGGCGCATCATGCGTACAAAGGTAGCTGGCGCATTCATTAACCCGAATGGCATAAAATTCCATTGAAAAAGACCCCGTGGTGTCGAGAAAGCGGTGAATGGCTTTGCTTTAGGAGTGAGTGGCACTTGCCAATATCCCTTTGAAAGGTCAAATTTCGAAAAGAATGTAGCATGAGATAATCTCTCCAATAAGTCATCTAAAAGAGGTAATGGTTCCGCATCGAATTTTGTAACTTTGTTTAATTTCCTGTAATCTACGCAAAGACGTATATTGTTGTCTTTCTTCCTAATGATTACCATGGAAGAAGAATATGGTGATGAAGATGGTTCAATTATATTTAATTGGAGCATCTCATCCAATTCCTTATCAACCTTATCACGAAAGTGTAAAGGAATAGGATATGGGCGAACTCGAATAGGCGTATCGTCAGTCAGAATAATGTCATGTTGGATGACTGACGTATGACCTGGGATGTCAGTGAGGACATCCTCATACGAGTGTAGAATATTAGAGACTTGCTGACGTTGATCAGCCGAAAGAGTAGATGAGATCGTAACATCATTCCATTTCTCAGTGGAATGGAGTGGTACAACTGGTATTGGTAGTTGTACATCATCCAAGAAGAAGAATCTTCTTCTTGGATGACTGACAAACTAGAATAGTGTTGAATAGGAGGTGTAGGATCGTCAGTTGCCTGAAACACTGACTGTAGATAATCAGGACGTGAGTAATACTCCTTCAACATGTTAATGTGGAAGGTTTTATGTTTACCATTAACATCAACGATGTAGTCGACATCGGATATTCTTGAGATGATCCTGAAAGGACCTCTCCAGGTAATTAAAAGACGATTGTTATGCGCAGGTAGTAAGACAAAAGCTTCATCACCAGGTATGAGCTGGCGAAGACGTCTATACTTGTTTGCAAATAGACGAGCTTTTTCTTTGGCTTGTTCAGATGATGCAGTAGCTAGTCTACAAGCATCTATGATTCTCTTTCTCAGAGAGATCACATACTCATAAGAGGATTGAGTTTCCTCTTCAATATTCTCGTCAACCAATAAGTCGTGGATTAACGACATCGGACCGCGTGGTTGCATGCCAAAAACAAGCTGGAATGGAGAAAACCCCGTTGCTTGATTTTGTACTTCGCGATACGCAAAGAGACAAGCGGGTAGGACCCGATCCCAGTCTTGGGGATGGTCTTGAGTCATCTTACCCAACAACTGCTTGAGTGTCCTATTGAGACGCTCAATTAACCCATTTGACATCGGATGATAAATAGAACTAAGAGATCTGTCTATACCTAATGTCTTCATAACTTGAGACATGGATTCAGAAATGAACTGAACCCCATGATCCGACAAGATTTTCCGTGGAAAACCAATGCGTGAGAAGATTAACATCAATGCCTCTGCTACACTGGCAGATGAAGTGTTCTTGAGAGGGATGGCCTCAGGCCAACGAGTGCACATATCAATGCACGTAAGGATATGCGTATGCCCTCTAGCAGATGGAAGCATCGGACCAATAATGTCAATGGCCATTTTATCAAATGGTCTAATCGGGATGTCCGCAGCTTGAATAGGAGCCGCATGAAATGGACCCCGTACCTTAACTTCCTGACATATCAAACAGGACCGACAATAGAGAGTGATGTCCCTATGAACGCCTGGCCAGTAGAATGCCGAAAGCACTCTGGATTTGGTACGCGAAAAACCCATATGGCCCGCACATTGCGAGTCATGCGCATGTCGTAATATACGAGATCTCATAGAGGATGGGACTAAGATCTGATAACACAAGGATGAATCCTTTTCCCGTATTACTCTCACCAAAATCCCATTTTTAAGTATAAAGTCATGTCTAGATTTTGCAAGTTTGTTGCTTGTATTCTTTTTGTTAACATACTGAAAAAATTTTTTTAATGAATCATCATTCTTTTGCAATGTAGCAAACAACTCCCGTGAAATAGGAGCATCATCATCACAAGTGGTATGAACTGTAGGTTCAATAGGTGTATCATGCGACATATTAGTAGCTTGCGCTCTAGTCACTACTGCATTTGCAGTTTGAATATGTCGCTCTTCCCATTCAGCTATTTGCTGCGGTGTACACTCTTTAATACCATGTATGCGACCAAGTATTACATCACATATTGGATTTGGAAGAAGACATGCTTGGATCTTTCCTGAAAAGAAAGGTGTATTAAGATCAATAATAGCAGTGGGAAATGTTTCGACGGTGCCGCCGAAAATCACACACTTGACAACCCGGCCCGTGGCACAACTTGGGTTGATCAGCGAAGTCCGGACGCCCACAGTGCTACAACCTGAGTCAAATAGGAGAGAGCATGAAATATTGTTAACAAATCCCTTGTTAAACTTAAGAGAGCCCTGTCCCTGGTGTACTGACGTAGCAGTGGCTGTGCAGACTATAGGTAGGCTAGGCAAGGTATGTCCGCAACGCAGCGTCGTGATCGCCTTAGGCTGGAAAAGAGTCGAGCATTCTGGACAGTCTTTCACCTGGGTACAATCAAGAGAACAAGACATAGCATTGTGAGTTTCAGTTACTTTACCCTGTTCAATGTTAGCCTGTGTATCACTTAAAGCGACATTAGAATGTCTACCCGTATTATTTGACGATCTATCTCTGCGACGCGATCGATTTTGATTATTTGCATTAAAATTGCCATAATTGTCATTTCTACTAGAGTTAAAATTTGGATGAGTCCGATAGTTTGTATAATTAAAGTTATGCTGTTCTTTAAAATTTTTTATTCCAAGAACCTTGTCTGTTTTGTGGACCCTGAGATCTTGATCTCCAGTTTTGTTTATTATAATGTCCTTGATTATTTTTAAAATTATTGTTACCAAAATCTTGTGATCTGTGAGTTTGGTTCCAAGAAACATTAAATGGAGCAGATTGTTGAAATTGCTTCCCTTTGTAAAAGTTATCATTGTTAAAATTGTAATTATTTCCCTTATTGACATACCTGTCAGCACTAAAGGAACGATTTCGTGAAAAATTGTTTTGTTGTGCTGCAAAAGCAACAGGCAATTCATTCTTAATCTGTGCGTTACTTAGATCCATGTTTGGGTGAGCAGTACAAAAATTTTTTGCATGTTCTTCTAAGTCTTTTATTGATAAAGGTTTCCGTTCTTGCAAAAATGCGAGAAATGTAGGATTTACAGACGATAGTACCTTATCGCGCATCAGTAAATCGAAGAGACCTTCATATGACTTTTCAATTTTGGATAATTCAATCCATCTTTCTAGTGTTAGTCGTATTTGTGACAGAAAATCATTGAAATTTCTGCTAGATTGGGGTAGTAATGTATGAAATCTTAATCGATATTCGTCTTCTGTCATTTGGAATTTTTGCAGAAGTGCTGCTCTAAGAGCATTATAGTCATTTTTCTCACCAATGCTGGTGGTATGATAAACTGCTAATGCATCCCCTGTAAGTAATCTGGATAAATATGTACAGTATAGCGCTTTATCCACGTTATAAGATCCACAAGTGGCCTCAAACCTATCTAGGAAGAATATTACGTCATCAGACGGGGGATTAAATTTTGGTAATTTAAGGTGAATTTCCTTAAAATAATCATGTCTGGATGGAGTTTGGCTTTCAAAAGTTCTCTGAGAATTAGCTTCCTGAGTAAACCTAATTCTCTCATATTCTGACTCTGCTAATTTCAGTTCATGCTGTCGTTTTTTTTCATTCTCTTCCATCTCAAGCTGAAGTCGTTTTACATTTTGTTCAGCTATTAATCTCCTCTCTTCCATTTCTTTTTGTTTAACTTCCAATTCCTTTTGTTTATTTTCCATCTCAATCTTAAGTCTTTCTTCAGCCTCCCTTTGCTTCTGTTCTGCCTCTCGCTGAAATCGTTTATCTTCTAATTCAGCGGCCAATCTCATTTTTTTCTCATTTTCCTCAGATTCAATCCGTTTTTGATCTGCCTCAAATTGAAGTTTTTCTAGTCTTAAAGTTTCTAACTTTCTCTGTTCGGCTTCTATTTCTTGAGCTTTTCTATATTCTGCAAGTGCAAATGTTTTTGCTTCATCGGGAGCCATCTGAAGAGCTTTTGCTTGCTTAATGAAATAATCTAGTGAATACATTATGCTTTATAAGTAGTCACAATACTCTTGATTTATAAAAATGATAATTAATCAATATAAATTAGTTAACCTTGTTATTATAACAAGTGTTCTTCGATCCTGTCCTTAGAACGGTATAATGTTATCATATAATTATTAAATATGTTATTAATCAATAAATTTATGTAATCAAATGTCATGAAATGAACAACGTGACAAACAATAGAAACAATACCGACAAGACACGATAATCAAAGACGATAGAAAACAGTCGCAGAAATCCAATAAAAATAAAAATGTGAAACTAAAAATAGAATGTCGTAAAGAGTTACGATGATAACTGCGATCAAATAATCAACAAGACAATAGACAACACAGTGTAAAAACATCATCATCATCAGTTGCCATCTCCACAACGGAGGTTGGCTGTAATGGATCTCCAACGTCTTCTGTCTCTTGTCTTGGTGGTACACTCTGATAGACTCTTTCCCGTCCATCTCTTGATGTTATCTTCCCACTTATAGCGCTGTCTTCCCCTTGCACGTTTACCTTCAACTCTCCCTTCTGTTATGGTCTTCTGCAAGGTGTTATGCCTTTTTATGTGGCCAAAGTATTTTAGCTGCCGAACTTTGACCTCTCTCATTAGTTCTCTTTTCATACCTAGATTTTCTAGGACCTCCTTATTTGTTTTCATCTCTTTCCATGAGATACGCCCCATTCTTCTATATATCCACATTTCAAGAGCCTCAATTCTTTCTTCCAGATGCTTATTCATCGTCCATGTTTCTGCACCATACAGAAATGCAGAATATATATAACACTTTATGATTCTCAGTTTTAATTTATGAGATAACTGTTTGGATGTCAGTATATGTTTCATGTTGTTGAATGTAGCTTTGGCCATTCCTATTCTCTTCTTGATTTCTGTTTCACATCTGCCATCTTCTGTTATTATATGACCAAGATATACGTAGCTCTTGACTTGTTCCAGGATTTTCCCATTTACGCTTATCTTTAATGTGGGTTTATCGTCTGTTTTGCTAATTATCATAGTTTTAGTTTTCTCAATATTAATGTCGAGTCCATATTCATGACTTATACTGTTCACTTGCTTCACTAGTTCTTGTAACTCCTGTTCGCTTTCAGCTAACAACACGGTATCATCTGCATATCTAAGGTTGTTTATTGATCTTCCACTGATGTTCAGTCCTGGTATTTCCTGTATCTGTTTGAAAATTTTTTCGGTGTATAAATTAAATAGGCAGGGGGACAGCACACAACCTTGTCTGACACCTCTTTTTATGTCTATGTATGGTGAATAATTCCTTCCCGATCTTACTGTGGCAGTTTGCTCCCAATAAAGGTTACTGAGTATTCTTATATCTTTTCCATCAATACCTATGTCTTTGAGGCATTCAATTATTTTCTCATGATGGATTCTGTCAAAAGCCTTCTTATAGTCAATGAAGCACATATACATACTTTTTTGGACCTCTGTATATTTTTCTGCTAATCTTCTTAGGCAAAATATTGCCTCTCTTGTTCCACTGTTCCGTCTAAAACCAAACTGTTCTTCTTGGATTTCGCTGTCTACTTTACTTTTTATTCTTTCCTGTATGATTTTGAGCAGTATCTTAAATTGCATGACTCATCAGGCTGATTGTTCTGAAGTCTGAACATTCTGTTGCATTTGGTTTTTTGGGCAATGTTATAAAAACTGATGTCTTCATGTCGTGTGATAAATATCCTGTATTGTATATATCATTGCATATTTCTGTGATTGTATCTATACCAAAGCTCTCCAGAGCTTCTATCATTTCAATGTTTATGTTATCCATGCCTGCTGATCTTCCTTTTTGTATCATATGAATGGCATTCTCTACTTCTGATCTGAGAATGTGTAGGCCTTCATTAGAATCTGGTGATGGTTTTTTACCTCTGTTGTCCTCGAATAGTTCTTTTACGTATTCTGCCCATCTGTTTGATATGTCTTTCTCATCAAGTAATATTACACCATTTTTGTTCTTGATACAGCTTCCTCCTTGTGCAAACCGCGACCGATTTGATAATTTCTTTATTTCTTCATGCATATCTCTTGTCATGTGCTTCGCTTCCAAGTCTTCTATTTCCTTACATTTTGTTTCTATCCACCGTTCTTTTGCTTCTCTACACATAGTACGTATGTCATTGTCTATTGTTTTATATTACAGGGTTTTGTGATCGATATATAAAGACTGGTGCGTACATTTGTTACCGTATAATATAATAAAAACATAGGTTTTGTAAAAAACTAAACGACAGGAAAGGTGAGAATGACGTAATATACAAACAAAATACATCATAAAACTAAATTACGAATAAAAATAACTATGAGAACAACAATAAAAACTTGACGGAACAGCTAAACAGATACTATTATAAGGGACAATTAGCGATCGGAACTTCAGCAAGGTTTCTAGCCTTGTACCGGAACTATCGCTCAATTGAAACTTACAAGTTGAGCCCTACAGAACGTCTGACGAAGAGCCCGAATTGGCTTCGAGATGGATCTCGTTCGTCAGATCAACCTCCCTACCTCCCACGACAAATGAACAACATATAACATATAACAAGGAAAATATAAATATGGACATAATTATTTAAGGCACAGCTAAACGTAATAAAGGGTACAACGACAACACGTTATACTCATCTCGCGTGCAGGAAAAAAAACCAATGTGCCTCGTCTCTGTGTATGTACGTGTGAGGATAAAATACTTCGTTCTGAGTTATTAGACCACAGCTTGCACGTAATAGTGACAAAGAGATGATCCCAAGATGTTGTCGCCTTGAAAGTTCAGATCTTCAGATGATCCCAAGATGTTGTCGCCTTGAAAGTTCAGATCTTCCATTAATGATAATTGTATTGGGTACGTTTCCTGTGAAATTCTTGATTTCAAAACCACACTGGCACACCAATTACTGTTGACTCCGTTTTATGGTTGAGTACAGTTTATACTGGTGAAGAGGTAGCTTAAAACGCGAATGGTTAAAATGAACGAATGTCAACAATATTCTTCAAACGAACTTCAACAAGTAGTGTTGAACTGGGTGAACTGGGCAAGTACTGGCAGTACATAAGTCGGTGATGACTGTACATAGATTTTTTATTCAACATGACACATACGGAGTGGACAAGACTAACATCGTCACAGGCGCAAAGATCATACATCAGCATAATGGTAATTACTTTTAAAGTTCCTGAAGATTCTCTACCAATAAAGTCCTCTGACTCAAGTGACTAAGGATCACAAAACTGTTACCGTATAATATTCTTCTCATTCAAGTCCATTGACCTTCTTTCAAGGACGTCTATCATGGTAACGTATTCATACTCCAGGATAAAATCTTCCATATCATACTTCACAATCCCATACGTTCTCCAAAACATAACGTTAGATAGCATATAGTTTCAAACAAAGTCATACACGATAATACGAACAGGTTAGAGATTCCAGTTGACTAACCTCTCCCATTCTATGCCACGCTTCTGGCATTGTTGAATGTACGGCATATAAAATATGAAGCATACGAATAAATAAACTGGTTTACACGTAGGTATTATTCCTCTACGGTAATCTAATATGATCACCGACTCCGTCTGTCCATTCTAGGAAATTACATGCTAAGATGACTTCCCGCTAGACTACAACTGGGAGCGGCCTGATACTTTAGTTTACGGCAATAAATATACAAATATAACCGGGGCGACACTTACATGATCCTTCCATCACTGGCTTCATCAAGAATACCAATTGAATCAATATAACATACTGGCTTATACAAAACTGCCAGACAATTCCAATAATATATATCTCTCGGACATAACAAAGTCCGCACTGCCCCGTTCAAAACATGACGTCACAATCCCCAAACTAGGTTACCCGTGCGTTCCAAAGCAACTCACATTGCCTTGTGCACGTCAGTGCGTGAATCAGTCGAACGCACAAATAATAAAATATATAAAGACTGGTGCGTACATTTGGCAGGACCGAAGACTACCCCCTTAGGTAATAAATGTACGTAACAGTATGTTATTGTCTTTTTTTCGAACAATAACCATCGGCCAAGAATAAACAGAAGTGGATGGTTCGATTATTTGTAAATCTATCATTTCATCTAACTCCTTTTCAACCTGTGCTTGAAAATGTATAGGGATAGGGTAAGGTCTAACCCTAATAGGAGTATGTTCAGTTAGAATAATGTCATAATCAATGACATGAGTTTGCCCAGGGATGTCAGTGAGGACATCCTGAAATGTTTGTAACATAGCCGAAACCTGTCGCTGTTCTCCTAGAGACAAATCAGGAGAAACAGTAACGTCTTTCCATGATTCACTAGAATGAAGTGGGATCATTGGAAGCGGAAGAATAACATCCGAAAAACTTGTTTCCTCATCCTGTATAACGGACAGTGATGAGTACTGACCATGTTGAACTGGAGAATCGTCCGTTGCCTGGAAAATAGGCTGTAAATAGTCAGGACGTTCATGGAATTCCGTAAGCATATTGATGTGGAAGGTTTTATGCTTCCCGTTAATATCGACAATATAGTCAACATCTGAAATTTTCGATATTATATCGTACGGACCTTTCCAAGAAATAAGGAGTCTATTTTCCCTACAAGGTAGCAAAACAAATGCTTTGTCACCAGGACAAAGTTGTCGTAAAGTTCTTTTCTTATTAGCAAATTGCCTTGCCTTCTGTTTAGCAAATTCAGAAGAGGACGTTGCTAATTTGCATGCTTCGATAATTTTTTCTCTCAGCGTGGTGACATATTCGTAAGAGGATTTTGTGTCATCGTCAATATTGTCCGCTGTTATGAGATCATGAAGCAAAGACATAGGGCCGCGCGGTCGCGCGCCAAAGACAAGTTCAAAAGGAGAAAATCCTGTATGTTCATTGGGGACCTCCCTGTAAGCGAAGAGGGCCGCGGGTAGAACCCTGTCCCAATCTTGAGGATGATCCTCAGTTATCTTTCCTAATAAGTTCTTAAGTGTTCTATTTAGCCGTTCTACCATCCCATTGGACATAGGATGATAGATGCTACTCAAAGATCTCTCTATCTGTAGAGTAGACATTACTTGAGACATGGTATCCGATATTAGTTGGGTGCCATGATCTGATAATATTTCTCCGGGGAATCCCAGGCGAGAAAATATAAGCCAAAGAGCATCTGCAATGTCAGCAGTAGTAATGCTCTTCAGAGGGATAGCCTCTGGCCAACGTGTGCACATGTCCACACACGTTAAGATAAATTGATGTCCTCTAGCAGATTTGATCTTAAATGGACCAATGATGTCTATCGCCATTTTCTGAAATGGTCGAATAGGAATGTCTGCAGCCTGAATGGGCGCAGCATGACGAGGACCTTTGGATTTGTGGTGAAGTGGGATGTTATAAATATTTATAGGGGACTTAGTGTACTGACTGAGATCAGCTGTGAAGGTATCTATATCTATTAAGAGTAGTGTATTATAGATAACCTTACTTGCTACCACATATCTATATATCTCAGTCAGAATTATTCTGGAATAGTGTGATGACTACGTTATGTGTCTAGGGTATGTGTAGGATGAAGTGTAAGTCAAAACAACAACAGACAGATAAACAATTTAATTTACTCCACTATACTTGACAACACTGGGACACTCACATACATATAACACTCTATAAGGATATCTTAAAAGAGTCACTGATAACTTTTCAAATAACAATATGTATTCATTACTGGCATGAATGAATATGTGTCCTGATTCAACTACAAAGGGAACCAGGAATCACAAGCAATTTAAATTACAAGTATATGTACAGAATTTATCAATATGAATATTGTAGTGACATATATTATTAAAAATATCCTATGTGTGTCAGTTGTGTAGTGGTAATATGAGGTAATACTGGTTTTGTTTTGTTCAAGCTCTGTTGGTATGTGTCATCATGACTTCAATAGTTTGTCTTTAGGGACTAGTATTGGAGATGTTCTCAGTTCCTGATATTAAGACAAGTAAATTCCCCTCTTAAGGTTATTTTTACAAAGTTATTTCAAGATGAGGGGACATAATGTTGAGCTCAGCTGGCCAAATCCGCTTATCTTGCGTGATGACGGCAGGAAAAGACTCCTCTGCTCGATCTCTCCCCTGTGCTCTGGAGACACCTCACTGATAGCTAAAAAGACCAAGGAGTATGCTGTCCGACTCTGGATTCAGCAAAGCTCTGACCAGGTGCTGCTCAATACCATCAAGACCACGGTCCCTGAATTTCATGGAAATAAACACAGATACGTTGATTAGCAATGAATTCTGGCACAATTACTGGCACAAATTCCCATCTGCTTATGTTCCAGGCTTTTATTTAGCAAAAATATGAGCTGGCTTCAACGCACTGATGCTTTATCAAGCTTATTTAAACAAGTGGTTTCGAACTAACGCTCCTAAGTGATTATATCCAGCGAGTCTAGCCAATGAGGCCCCGTTTCGACAAGTGTTTGAAAAAATGTTACCTTTCCCCGTTTCCCCTAACAACGAAAGATAGTATTTATAGCCCGACCAATCGTGGTTAGGCTTTCATTTGTTGCGCTCCAATCAATTTGGAGTTTACATGGTAGGCTAATTCTGTAACGTGAGGTTTTTTCAAACACGTTATAAAAAAATTTTATGAGCAGAAATGATTCCATGCTGTCAGGCATCCCCACTATTTTATTTTGGGTATAATTTATTAATTCCTGGACTATTTGCATAACGTTTTACATATTCTTTGTCAGCAAGCCCTAAGGAACCCAATTATACAAATTTAAAAGAGCTACGTGGCTGCGTTCAAAATATGTATTTTCTACCTCCTGTTTCGAAGATGTGCTGTCTGGGTACTGTTATGTTTTCAACCGTAAACCCATCTATTGTTATCTTTTCTAATAAGAGTTTTTCAGGATTTATAAACCTAACTCTGGGATGGGTAATGTATTTTATCACTGTCCGTCTGAAAAAAAATTAGTGCATGTAGTCTTACACGCGTGATGGCAGCATTTGTGTATCGCGCGACGCGGGTTTAGTGTTCGGCTTTCTGCCTCTCCCTTCTCTTTTTATCCTTTAGTCCATCTGTTCGTTCGTTTTGGTAACGCAGTATAATTAATGTTAGGATTAATTTAGGTCATTATGCAGTCTGCCTCTCAATGTTTTTTCCAAGAAATACAGCACACGTTTCATTGAAGAAAGCGGGTATAATACATTAAGCTTTTACTATCAACGTGAAAGCGTTACAATTTGCAGACGAAGCATAAAACAAAGGGGATTTCGAGTACCTTCTTTGTGACAGCACTGTTATTTTTCCATTGCTCTTCTCTTTATTAATTTTATTTGTTAGGCTTCATATTTACCTAATAATTTATATATGTGGATTAGAATATTTCATGACAGGATTTGACTTCTTGACATACTTTACAAGATCGACAATAGATCCGTATGTCCTTATTCACGAAAGGCCAAAAGAAAGCCGCACGAACTCTTGACTTTGTACGGGAAAAACCCATGTGTCCAGCACACTGAGAGTCGTGTGCATGTTGTAAAATTTTAACTCTCAACTTCTTGGGTACAAGAATCTGAGAATGACTTGAATTAGTGGAGTCTTGCACCATACGTACAAGTACACCATTCTTCATTGTAATCCAAGATTTACGCTTGGTATCTCTATTCGGATCACCTTTCGTTACAAGAGTGAAGAATTTCTTAAGAGTCGGATCCTCTTCTTGTTGTTTTATAAACGAGTCACGAGAAATTACCAAGGGATCATCTTGGTTATGCACTTCAATATCTTCAGTAGATGAAGTTTCAGGCATATTGAGAGCTTGAGCTCTAGTGACTACAACATTAGCAGTTTGCATATTTTGTTTTTCCCAAACGGAAATTTGTTGCGCAGTGCATTCTTTTACTCCGTGAATGCGACCGATGATAAGATCAGCGATCGGATTCGGCAAAAGACATGCGTGTACATCTCCTGTGAAGAAAGGAGTAGCAATCCTAATGATAGCGGTAGAGTATTTCTCTATGGTGCCGCCAAATGTTACGCATTTGACTACTTTGCCTGTAGCATGAGAAGGATCTATTAGTGACTGCCTAACACCAATTGTTGTGCATCCAGAATCAAAAAGTACTGAGACTGGATTGTCATTTACTAAACCTTTGTGTAAGACTAGAGAACCTCTTCCATCATGCGCGATTGACGCAGGAAGAGCGGGAAGAGGATGGCCACAGCTTAAAGTAGACACTGTGGTTGGCTCAAATAATGTTTTGCATTGGGGGCACTGAGATGCTCTCCCAAAATCAAAAGCGCCACATGCCATATTATTAGAGTCATCATTATCTTTATTTTGTTTATAGGATTCGTGGGACTCTTGCTGAGCAGAGTTCGCCTGGTAATGAGATTTATGTTTTTTGTATTGTGCTCTACCTCTGTTATTATTGCCTCTGTAATTATCCTTGTTTCCACTGTTATAACCCCTACTTGGGTTTGAGTCATAGTTCCTTTGGTTACTATTATCATATTCATTATAATGAGTATCTCTGTAATTATGATCTTGTTGTCTCCATGAGGGAAAACTTGGATAATTTCTATAATGACTTCCTTTGCGAAAGTTTCTATAATTATGACCACCTCTGAATCGAGGGCTGTCGGCTTGTCTCCAGGTATTCGAAGAACCCTGAAATGATTGGTTACCTTGGTTCTGATAACCGTTATGGCTACCTTTTTTATTAAACCTATTTTGAGGTTCTTGGAATCTGCGTGAGTGATTAGGGTTGTATGGTGTTGCTGAAGCAACTGGCATACCTTCCCTAGCTTTAGTATTGCTAATAGCTACGTCTGGATGTGCAGTGACGTATTGGGTACAATACTGTTCCATTTCTTTTAGTGTCTTGGGTTTACGCTCATGTAAGAATTCAAGGAATGGTTTATTTATACTTGACATAATCTTATCTCTGAGTATCAAGTCCATAAGGGCTTCATATGTCTTTTCTGTTTTGGACAACTCAATCCAACGATCAAATGTAAGACGTGTCCTTGCAATGAATTCTGAGAATTCTACACCTGCCTCAGGAACCATTGTCTTAAACAAATTCTGATAACCTTCCTCAGACAACTGGTACTTCTTTAATAAGGCTGCCCTAATAACATCATAATTATCCTTGTCAGCCTCTTCAACCAAACTTAAACTAGTCAGAGAATCACCTTTCAAATTTTCTGACAACTGGTTAGCATATTGTGATTTGTCCACATTATGGGCTCGACAAGAGCGTTCAAATCTATTTAACCAGAATGTTATGTCATCGCTGGAAGGATTGAACGCTGGTACCTTGACCTTGTAAGTAAAGGGTTTACTATTACCACCAGATGCTTGATTAACATTACTTATGTTTGTTAATTTTAACTTTTCTAACTCAAATGCTAAAAGTTCTTTTTGGTGTTCATGTTCTCTCATTGCTTTTTTCTCTTCAGCAGCCGCAGCAGCCTCATCTTTTCTTTTTCCATTTCCATCTGGCATCTTTTTTCCTCAGTCTGTATCTGCAATTTCTTTTGTTCAAATTCTCTTTCTAATCTTTTCTCTTCAGCCAGAGCTTTTCTCTCTTCAGCAGCTAATGCTTTGTCATATTGAGCAACTGTCCATTGTTCTAAGTCTGTACCAGTCTTATCAAGGGATCTCCCTTGTGCAATAAAGTATTCTAATGTAGACATGATGTCTGACAATGATACTACTCACTTGAAACAATAATAATAAAATATATTTCAAGGTAATATAGCAAAAAGTTCTTAATCACTGGACTAATCAGCACACTACCACAATGTCTGTGTGACACAAGCCTTATCAAGGTCTTGTATATTTTTTTTTGTAAACTAACAATTATAAAATGTTGCAACACTCTATAACATAAGTGCAATGCACAAGAAATAGTGTCTTATCTAATCAACATTAATCATCAGTTGATTCTTTCACATAAATCCATATGATCAACTATATTTTAAATAGTGTATGTCGATCAAGAACATAAAAAACAATTATACAAGACAACATGAAAACATTTGCGGAAATCAAATAAATCAAATGGAAAAAATAATAAAAAATAAACCGCAAGAGGATAACAAATACAAATAACGCCACAGTATATAAATATAAATGTTGTATGAAACTGAAAGATAGCAAAGGGTAGACCAACAAATTACAAACAAATCAAAACAAAACTAAAGAATGTGAAGAAACTTCCGAAAACAACACTGACCATATCGTCACAACTAACCAAAAAAAAAATAGCAACAGCAGTCGCTTTGCAAATTCCAGTATTGGAAATTTGCTCACCCTATAGAAAACGCTCACAATAGACGACCTCTATCACGTGGTATGATCTAAGGGAGACTCCGCCCAACCGAAACAACAACCCGCAGAATACAAACAAATATCACATATAAACATGTAAACATAAATGTACATATAGCATAAATATTTATAATATAATGTAATGTAATGTAATGTGTTGCAGATAGAATGTGTTGCGAAGAAGGCACAGTTATACGCAATAATGCTACAGTACTATGGTACTTTATTAAATAATCAAATCTGGCCTAAATCATAAAAGTTCAACACAAACTATTGCAGTGCAGGAGAATCCACTGTTTACAGTTCCTCAGAATCACAAGTAAGACTTCTCGCTTCAGTTGCACTGTACATTTTGCAAACACTGTCAAATATATGTTCCAACTCTGATATGTAATGCTGTCTGTTCCAAACAAACTTGCTGTGTAACGCTGTCTGTTCTATGGCAAATGTCCATCAACAAAAGATGTCAACAAACGCTGACCTAGTTACTGTATACCTCGATAGGACAGGTCGCGCTGACATCGACTGTAAAGTTGTATTGCTGGTGTTTACGTGTGTCGTAACAGGCCCCAAGGAATGGTCTGGTCTCAGTAGCTGACTTCTCAAATATGTCCACTGTGCAGGTTGACCCAGGAAGCTGGCACACCACTGTAAAAATCGATGGCCTACTGGTGTTGAGTAACCGTCGTAGCCCCGACTGGGATGTAGTATAGACAATGAGCACGGTGGCAACAGTCGTTAGGAATAGGAATGCATGTTCACCATAAACAGCATGGTGTTGATCAATGGTGTATCATCTTAAGTTAGCATACATGCTGGATAACCTCATACTGGAACATTTGTAGACAAGCATTCAGAGTTCTATAGTTAATCCACATCTATATGTATATATATCAGGTTGTACTGACAGATCACGTCAGTTTATACATAATGTTCATAGTGACTCTTGTACAGAATCTCTCTTAGCATGAGTGTAGCTTGTACTCTAGCGTAGATTCTTTCAAATAGCATTCAGCACATATCTTCGGAGTAAATGCTAAATCTCCCATAATAGATCTTTCTTTCATAACTGTGATCTCTGGATCATTATCGGGTAGTAAGGGACAACCCTGTTCTCTGATGAATGATTGACAATAATTCGGATTCCAAGATGGCTTCCTTGGTCCTTAACATCGCTCACACAACGGTGAGATGACAAAACTTCTAGAAAGATTCACTTCATAAGGATATCAAAGTTTCCACCAATATCAGCATTATCTGTCCTCATAATTGCTGTGTAGAAACATTCTTAGTGCTGCTAAACGATATGTCGTTCTGACATCTGAACATAAGTAGATTCATGTAGGCCTAAACATCACCCATCGTAAGCCTAGGGAACGAAGTCAGTAAAAGTACGTTTACCTTGGCCAAGAATCAATAGCAAGCACAAAAACACTTTTCTGGCGTAATAGAAACAATACTGGGGAACACATAGACTAAAACAGTCCTAGAAGACACAATCTTCTCCCCATGATAACTTGAGATCACAAAACTTTGGACCGCTCGACATTGGCGTCCCGCCAGACTCCATAACCGAAGAACACACTCTCATATCTTCATCCGCTCAGAGTGTAAGAACAAATAATCCAGCCCAGACACACAAAGATAACATGATATAAGACGGAATCGTGTCAAACAGACAAACAGTAAACCTAGATTCAGACTTTCAATATTCCTGCAAAACCTTAAGCGAGAACAATCTGTTTCCAGCTATAATAGAAAATCTAGATTCCTCCGCTTGTTCAATCCACGGAAACAAAACAGGAACCGATCACTCAAAGAATAAATACACATTTACTATTCTGAGTTATTCCCCTTTCTTAAAAGTTGTAAGTTCATAAATAAATATCCTTTTATCAAACAGATAGTTACATTTTCATTTGTAATCGTATCAACTGTAATCTGTGCGACATATAAAAAATATGTACGCAACAGTGTGTCTTCCATTTCTTTCTGCAGTTGTTAATAGAATTCATCCTTGACCTCATCATCACTGTCATTCGTTGGTGCGTAGCATTGTTTTTTTTTTTTTTTTTTTTTTTTCGTTCGCCCGCTAATACTCGAGGCGAAATCTCAGGTTATTATTTTATGTCTAACCTGACGTGAGTATCCCTTTATTTCTTGTACAGAGACAGGTGTCCCTCGCCATTCAGGCAAATACTCGCCGATTTCGGAGGTACCCATTGCAGCTGGGTCGGCTCAGGAGCCGCCAGTCCCTGGTCGACGACACTCCTTCAAATGTTCTCGCCAGGTCTCGAGTTAATCCAGTCCAAATCCCGGTCGACGAAAAATCCTCAAATGCCGTCGCCCGGGTTTGATCCTGTATCACCCGGTCGCCAGAGCGGTGTTGTAACCACTACGCTAGCGCGGCTCCCGCGTAGCATTGTATTATTGTAGTGTTGGTGAATCTCCCTCTCAGTCTTATTCTTATCAGTCTTATCTGTTGTTGATGGGTTTCCATTCCAGTAATGTTCTTTCTATTCCTTTCTGTGGAATAATGGCTACACCTTCATTGTGCAGTCCATCCTCTCTTCCAGAGTAAAGTACTGTTTCTTCTGTTGCTGTTTTAACTTTTCCTGCCCCTGTCCCTCTGCTCTCGCTTATCCCTAGAATGTGTAATCTATAGTTTCTCATTTCTGCTGTGATCTGTGTTAGTTTACCCATTTCGTTCATTGTCCTGACATTCAAAAATCCTATTCTTGTTTCACGTTTTGCGGTCAGGATATCTATTTTCGTGTCAGTGGCTTCCTTTCGGCTTTCAATACTGACAGTCATACTAGCCTCAGACTCCGGATGTCCGCCCCGCAGCAAAGTTTGCTCATTTGTTGTCGTTTCCATAACTTCATTTCTTTTTACATAGACAGGGGTGTCAGCCCTATGCTAAAACCCCCAACCTGGAGGACCAGGGTGTCTGCTTTAGTCTGACCCCTGCCTGCGCAAACCTGTCCAGCTTGGTAGAACCTTCCAGGAGTAAAACTCCCGCTGGCATAGCTCTGGGGGTAATCAGGATACGCAAGCCGCCATACCTCGACAAGGTATTGACACCGGTGATGGCAGATTCAGCCGAGGAGTATGCTACAATCGAATATGAATAGACGGCAACTCATTTTCAGACAACAGATGTCGTCTTTTTGCAGAGAATGTTGAGAGACTCGTTTTTTTAAAGCGAATGCATGTTTCATGCAGCAATGACTTTTGAACTGAATTTAAAAACTGATTAGTGGTTAGTTAGTAGCATTAAATAGTTCTAAGATGTTTGCCCCATTTTTGTAATGCTGGAACACTTTGAAACATTCACATGTTTGTTGTTGATTACTTTATAATTAATAAAAATGTCAGTAGACCTATTGAACACAACTATGTTGCCAAAAGTTCATTCACTATTCGTATTCGGCCGAATAGTTAAAGGCCTCTATTCGTATTCGGCCGAATAGTAAAAACCTCTATTCGGTACTGTTGTGTAACAGTAGTAACTGAGAATAGTGTGGGTAGGGAATAGGAAGGTGTATGGGTTATTTATTGTAGTGAGCTTGTTGTGTTCACTGGTGTGAATGTGTTATGCATGATGTTTGGCAGAAAGATATCTGGTTACTGTTCTCTTGTTTTAGGTGTGAGTGAGTGAGCTAACAAGGAGTTGGCTGGGAGAGGTAGAGTTTGAGCAATCAGCTGAGAGATTCAGATGTGTAATGATTTGGGCAGTCAACTGAGAGATTCGGATGTGTAATGATTTGGGCAGTCAACTGAGAGATTCGGATGTGTAATGATTTGGGCAGTCAACTGAGAGATTCAGATGTGTAATGATTTGGGCAGTCAACTGAGAGATTCAGATATGTAATGATTTGGGCAGTCAACTGAGAGATTCGGATGTGTAATGATTTGGGCAGTCAACTGAGAGATTCGGATGTGTAATGATTTGGGCAGTCAACTGAGAGATTCGGATGTGTAATGATTTGGGCAGTCAACTGAGAGATTCGGATGTGTAATGATTTGGGCAGTCAACTGAGAGATTCGGATGTGTAATGATTTGGGCAGGCAGCTGAGAGATTCGGATGCGTGATGATGTTTTTTCAAGAGTTGTGAATATTGTAGAAAGGAGCCGTTTCTGTGTGATTTGGACATGTGATTTAGATCAAGTGCTCCAGTAATACATGAGAGCCGAGAGAAGTATTTGAGTATGGGCGTGACTGCAGAGGCGTAGATACACCACCCATAGTTTCTGGTTCATGTTTGACTGACCAGAGGTGATTGTCGTTGCTGTAGACATACTGTGAATCTCATCAATTGTTTCGTCACTTGTAAATTGTGATGCTGTTGTACACAGTGTGTTATTTGGTGACTTATGCATGTTCCCATATCAGTGCACTGTGCTGAAATTTACCCTCGCAGAGCCTATGAACCCGGGCATATGGTGGGTGTGAAACATCAAACAACACCATCGTAACAGGTACATCCCTAATAAATGCTTGCTTTTTCCATTGTCCTAAACTGGCAGTTTCCCCAAACCTATAATAGTATTAATACGTATCACCACACACACACACACAAATTCGAAAAGCCAAAAATTCTAACTCGAAGTGAAACGCCGCATTTCGATTTATACTCAACCAACACGGCGCCTCCTGTTTACTGTTCCCTTCTTCGGGCAATTTAAACGAAGTATTTAGCGCTCTATTCGTTATTGGTTCCTTTGACCTGTTCCCACTGCTTCTGACCCTTCATTCGTTGAGTCATACTAGATTTTATTTTATTTCAAGACGAGAAATATCAGCTTCAACTTCTGATGGGTTATAATTAGGATATAGCCTAGGCCCTATTTTGTTTTCAATTCCAAATAGTATTAATAATTGCCGATAGTATGTGCAATACTTTACAGCTCTAGCTTTGAATTATGTGATCACTAATCATATAATTTTAACATGCTAAATTGTATAACTACATGTTCTTACTTCCTAATGTTTGTTATTATTCTTATCTGACAATATTTATCCGACCTCGTTTTGTCCAAACGAACAAGTAGGCCTAACCGAACGATAAACAAGCGGTGAGTTGGATCTCCGTTCTGCTATCGTCTGCTGCAACGCTACGGTGATAATTGACAATTTTCTAAGTTCTTATGCCGGTGTCGTATCTGTTTAGCTACAGTGTCTTCTTCCTTTTCTTCTCCAAGTACCGTGCCTAATGGCGTAGGAGATCATGTATCTCCACAACTTCCTGTCTCCAGCACAATCTATCAATTCTGCTGTTGACTTCATTCCATCCACGATGTCAAACTGTCCAGTATTTGCTCTCTTTGTCTTTCCCTATCTCTTTTTCCTTCAATTTTACCTGTTGTTACAATATATTCCAGCTTTCCTTTTCTCATAACATGCCCAAAAAAGTGGATTGCATCTTTCTAACTTGTGAAATAGGTTTCCTTTGCGCATTGGCCTCTTTCAAGACATCCTCATTATTTATTTATTTTTTTGGCAGTCCATGGTATTTTTAACCTTCTTTGGTAATTTCCTATTACTCGTGGGTTTTTGCTCCGCAGTGAATATGTATAGTTATGTGTAGTTATGTCTAGTTTCGTAGCAGTTACGGTTAGGTTTAGTATTAGGGTTAGGATTAGCACAAATCCTAATCCTAAACCTAACCGTAACTGCTACGAAAGAACACATAACTACACATATTCAGTTTACTGCGGAGCAAAAACCCACGAGTAATAGGAAATTACTTTTGTAAAACTACATCTCTGTTGCCTCTAGTGTCTTTTTTTTTTTTTTATATTTATGAAGAAAAATAAGCCGTTCAACCTCTGATGGGTTATAATTAGGATATATATTGTTTTCAATTCCAAATAATATGAACAACTGCCGATATGAGAAAGTGGCATCACATTTGTCAAATCATTGTAAATAGGGACAATCACAATTATGCATATACGTTAAATAAATAAAATAAAAATTTTTAATAAATAAAAAAATAAATAATTAAATAAAAATTTAAAAAAAAACGAACAACATAAAGACACTCTGAACAAGAATAATATTAAAGTGGAGGGGTGTAAAGGCCTGGTGGTTCCAGTATAAAAATTTTTAATAAATAAAAAAATAAATAATTAAATAAAAATTTAAAAAAAAACGAACATGAAGACACTCTGAACAAGAATAATATTAAAGTGGAGGGGTGTAAAGGCCTGGTGGTTCCAGTTATATAACTGACTTTAACAGATATTTAATTGACTTGCATCTGTTAAAAGTCATATGCGTTGTAAGAACAGCATCAGACCTTCACATTCCCAACTACTATATACAGTATTAACATTTGTTCGTGTTAAATATTGTTTGACTATATTATGCAGCTCCCTAGGTCTGTCTATTCTTAACACCTCTTCTATATTTGTAGGTAAGTTGGATGCTTGCAAATAATCTAATATTGGTATTCTCATTTGTTCATACCTCTTACATTTTAACAAGAAATGTTCTATATTATTGTCTTGAAGACATCCTGCACAGTAAGGTTCTTCTTTTCTGAAATAGCCTTTTCCCAGCTGTAGTCTGAGAAGTTTCTTATTACTGGGAATTTTCAATTCCCTAGATATCTGACATTTTCTTGTTGGAGCCTTGAACATCTTATATGCATGTTTTCCTTTCAGATTTTTATCCCACTCTGCTTTCCATTCATCTGTTATTAAATCTTTAATTAAGCTCTTAATCTCTGATTTACTCGTCCCTACATTTATTAGATTTTTTATCAGATCTACCTTTCTTGGCTTCTTTATCTGCCTTTTCATTTCCTAGTGGACTGACCTATACTGTATAATGGGGAACAACAGAAGTGATTGCATCATTAATAGGCTGGGCTGCCCATCGTAAACTTCCGGTGTTGTGTCTTGCGGTTCGCACTAATGGCCAGTCATCGAAGCATCATTTTTTGGTGATGCTTAGATGGTAGGGAGGATAGTGTGATTCGCTTGTATAGCTAGGCGGGGTTGTCGCACGAAAGTCCGGGGTTAGAGTCCTGGGTAAGCCACTCACGTCTGTTGTTTTTCTGTTGTCTAGTGTTCTACTTCTTTATTTCTTACGAGTGCCTGAAAACATACCTTTATGTTTGTCTAGTAATATTCATTTACCGTGTGCTTACTGCCTAGGTGTCGCGTCAGGATTTAAGCAGTTGGAAAAATGGTGGACACATTAAGTTCTGTGAATATGAGAGCAAGTTTTGAGAATAAAAGATGTTATGTTGCCTTCTTTCCTATGATGCCAGACTTAGAGGACGTCCTGTATGTATCCATATTTCAAGAGCCTCAGTTTATTCTTCCAAAAGTTTGTTCGTTGCTCACGCTTGTTATTAAAATTATATGTCAACGTAACCCTCAAATGACTTTTTTAAGGTTGTGTAAATAAGGTAAAGTAGAGATAGTCCTGCAGCAGATACTGCCGTAGTAGTGAAGTGATAGAGACTTCCCCTATAATAGGTCTGTGCTTTACGAGGTCGGGGTGACCGGTTCCCTTTTTTTCGCCGCTTTACCTTCCCTAACTTTAGAGAAGAGTAAGGTATCCACATACAGCTGTAAAGACGAAGATGACTTACAAAATAAATCGTTCACGGAAGTGGGTCAACGATTTCTATGAGTGACCCCGAGTACAATCATCATCACCAATACCTTGTAGTTGCCCGTGAAGCATCAATACCCTTTAGCTCCCCAAGGAGCATAGGCTTTCAACAAACACATGCCAAGTTTTCCTGTCACGTGCCATCATCTCAAGTTCTTTCCACGTTCTCATAATTTTCATCTCTCCAGCTCTCTTCTCCATGTGCTTCTTGGTCTACCTCTGCCTCTCTTGCCCTGGGGGTTCCAGAACAAGGACTGTCTTGTAATGCTATCAACAGGTTTCCACAATGTGTATCCTATCAATCGCCTTCTTCTCGTCTCTTACCGCGAAGCACAGGTTCTCAATAAAAACATGCCACTGGCTCCAGTTCTGTGCCATAGGTTTTAAGTCTTCCCATTTTATCTTTCATTATCGTCTTCGTACACTTTAAGATGTCTGCTTGTATATTTTCAAAGAAAGCAGTAGTCAGCTTGAGGTTATTTGCATCTCTATTGAGTTCTTCCAGGAGTGGTAACTAGTGACGGCCATATGTTTGTGCTTTCTCTGTTCCTCATATGTTAGGCATCTTTGAAGCAGGAGTTCAGCAATTATTTTATCGGTCATCCCTTTCATGTAACACTAAAACACACACATTTATAAAAGAACAAGGACTGTCTTGTAATGCTATCAACAGGTTTCCACAATGTGTATCCTATCAATCGCCTTCTTCTCGTCTCTTACCGCGAAGCACAGGTTCTCAATAAAAACATGTCACTGGCTCCAGTTCTGTGCCATAGGTTTTAAGTCTTCCCATTTTATCTTTCATTATCGTCTTCGTACACTTTAAGACGTCTGCTTGTATATTTTCAAAGAAAGCAGTAGTCAGATTGAGGTTATTTGCATCTCTATTGAGTTATTCCAGGAGTGGTAACTATTGACGGCCATATGTGCTTTCACTGTTCCTCATATGTTAGGCATCTTTGAAGCAGGAGTTCAGCAATTATTTTATCGGTCATCCCTTTCATGTAACACTAAAACACACACATTTATAAAAGAATGTAACTCCAGCTCACACAAAGGCACAGCACAAATACAGTACTCTGAAGCAAGCTTTTCTTTGCACTCATGTCTTCAACTTTATTAGAATCAACATATGTTGACAGAAAACGAAAAACCCGCTTACAAGTAAATTCCAGTGACAAAGGTTTGGTATTAATACAATATTACACCTACGGACAAATACAACAAAATGTTTTAAATAATCACTACAAGAGAATATTAGCTACATATTTGCACTTGTTCACTGAGGCAATGACCAACTACAAATAACAGGATCTATACACAACGCTACTAAAGGAGGCAATCTGATCATCAGAAGCAGTCTCTCCATCACACAAGTGTTTCGGCCCTTTAATCTCCTTTACGCTGTACGAGGGGTGGGCCCACTTCGGGCATAACTTCCAAGAGTCAGCCTCCTGTAGTCTTTTCTCACCTGCACTGGGAATTGAATCAACCCCCACCGTGACTGTCACTTCCAACTTCACTCCTGGTCTTATCATGCTGTCAGCTTGTGGTAATTGTCAATGTTAACAATTATATAATTTACTGTCCTCAACTCCCTTTTATTCGCCTCCCCAAACTCTAAACTCTTTGCGACAGTGATGATATAACTATTTTTTTCTTTTTTTTAAATAGCGTTTTGGCGAGGCGCGTTCCGTTCAACCTAGTCGGTTATATTAGGGCGCATGTCCAAATATAAAGACCCTTAGGTCTGGGATATAGATTGATGATATAACTAGACAGTTCTAGTAAAAAAAACATCTTCACACCCAGGAAAAAAAGTTTGCTTTTCCTTGGGTGTAACCTCCTGTTTACACTTTCTCTCCAGGTTATGCAATACAACAATGGAAGATAACTTTATATGTAAAAAGTGAGAATATATGTAATAAGGTTTACTCTGAATTAGAGAGTACCAGCTATTGAAGTATACGTATTCAATAGTAGTTTCAGGCTTATAGGAAGTCAACATGGAAATGGCTCCTATAGGGCAGTGGTTCTCAAATGGTGTGGCGCAAGAGGATGGCAGGTGTGGCGGGAAGGATTCAAAGACAGTAGATTTAGAGATACTTAAAAAAATTCATGTCAAAAATAAACATGATGGTAATTTTCTTATTATTTTGTTATATGTGATATAATATGGAAAACATATGTATAGAAACCCGAAGAATAGAATTTTCCAGATTTTATTCAGTAATATAATTTATCTTATATCAAATAGATTTTAATTTTAATAATAATTTTTTAAAATAGTTTTTAAAAATGTAATTTATTTAATAAAGCACTACTACTATGAGTTGACTTTTTGTTTTTGAACGTATTTCTTATCAATAAAAAAATTTGGTGTGGCGCGAGCACATTTTCATTTCAAAAGTGTGGCCCAGCGAAAAAAGTTTGAGAACCACTGTTATAGAGGATCAAGTAAGATAAAAGACAAAAAAAGGGTTTAATCTTAACCACAATGTTTACTCACAAAATCATCATAGACTTTTGCATTTAAGTAAATGTATTCTTTGTACAGACTGCTTTTGTAGTTCAGTATAACTATATGTAACCATAATGATTTTTCTATGTGATAAAATGTATTACTTGTATTCAAAAATTTTAATTATGCATCTATGTAAGTTTTTTTTCCTAAGAAGTGGTCCATAACTTTCACTGGACAATCAAAGGGGCCCATAGCAAAAGAAAGGTTAAGAACCCCTGGTTTAGAAAGAGATTTTTGTAAAGCAAAGAAATTTAAGGATCTAAAAACAAGGAGAATATTAAGATAATGAAACATTTTTTTCGCTGCAGTTCTTGCTACAAATTTTAATTTGGACGAACAGTTTATTCTAGATCGAGAAAAACTTTCACTAAGAACTAATGGTTTTTGTACAGAGACAAACAAGATACCTGTCCCTCTTCAATGTCTGCACCACTTTTTTGCACTACGCATAAACTTAACATATTCACCAAGAAGCAATTTAAAAAAAAAATTATTTTCTTTTTTTCACATTTCACCACCAAAAAAAAAATAATAATAATAAGCATAACCATCACACCTTCATATTGTCATTCAAAACACGGGAAATCTGAAAGTCAGCACAGACCAAAAAAGAAAAAAAAGGAAAGAGAAAGAAAATTCATGTAAAAGTAAAAAGTAGCAGATATACAAAACAAGTAGATATTTAGGTTATATAAAGGTTACAAACACATAACACTGGACTAGTAATGTTATATAATAGTCACACAAAACTTGAAAGCAAGAGATATAAGAAACACACTAAACGCTATTGGTAAAACAGACTTTCAAATACATTGGATCTGTACATAAAAGATGCAGAAAACACAACAAATCTATCAGAATCAGACACATAAAACATTGAAGATCTGTAACAATCAGGCACACAATACATACAAGAACTGTAAGCAACATACACACACACAAAACACAACGAATCTATCAGAATCAGACACATAAAATGCAGAAGATCTATAACTATCAGGCACACAAAAAACACACAAGATCTATAAGCAACATATACACATACACACACACCCACACAAAACACAACAAATCTATCAGAATCAGAAACATAAAAGATCTGTAACTATCAAGCACACAATACATACAAGAACCGTAAGCAACATACACACACACACACACACAAAGAATCTATCAGAATTAGACACATAAAATGCAGAAGATCTATAACTATCAGGCACACAATACACACAAGATCTGTAAGCAACTTATACACACACACACCACACAAAACTATCAGAGTCAGACATAAAATGTAGAAGATCTGTAACTATCAGACACACAATACATACAAGAACTGTAAGCAACATTCACACATATCCACACAATCAATCTGAAGACATATAACATCTCTAAGTAACACACACAAAACACACTAGATCTTAAATAACATACAGATTGTACCCTTTTCAAAGAATTTATTCTCGGCCCCATGATGTGGTTCGAGGATGCTTTCTATTACAAAAGTAAGATAATCTCTGCAAGTTTTTAAGCATACCTTACAAAGACTCAAAAGCTTATGAAGCACTTTCCATACCGTACTGCAGGGCATTTCCAACTCATGACTCACCCATTGAACCGACTTCATGGGGCTGTGCTGGAAGGCTTGCCAAACTCTATCCACTGCCTCCTCTGAATATGACGGGCGACTGGTGCTTTTGCCTTTGCACAGGCAACCTTCCTCCAGGAATTTCGTATACCAACGCTTAATGGAATTCTTATCAGGTGGATCAACCCCAAACTGTCGCCGAAAATTGCGTTGAACTATGATAACAGACGTCGTTTTTTGCATATTCTACTACACAAAACGCCTTCTATTGTTTGGTCGGCGCCATTTTGCAAAAACAGGTGTGCATGCGCACGGCGGGTATTTTAAGTGAAACTTTCGCAATTGAGTTGCAACCGGTAATTGTTACAGGTCTCTCCACACACTCGTCAAGTAGGTGGAAAAAAAAAAGAAATAGGTACATTTTTTTATGGACACCCTGTATACAAAGATTCAATATTTGTCCTTAACAAAATATGGACAGTCCACATTTTTGTTTATACACATTAAACTGATAACAATAAAGGTGGCCCCATAGCAGAAACAACCGTCGGGCATAAAGTGTTAGGCAGAGACTTCACTGTACTAGGTTCAGCTTTATGAGGTGGGGGTAACCAGTTCTGTTACTGCGCTGCCTTTGCCTTCCCCAACTCAAGCTTACTACTGTAGCATGACACTACCAGATTTCAATCCCGTTACAAGGTAACGCTGCCATGAGAAGCAAGCGCTTAGCCAACTGGACGCTGGAACAAGATGTATCAATCCATAATACCCTGCTTTTATGATACAGTATTGCATTCAGCCGCAATTTAAAAATTCAATTCCAGTACTGAAATACAGCATAGTGAAAAAAAAAAAACCTAAAGCACACCAAAAATACACACAATCACCACTTCAAAAATCTTCACCTTTCTCATATTCTTGAAATAGTTACTGACACAGCCAGAATATGCAACAAAAAATAACCACTTAATATGAAAAAAGCAGTCACAAAGGCTGAATTGGTTAATTTATACATTAATTTTAACATAAGGACAAAATAAACCTCATCCAATAAGCAAATACCAAAGAAAACATTACAAATAAAACACTCTTACTGAATCATGAAAAACTGACTTGATTTAATTTCAAGAAATAAGAACAGACAAGTACTTAACAACTCTCAAATAAGAAATATTTTCTACACAGATTACATAAATGAAATGAACAATCATCATATTCATTTCTTGAGTTTAAAAAAAAAAAAATCAACTTACATTCTAACTTTCATTTACTGAAATTACATTACTTTTTCACAAATCATGAAAAACCATTTAATTTTCCATTATTAAAATCAATAATCTGAAACCTGTTCTATAAAAATTACAAACATGAAATGAACAATTGTCATATTCATTATTAAATGAACATTAATAACAGGTCTTATACTTTGACTGCCATTTGTTGAAATAATAAGACCTTTTTTTCAAAACTCACAAAAATCCTTCGCTTGATACATTTTATTTGGTAAAATGCCTAATACTGCATCAATGGACAGACAACCCTACGTAGCGGTCTCTAAAAAGGCAAAGAAAAAATAGGACTACTGCACCCTCAAGCATATCAGCGTCATCATCATCATCAGCTGCCATCTCCACAACGAAGGTTGGCTGTAATGGATCTCCAGCGTCTTCTGTCTCTTGTCTTGGTGGTGCACTCTGATAGACTCTTTCCTGTCCATCTCTTGATGTTATCTTCCCACTTATAGCGATGTCTCTCCCTTCTATTATGGTCTTCTGCAAGGTGTTATGCCTTTTTATGTGGCCAAAGTATTTTAGCTGCCTAACTTTGATCTCCCTCATTAGTTCTTTTCATACCTAGGTTTTGTACGACCTCATTTGTTTTTCTTCTCTGTCCATGAGATGCGCCTATCAGACATATCATACAAGTTGACTAATATGAGGGCTGTGAATGGGGCTTGTAATCTCATCATGCAAAATAAATTACCACAGAAACCACTGCTGCTAAAGTTTGTGAATGCTTGGTGCAGGCTTCCTGCAAGGGGAAGCAGACACAATGGTGGCTTCATGCTCTGTAAGAAGTGCACAGAAAAATGGACAGACAAGAAGTTGTTTAATCCACACAAATAATCTTGGTATGTATAATAGAATTATGGTAGAAATATTCTTATGTTATTACTGTGGTAGTAGATATAAATAAATGCAGTTACTATAGTTTTTAACGTCAGTGGCAGGTACAGATCACTTTGCTGTGCTGTTAATAAGGGCTGTAATTATTTTCTGGACATTTCTACTTCATGGATCCTTATCCACTGACTAGCAAAGCCATCAGTGACCAGCATGGAAGTTCAATAGTATACAGAATATAACGTCAGAAAGTGAAGTTCAACAGTATACAGAGCACAACGCCAGAACATGAAGTTCAACAGTATACAGAGTACAAAGCCAGAACATGAAGTTCTCAGAGTGGCCATATGTGGAAGTTCTTCACTTCATTTCCTATGTTGCCATTTTATAGCTGAACTGAATATATAGTTTCTCTTGTGATGCAGATTTTCTATTGATCATGTTTTTTCTTTCATTTTAGACACACACACACACAAAACCCACTCACACATAAAAATGATATCTTCATTTTCATCCCATGACACTATTTCTGAGCTCCACACACGATCTTTGCTTTGATTTTAAAACCTATCACCTGCAAACAAATCTATATTTTGAAAGTTAGGACAACTATATACTTGTGGCTAAAAACACTTACAGAAAACTAACAATGCAAAAAGCAGTACCTTGATCACGGCCATAGATGTTAGTGCTGCTATTTTCTTGAATAAGCTTCCATCATGGAGAAAGCTTTCTTGTAATGTTCATATTGTCACAGCTTCTATGTAAGGACATAATACAATAATTTTGGCCATGGATAAGGAAGAAATACTGAGGGCAATTCATGTTCGTCTATTAGAAAATGACACTGCAATCGATGAATCATCAAGGCTAAGATTGCTGGAATTCGGCATCAAACGTAAGACCAGCAGGGATGGACGTAAAAGAGGTCGCATCCACCGTGTATACGACCAGTGCGCAACAGGAACAATTAGCATTCATACCCTTTGACATTTGCTGCGGGAGACTGAGCACCTATGGGTTTGCCCGGAGTGCAATGACGTCGATTCTGATTAACAATAACAATAACAGCTGATATTCCAAATTTGGAGGTAAAGTCTAGAACAGCCTGCACTATGAAAAACCTTCACACTTTACACACATATGTACACAGGTATAAGTACTGTACTTGTATGTATTAGAGAGCACAATAAATATATGCGGTCCTTCTGGCAAGGAAGGTTTAAGACAAAGTGCAATTATATTAACATAAAAATGCTCCATTTAAAAGGAAAAAACAATTAGAAAGAAATAAAGGAACAAAAATGTAATTAAAACACATACTGCAAATCGTGACCACACTTAAACTATGTAAATTGCTGCTTTAAATGTATCATTAATTTTGAAAATGTAAATGGAAGAAAAGATGCAGCAGTGATTGGTCTATTCATGTTTAAAAAAAAAAAAAAAAAGACAGAAAATATAAAAGAGAAAACCAAACAACTTTAAATAAAACATTACAAAGAAGATATTCACTGTGCCTGGTTGTAAGACTATGTTTGCATATCCGTGACTTTTTTGTTCTTGTGTTATGACTTCTTAAACTGTCATGTCTTGTCTTTGATCCACCACCAAAGAGCATTAGCTCTTGGTGATTTTGATGCCATAATGTGAAACTATGGGGTTCTTAGGTTTCAAGTCTGCTACACAAGCTGTTTTCAATAGTTGGGGTTTTTTTTTTTGGTAAGAAGTTATCTCTTGCAGTGCTGGGCAAAGCACTGTTACATTTGGATACTGGCAGTGTCTACAGTATGAATAGTTTGTGGGTCAATTCAATTTCTATAAGAGTTTAAACTGTGTCAATACTGAGCCACAAATAGGTCATAGTAGATTTACCATCACACACAGCCAGTCCATTTTTCTTGTCAACAAAAATTATATATCTTTCATCAACTCACATAATTAAGTGCCAGCAGTTATTTAGTTTCTTCTTCAGTAGCAACAGCTTCCAACACATTCTCCACAATGCTGGAGTCCAGCTAAAATTCAATATCCACATTTTTTTACATTACATTCAAACTCTTAAATTTTCAAATTATTACAACAATGTAAACTCTCCAAAGCTTCAATTATTTTATGTCCAACAATGCTTGTAAACAAGTTTTCAACACATGTTTTCTGACACAGGTAGTGTGGCAAGCAATAACATTACTTAGTCACTCCTCTTCCAACCTGAGGTGTAGAAGTTAGCCAGCGAGAGCACCGTGTCATCCAATCAGTTGTTGATCCTTTGACCTAGTTCCAGTCCAGTCCTCAGTACTTCAGAGATTGTCTCATGTTGTTCTCCCAGTGAACTCAAGGTCATACTGGAGGTCTGGATCCCAGGCTCTTGGCTTCCCATGTTTGTCAAGGTAACCTATCTCTCCCATTCTACAGACATGGCCACACCATCTCAACTGGAACTGATGAGCTTCAACACAATAGGGAAAATAAGCTCTAGAATATCTTCTCATATCTTTTTTTCTTTTCTTTCAGCTTCCTGTGGACTACAGGGATTCAATTAGCTCATGCCACACCCTTGTGCAGCACCATGCATTCAAGTTCTTTCTATGTTCACTTTATCCTTATGTTGTTCACTCCACTAGTTTTTTAATCTTCCAAACAGTCATCGAATCAAGTCACTCAA
Source organism: Oreohelix idahoensis (assembly GCA_024509875.1). Classification (NCBI taxonomy): domain Eukaryota; kingdom Metazoa; phylum Mollusca; class Gastropoda; order Stylommatophora; family Oreohelicidae; genus Oreohelix; species Oreohelix idahoensis. Next base: position 129,160 of record JAMPIV010012021.1, read on the forward strand.
ATTAGCTATCAAGGATTTTTTTTTAAAATATATATATATATAATGTCATAAATGGACATAAAACTATCCCATAATGAGAAAGAAGAAAATTCAACGGAACATATAGCAAGAGACACTGAAGAAAGAGTGGCAGATAGCTGAGATGAATTGAAGCATGTGGTTCCCTTTCCTCTACACCAAAGTAAAGATAAAAATCACTGATTTTAATAAACATTTTTAAGCAAAATAAGCATACAAAAATTTGTTAAAGCATAACATTTGATATATGACCTGAGGTTCAACACTAAATAGCACAAAAAAAATTTTTTTTTTGAATGATTGCTACTTAAGGCGATTGTCATCAGTAATTTGCATTATCCTCTTTCATATGCAAGACTCCAGCACTATTGTTCAGAAAACTCTTCCAAGACTGAAGATCGCAATTTCAAAACAAGCTACGACATGTTCTTAAGTAACACAACACCGGTCCGGAATGCATTAAGCTAACTAAAGATAATTTTTAAAAAAAAACAACAACAATACTTTGCGAATGACCATGACAAAGCATGGTGCAAAAAAAAAAAAGGATCAAGGCCTTTTTTAATTTTGTTCAGTGAACAACAGCTTGACAAATGTTTGTAAATTTTATTTAGTTCATCAATTTCTAGGATAAAAAACTTTCTACCAGTAAATCTCTGAATATGATACTCAATCAAAGTGGCAAACAGGGACAAACACCGACTTAAAAACCAAAACAGAACAGTGTTTTATAAAGTTGATTTATTATTAAATTAACATCTTATCTTCTATTAATGGGACAACTAAGAAAATAGTTTCAAGCACACCAGTTCATGTAATCCGGACTTGTTTAATTTAAAATTAAAACACTGCCAAAGCTTTACTCCCCTGGATGTATTCTGAAGAGTTGAGCCAAAGTTTGTGGCTAAATGGATCAAAATTAAAAGTCATAAATCATTGTGAATGGCAAAACTCAAGGCTGTCAAAATAATTAACAGCAGCACCTACTTTAAACATATAAAAATGATATATCCTTCAAATGCACTCTGGTTATTCACACAGCAGTCACAAATTTGATTTTCTTAACACCCTTACAATTCTCTCTTAGTACACGAGTTTTATGTATGTGCTATGCTATGGTATTGTATTGATGCTAGCTAGTACCATTATCTGCTTAGACAAGTGCTCTTTGTATTAAATGTTCTCTTAAATAGCCACAGAATACCATTTGTCTTCATAAAAAGAACACAAAGTTACATGGGAAAATGTGAGAAAACCATCATGGTACACTGTCAGATGCCAATAGGTTCAAAGAAAACTTCATTTAATCTACAAGATATATATTGGGTAGAATTAAATACTAAGAGATGAAATTTGATTTCACATTTGATTAACTTTGTCATACAATGACATTTAAGGGGTGGAACAGCATGAAATTTCTGGTGGCAATTTTTTAAAACATCAAAATTTGGTTTAGTTCTTTTTCTGATAATTTAAGGTTCACTGAATCTCAAATTTATCAGAAGTTTTTATAACACATTTAAAAATGGTGTATGTTAACTTAGAAAACAGTTTTTCTTTACTTAACTGTACTTTCTAATAAATAAAAATGATAATTCCTCAGAAGCATTTATTTTAGCTACTAATTCACTTAAAACTTGAAATTTGGAACACAAACTTTACCACTGCACTACACAACTTTGGTCACAATTTTAATATCGTCTTCATTTTATTGCAAATAATGTAAAATTTGGCTAAATGTGTGGCTGTAGAAATTAAACTCAAGGCATTATAACTCTGGATCTACTGATGTTTTAAAAAATCTAATCTCAATTAAAATGTATTAAAACATCATGATGAACTTCCTATTTAATTTTGGTGTTCATAACTTACAATTTTTTTTTTTAAATTAGCAACTTGAAGTGTAAAATTAATACCCAATATGACTATTTTCTTGAGAAACAAATACACAGTACTATTAATACTCTTTGTTACATTTAACTTGTATTATCGTAGGTTAAGTCTCTGCATTTTTATTGATATCCTGCAATTATATATGGAAAAAAATGTCAGAGTAGCTCCACCCCTTAACAGATACTAATGTATATTTAGTTTTGTCAAAATGATCAACAGATTGTCATATACGCAGTGACTTTGATTGACTTTTCAGTTATGTCTGTCATAGGATGGTAACTGCCTGTTACTTAAATTAAATGCTTTAATTCATTTTTCAGTTATGTCTGTCATCGGGATAATAACTGTATCTTCCTTACATTAAATGTTTTAATTCATTTTTCAGTTATATCTGTCACTGGATGGTAACTGACTGTTACCTACACTGACTGTTTAATCAATTCTTCAGTTATGTCTGTCATTGGATGGTTAACTGACTGTTACCAACACTGAATGTTTAATCAATTTTTCAGTTATCTGTCAATGAATGGTAATAGACAGTCAATTAAATTAAAAGTCACAGAACTTGATAGCTGCTTATTTTGTTAGACCTGCCATATGGAGATCAACAGACTACCATATGTACTGGACACTAAGGAACTTTATAAGTGACTATTCTACCAAAGCATTCCTAACAACTTCCTTTGAAGTGTTTCCCTTGTATTTTTTACACCCATCTTCAAAACAATATCTATGCACATTTGAATAAATAGTCATTGTTAATTTCCATAATAAAAACCCAGTAACAGGATGCTGTTCCCTCCTTTTATTCATGAATGATGAATTTCAAACACATACAGGCAGAAGGTTTTTACTGTTATAACAAAATCATGCAACAGATAATCTGAACAATCAAGCTTCTTATATCAACAACATTTGTGTATCCTTTACAGGTTTACTCAGAGATACAAACATCAAGCAATACTTTGGGTACTGCATAAGTCACTGGCCCATTTCTGATTAATTATGCAAAAGTAACATAAGGCCTAAAAATGAACCGTATGAAGAAACAGGAAGGCATGCAGACGACTAATCACTAGAGGGATTAGCAAAGATGACTAGCTAATGAAAATGCAGCATGATAACATGTGGTGGGAGCAAAGAAACATAGAAAACTTCCTAATTTAAATCAAACTAGCATGTGGCAAGCTGCCAAGTCAACAATGAGCCAAGCAGGTATGTGCTGTGCTTAACAGCTGCTTCCAGGGAGAGAATGAGATCAAGATGGATAACGTAACATTTCTGTACATAACAAATACATTAATAGTTCAAGGTTATGTAGACTGACTTCAATAAAAACCCTTGAGACATACGAGCATAATGTAATTTTTTTTGTTTCTCTGAAATAAACATGCATCTTTATTGTTAATAAGTAAAGTGATCACAAAATCTATAACTGTTACATCTACAGCAAACAATGAAGAGATAAAATTTAAAATACCAGCTACAGTAACAAAAACATTACAACTGAACTGTTTCTTAAATGTTAAATGCACAAATAAAGGAACACCAATAAATTCAAACAATATGCCTAACGAAATAACTACATTTCTACTGTTACGCATTCCAAGCATATTATTGTTATGTCCCTCCCATTAGTTTATTTTTTATCACAGTTCCTACAGCCCCTGCTGTTATGCTGTACGTTCATTTTTCTTCATCATCAGACTATCTCTCCTCAGAGAAGACCTTGACACCATCACCAGTACTGCTATGTTATAGACCCCAAAAGGAAGGCGAAAGAAAGGAAATATATTTCAGCATTGCACTTAATTTCTTTTGATGTCCATACATTTCATAATAAACAATATGAATGAATATTTTTCGTCTACTGTGTTATTTTCAACATGATAAATCTACCTTAGTTATATTATTTATTCAGTATCATTTAGCCCTGAGGTTTAACTTTTCCCCTCCGTCTTCACAGCTGGTTTACCTGCTCTTATTGCCTACTGGTAAATATTATTCTGATACATTCTGAGGTGTCAGCAGTTGATTGTTATACAATATTCAAAGGAAAATAATAAAGAATGCATCACAAGCCTTCAAGCAACAGATGATCTGTCTTCAAAACAAAAGGATGACTAGAAGAATAGAGAGACATGTTATGATATCCTGGAGGAATCTGTATTGTCAATGTAACTAGCCAGTCAGAAACTCTATACAAAAAAAAATAAATAAATAAAATAAACTGTATCCCCCAGTGATTGCTTGAAAGTATATCTGGAAGGACAACTAAATTATCCACTTAATTACCCTGTATCTCCCTGTGCCACACAGACCTACACACAAGCCTTGCTATCTTCAGATGACTTGCTTATGTTGTGTGAAAGTTTTTTTTAAACTCAGTTTCTACAGCAGTGGTCAGCAACCCAGGAGCTTTTGGGATCTACTTTACATACAATGTGCTCTCTAAAGATCTACTTTATATACACATATGTACGTGTGTGTAATTTTAAGCAGGGGGGAGGAGGAGAGAGAATGTCGCTGAACCTGAAAAAGACAAGATCGCATTCCTATGTCATGCAGTTCATAAATATATTTTAGTAGCCAGCTCAACAATTTTCATTCGTATGTGGAAAAGGTACCCATGATTCAGCGATTTTAAATACCGGTGGGAAAAGTTTAATCTGAATTTCCCTAGTTTTAAAAGTCTCTTCTTGCATTATCTCAGAACTAGACAGGGCTATGGGCATTCAAATTTTAAAACATTTACCAAGCAGAAGTAAGTAAATAATTCTATACATTACCAAACAGAACTAAGTAGAGTTCTTTACATTACCACTGTATCGCGTGCTCCATATTAATACTGTATACAATTCTAAATAGGGTTGCCATGTTTTCAAATTTCCAATAAGGGACAGCCTCAGATGATTTACAGTGTTGCTCAAAATAAATACAATGGTTCATAGTAATTTTTCTTTTACGCGTTATACTGGCCAGGATTTACCACAATTTAAAAAAAAAAAAATTATCTAACTATTCAATTATAATTTCCAATAACAACAAACATTGTGATATAATTTAATGTAATTTCCATCATTTACACACAAGTCAATGTCTTTCATCCTCACTTTCTGCAAGGGTTTCATCACTTTTAACATATATCTAAAAAATTAAGACCTGTTACCATAACTACAATACTCACATGCTTTAAATGGATTCTGGATTTATAAAGTTTAAAGAACATGAAAATAGGTGTAAAGAAGATTTATAATTACTGTAAATTCTTATTCCACCAAATAGTAAAGAGTTTTATTTAGTGACAGTTACAAACGATTCTGCAGTACAGAACTTTATTAAGAAATGAGACAAATACATATTTATAAATGTTAAATAGATGAAAGTAAGTGTAGATGATCAGAAGAAATTGTTTTATCAGCATGAATTTTCATGTTTCTTTTATAATTGTTTAGTTTTCCTTTCAAACTTCTTTCATTCTTTGTTTTTTGAAAATATAATATGTGAGGCGGGATAGTGCCTCTGCAATTTTTTTGTTTTTTAAAGCACGCGCAGTCCTTTCTTTCCTTTTCTCTGGGCCAAGAAACTCTCATGTTTAATAACTATAAATCTGCTACCAACATGCAGCAAGCAACTGGATCATACAAAAGCACAACAAATGCAAGCAAGCGGTACTGGAAGTAATGAAGTATATGCAACAAAGCTGCCATGAGCAGAACAGAAAAGTACTACAGTTTGCAGGTGGATGAATCCGATGATCAAGTTTGTGATTTCCAACAAAAACTGTTAATGTAAGATTTTCACATACTGTTTAAAGTTTGAACAGGGCATACTTTTCATCCCTCATAACATAAGAAAATCTAATGTGAAGACCTGGTGACCATAGTCCTAAATATTACTACCTTAAAAGTTCTACAGCCCTGTGAAGTTCCCGTGAGTGTCTGATGCGAAATAGGATAGCAAACTCATAGGATTAAACAAATGGCTACAGAACTACTGCTACAAGACATCAATGCTGTCATGCAGGCTTCCCGAAAGAAAACCAGAGGCAGCGGAGGCTCCATGCTCCTCCATAAGGAGTGAAAAGGAAAATAAGAAGGAAAGTTATATAATTAATACAACTGCTGTACATAGTTCTAGGTAAGACATGCAAAGACTTGAACAGACAGCTCAAGTCTGGAAGGAAGAGCTGGAGAAGAGAGGGATGATCATAAGCAACTCTAAAACAAAATCCATGATGGTATCACGAGAGGAAAGAAGACATCAGATTAAGCTGGGAGAACAGGTCCTGGAGCAGGTTGACCACTTTAAATACCTCGGAGCTATTATAGACCGAAAGGGAGGCATCAAAGAAGAGTTGGCCACTCGAAAAGCAGCAGCTGGGAGACTTTTTCAGGCCATAAATCTAGGATTCCTCAGCAAGAGAGAGGTCGGTAAGAAAACGAAGATGGCTGTTTACCTCTCCACCTATGTCCCAGTTTTGACATAAGGATGCGAGTCATGGGCAATGACTACAACCCACAAAAGCCAGATCCAAACCTCAGAAATGAGGTATCTGCGGAAGGTGGTTGAAGTAACAAGAGACATGGTCCGCAACCAGACGATACTTCAAGGCCTAAAATCCCACCCCCTGCAGACCCAAGTAGAACAGTCCCAACTAAGATGGTTTGGCCATGTCTGCAGAATGGGAGAAGATCGGCTACCACGACAAGCATGGGAAATAAAGAGCCATGGATCCAGACCCCCAGGACGACCCAGAGTCCGCTGTGAGGACAACATTAGACAATCTTTGAAGAACCGAGGACTAGAATGGAACCAGGCCAGGAGGAAGACAGCCGATAGGATAGTCTGGCGCTCTCTCTTCCAAACCTCTACACCTCACGGTAGAAGGGGAACGACTAAGTAAGTAAGCTATGCAGTTCCAAATATTCGTCAAATTATGCTGGAAATACAAATAATATAGGGCCATGTTTTACTGTTGCCAAGGAAAACTATGCCATTTTTAAGATCTGATACTGTTTCTACACTGACAAAACAACCCTTTAGAAAACCATTTAAATGAATCACAAAAACTAAATAAAAATCCAACAGAAAGGGAAACTTAAACAGTCAATTAAATAACATACACACTAAATATCTGCGGGACAAAAACAGTTGAACGGGATATTTCTCATCAAATAAAAAATAAAAAACAGTTCACAGACAATAATATTTTGATCACATTTCTTAATCAATAAGTCTGTGATAGTCAAAGAGTTTTATATTAGCAGACACAAGATACCAACAAACGCTTGATAGTACAGTAGACCATATTACACAATCAGTTTTCAAAAAACATTTTTTCTCCTATTTAAAGCTGTTCTACCTAAAACTTGTTTGTATTTGGTGTAGATGAAAACGGAGCAAAATGGAGACATATACCTTTACTCACAGCCTCTTAAATCCATTTTGTTTGAAAACTTTAAGATGTGATCATGAGTAAATAACCTTACAAAAATACCAACAAGTACTGTATGTATATAGTACTCATTTTTAACCAACAAACTACAAACACTTGTAGGCAGCTCAAGGGACTAATCAAGAGGTTGTTGCATGATAAGCCTGATACGTCGAATACCAAAGCTCTCCTGAGTGCTTGAGGGACCTGCAAAATTAACATAAAATAACTGTAAAATGCAGTAGTAAAATACACTGAAATTTGATTCAGTCAGTATTAAATAATGGAAGATCACTAATGTGGGACTGATCACAAGAACCAGACAAGTGCCAGTGGAACAAGAGATGAGAAGAAGACATTGGTGATGGATAGGACAAACACTGAGGAAACCTGTTGATAGCATTACAAGGCAGTCCTTGTTCTGGAACCCCCAGGGTAAAAGGTACAGGGAGACCAAAGAACATGGAGAAGAGAACTGGAGACAGACATGAAGAGGATGAAGAAGACAAGTAAAGACCTTGAGCAGACGGCACGGCTCAGGAAGACATGGCTTAAGTTTGCTGAATGTCTGTGCCATTTATTCAAGGTCTTTCTCATTCATTACCTTTCAGCTCCCAGAGGAGCATAGGCCTTAGATGGATATGACGCACATTGAGGAAACCTTTTAACGTCATTACCAAGCAGTACATGTTCTTGAATCCCCATGGTAATAGAAGTCGGAGATTGAAAAAACATGCAGAAGAGAAGTGGAGGCACAAATGATACAGGAGAAAAGACAAGGAAAGAGCTTGAGCTAATGTCACATGACAAGAAGACTTGGCATGAGTTTACTGAGTGCCTATGATTCTTGGGGAGCTGATGAGTAAAGAATGAATGAAATGTTATCCAGAAAACTAGCTTGCACCCTAGAAAGGTTATATAGGCAGGTTAGTACTAGGAAATATGTTGTCCAGCGCTGCAATCTATGATGTGATCTAACAGAAATATCTTGGCACCAGCTGCCACACAACAGTCTAAACTAGGGTCAGTATGGTCTGTAAAACTGATGCTTCAGGAATAAAAAAATTTAAAACAAAATAAACAAAGAAAGAATAACCATCCTGTAAAAGATAAAAGTAGTCCCATTTCAGATACTGTCGTAGGGGACTTCACCATACTAGGCCCAGCATCGAGAGGTGGAGTAACCAGTTCCCTTCCTCGCTGTCCTTTCCTTCCTTAACTCAAAGTCAGGTACCAATTTACAGCTGGGTAGAATGGAGCGTGTCGGTACTGATTCAAACCTGGCACCTTTGCAGTGAGAGACCAGCGCTCTAACCACTGTCAATCGGACGCTCAACCATCCTGTACAGAGTGCCAATCAGTGAACTTCAGATAGCTATTATGTACTAAGATGGACCATGTCTTCCATAAATGGACTGGTTGCATTCTGCAGCCAGAGTTGTCTTCAAATCTTTCATAACAAGTCTCAAGTCAAGTTTCAAATCTCCTAGTACAAGACTTAACCTAAAAGTAGCTTTAAAGCCTAGACTCATTTATCTAAAACTGTTGATAGTCACAATCGCTTTTATTATTACTCATGTCAGTAAACCCATAGGTTTATTATGCTCATTTTGTGCCTTTGACAAATATTCACAGAATAGAAAAATAAAAAGCTTTTTTTAACTGCTAAAAATGGCCGCTGCAAAATATACAGCATAATTTTTTTTATCCAAAGGCACCTGGGATGATACATTTAACAATTTCTAGTCCCACCTCGATCTTTGTTCTTCTTCCATCTTAGGTCAGCTGTCAGCTGCACATAGCCTGTTTCCTCATGCACACTGGACATGGCGACTAAAATGAGGTTGTGCATGGGGCTGACAACCTCATGTAAAACAAACTGTCACATAAACAACCACTGCATAAGCCTGTGAATGCCTGCTGCAGTCTTCCTGTAAGGTGACCAGCTGCAGTGGTGGCTCCATGCTCCTTAAAGAGCACAAGGGAAAATGTTGATGTACATAGCAGCCTTCAAGACTGGTCAAACATAAACCTTATTTCAATCTTTCATGTGGCTGTCGCCTGTATACTGCCGATCCTGATTTTTACCCCAAACGTGCCTGTCGCCGGTACAGCGGCAATCAGGGGGGTGTCTCTAAAAGCGAATGAAAAATTATGATTGCTCCCCGTATATTTCTGTACAATGAATACCTCCCGTTAAAAACTTTGTTTACACTTCCGATACACATGGTTTGAAACTGAAAGACGTGATTTTTTGTGAATATTTTTCATACAAACTGTGTAAGATGGATATTTTTGTCGAAAACGTTGTTGACATGTCGGGTAGCGAGGACTCATAAACTTCTATTTTGAATAGAAATGAGCAAGAATTAGAAAGCAGCGATGTTAGTAGTTGTGATCAGAATGAACAAGATTCAGCCGAAGACAGTGACATGATTTATGACGATGTTACCATGCTAATTATTACTAATAATTGGACAAACCGTCTCACACCACGACCAAACCCAATAACAAAGGGGTTCAGAATTCACTGCCGGCGGGATATAAACCTATCGATTATTTTAAAAAGTTCTATTCAGATGATTTTTTCTTAACTTTTTGATAGATCTGTGTGATCAATATGGCAGGAGTGTAGTGTTATAGTGGGCTAAGTGACATTTGTGGTGGCAGAGACACGTGTAGATTGACAATTTCATTTTTATTTTTTAAAATTTTAATTCCCCTTTTTGGATTTTGTGTGTTTTTCTTCAAATTATTGGATTTTATGACCTTATATTGCTGGATTATTATGCACCATTGATGCTGTACCTGAAACAATGACGTTATAGGCAAAAATAATGACACAAACAAGAATAAATGAAGGTAAACATGAAATGTTTCACTTTTTTCTTTATTTTCTCAAATTTCTCTTATTTTTTTTAATTGAAAATTTCATATTTTAAAACAAAAACATCTGTCATTGTTAAGATCATTCACTTTCCTTCGAGAAAATGTATTGTTTTGTCAATCTGTGTCCAAAAAAGAAAGTTATTGAGACATTTCTACAACTACCTGATTTTGTTGCCATGTCCCTCAGGAGGGAGAATTCTAAAGGGTAAATAGTGCAAGGAACTGGCATGCGAAAGGGTTAACTCGAGAGATTTTTAGCATTGAGATATCTTAGTCCAAAACTGAGACAGCAGTTGGTAGTGATAAAAAAAACTCCACAAATCTTATCCATAACATTTCTGAAACACCGAGCACGTAGATTTTAAATGCATCATCCATAAAGTATGTTCATAAGTGAAAAAAGATTTACACTCCATAATATGTAAGGTAAGCTAAAAGTAATCCTGAAGTACATAATGCCGTAGGGGAGTACAGTTTAGAGATTTCGCTGTCCTAGGTCTCAGCTATGAGATGAGGTGCCCATTTCCCTTCCTTGTTGCCTTTGCCTTCCCTAACTCACAAGCAGTCAGGTACCCATTTACAGCTGGATTAGACTGGAGTGTGACATTACCTAATTCTGAACCCAGTAACTTTAGCCTCAAGAAGCAAGCATTTTAACCATGGTGCCCTCTCCAAAATATCTTCTTCTTTCTTCTTTGATCCTTAGCTGCCGACTGTCAAAGCAGTCAGTGGCCATCATGCCTGGTGGCGTCTTATAGAGCAACAACAAATTGGTTCCACTTTGCTCAGTCGGCAGCCATCCTTCGCACTGTGCCCCAGCTCTGATTCATGCTTTGCATCTCAGCCTCCATAGTTCTCCTCCAAGTTGTTTTTGGTCTGCCTCTCTTTCGCTTTCCTTCAGGGGTCCATAGCATGGCTGTTCTTGAGATGGCATCTGGGTCTCTTCTGAGGACATGGTCCATAATATAGGGTGTCCCAAAAGTCCATTCTCAAATGGAATATTACACTATTATCATTATCATCAATAATACCAATTATGATTATTCTTACATATTTTTAATTTGCAGATATTGAGAAATGAGTGACATACACTAAAAGAGAAGGCAGAACTGTTGCTACTGCTCAATTTGAACATCTGTAAAAATAAGTTAAATCTGATAAACTCACTTGAAAGCCTGGCCAAATGCTTTACCAAGTGCACAGCCCAGTGGATATCAGCCCATTGCAACATTCTAGGCAACAAGGAGGTAGACAATCTTGCTAAAGGAGGAACCCTACAACTAAGTGATATACTTGTAGGGACAACTTATGAAATGGCAATAAAAAAATTTTTAAAGCCACCTTCAAATCCAAATTGGAAAGAGAACACCCAGGCCATATAAAAAATGATGCCTATCATCAGCTATCTAGGCGAGACAGTCATCATTTTCGGCTACACACTGGACACTGCAGACTGAGATACCATCCATACCACAGGTACAGGATTGGTGCAACAGATCTCTGCACCTGTGGCACCACCCCTATGACAGCTGAACATTTGCTGCAGTCCTACACAACATACAGTAACCTACTTCTCTCTATAAAAAAACTGTTTGGAGATGTCATGAACCTTGAAATGACTAATACCTTTATTAGAGTCATTAATGTGGTTTGTTTTTTTTAACCTTTGAGAACAGACTTTTACGTCATCCTCTATGCAAGAAGGGTCAACCCGGCCTCATGAATTGGGTACCACAGCAACTCTGGGAAGGTTAAAGGCGGCCGGTGTGATGCTGACCACATCACCCCTAGTGTGCCGATGGTAAGAAAATATGGGCCTAACATCATATTCGCAATATGCCTCAGTGAGTGTAACAGGATCCTTTACCTTACCTATGCAAGACGTTAAAAAAAAAACAATACTGAACAGCAAGATTCACGTCACATGACTTACCTAACAATATCAGCAAAAGCAGTGCCTAGCGGTTTGACCTGGTACGAGGCGCCATGTTTCTCACAAAGAGACTTAACCAAGGGGGCAATCTTGTGTAAATTATGACGCGGCATGGTTGGGAACAGACTGAGGAAACAAATTATAATTTCGTTATGTCAAAAGTTTGTCACTGTACAGTTCTCAAGATAGCGAGTTGATGTTACAAAATGAAATACATTCCCCCTTTCACATTAATGTATAAGATATTGTTAAAATAGTTTTGTTTTTTTAAGTTATGCATATCTGAAAAATAAAACAAGCATGGAGGCATATCTGGAGCCATCCTTATATGACCACCAGCTATGCACAATGCTATAATATACATATGTGGAAGTGAACCTCTGTGAGGCTAATTACACCCTCATTGAGTCTTGAAAACATCCACACACTTCCAGGGATTCCCCCTGTGGTGAAACTGGCTGAGAACCCAGCATTGCACACTAAGCCTGGCTGACTGCATGCAGGAGGATCTCACTATGGACACCGTTATAGGCAGGGGGAGCTGAGAAGTGGCTCTGTGCAGGATGTGACAATTCCTTGGGAGAGCTGAGAACCAGAGCACAGTATTTTAGCTCTGCATAGCTGAAGAGCCCCCTTGGATGGTGGGAAATGCACAGTACGCCACACACTTCTTACTCCTAGCTTGGGACAAGATGTGACGACCATTTAAACGCAAGCCAAGCTTACGAAACTGGAGATCATGACTTCAACAACACGTTTCAGAATGGCATAAAAGCCACAAAGAAAAGCACAGATCTACATTGTTCTTCTTCTTCTTCTTGCGATCGCATCTTTGATGATTACACCGTCAGACGAGTTCTCATTAAGAATTCGACTGTTGTTTGAAGTTCCTCTTTAACTCCATATAGCTTTGAGTTTAGTGTTGAGTCATTGGGCCAGTATATCTTTCTTAACTGGTCATACAGAGGACAGTCCTGTAGAACATGCTCAGCAGTTTGTTCGCTTAATCCACATGTGCACAGTGGTGAAGCAGACAATCGTAGCTTGTGCATGTGTTTATTCAGTTTGTTATGCCCTGTCCTGAGTCGAAAAATAGTTATCTGTCCCTGCCGGTCGAGAGTGTGATAGTCGTCTTTGGGTTGGTTCTGTTCTCTTCTGATAGTCTGGATAGCTCTCTTTTTCTCAAAGTATGTGACTTCTTTATCTTCTTGTTCACATTCTCCTCCCTTTTTTGCAAGTTTATCTGCCTTTTCATTTCCGGGTACACCACAATGAGATGGTACCCACTGAAGTATGGTTCTCTTTTTGGCAGCTACCTTGTTTAGTTCATTTCTCAGATGCGGGAGTTTACCACCCTTGAGAGCTTGCAGGACAGACAGTGCATCTGTGAGGATGACTACCTGGTGGCAGTCAGAGTTGGTGTTATAAATCATATTTGCAGCTTGCTCTAGAGCTTGAACCTCAGCTGTATAGTTGGAACAGAATTTACCAGTGGGAATGTGCCTAGTCTCATAGTGGTTGTCAGGATATGAGATAAAGATACCGGCACCTCCATTCCTAACAGCATTAGTTGCTGATCCATCTGTATAGGCATGTATCCATGATTGATCGGGATAGCTTTCTGGATCATACTCAATGTAGCAGTTCGTTTTTGCAGATCATTATACTCACATCCACTTGTGAGACCACTGACTGATGTATTAATTTGGAGGGCACTGCTGGCCTGCTCCCATGGTACAGGGTATAGGGTGGGCTTCAGTGGTGTTGTCTTCATGGATAGGTCTTCTTGATGCTGTCTTATAAGTCTTTTCCCCCGATGCACAAAGCTGCTACGCTTTAGACGTCCCAATGCCAGATCATCTAGTCTTGCCTTCATTGGGTGCATTGGCATACTGTTGTACTTTTCCATCTGGATCATGGTTTTTGTGTCTCTTCTATGGGACAATGTCTGTAATCCAGCAACCTTCTGCATCTCTGTTATTGGTGTAGTTTTCATGGCTCCTGTAATGAGCCTGAGAGCTTGATTTTGCACCTTGTCCAAAGACTGCAGATGTGAGTTAGCAGCTGATGACCATGCTGCTGAGCTAAACTCTAAGTGTGGTCTTATTACTCCATTATAAATCTTCTTTAGATTTCGTTCATTTGCTCCCCAGTTGGTACCTGCTAATTTTCTGAGTATGCCTAGTCGTCTTCGGGCCTTTCCTTCTGCATTTTCAATATGCTTATTCCATGTAAGCCTTTGGTCAAATGTCACCCCAAGATAGGTGGGGTAGCTTTCTTCCTTGATCACGGTTGTCCCTAGGTGTATGTTAGCTGATTTGTCCTTGGGGGCGAGGGAGAACAGTGTTGTGGAGGTTTTGTCTGTGTTTATTGTGATAAGCCATTTCTCTGCCCATGACACTAGCATGTCTGCTGCCCGCTGCATTCTATAATTTGCTGTGGTGACATTTTCATCAGCGCACCAGAGTACTAGGTCATCTGCATATAAGGCAGCTTTAACTCCTGCAGGGAGATCTTTCACCAGGTCATTGATGTAAACAAGGAAGAGTGTTGGGGAAATTACTCCTCCTTGAGGTACCCCCTGATGGAGCAACACTTTTCTGCGCTGCAGACCGTCAAGAGTGACTCTAGTTCTCCTGTTATGCAAGTATGACTGGATCCATTTCATCATGTTGCCTTGGATTCCACTTCTCCTAAGTTTTGCAATGAGGCCATCTTTCCACACCTTGTCAAAGGCCTGCTTGAAGTCGACCCAGATCGTTAGGACCTTTTTCTTCTCCTGGAAGGCATCTTCTATTGCTTGAGACAAGTAAGTAACTTGGTCTTCTATACTGTAGCATTCTCTAAATCCAGCTTGTTCCGGCACCAGGATCTGCTCAGACTCTAAATACCATTTCAATCTGTGGTTGACTATTCGCTCCATAGTCTTCCCAACACAGCTTGTGAGACTGATTGGCCGGTAACTTGCAGCCTCGGTCTTACATTTCCCTTTCTTTAGTATGGGTATTGTGATGGCTTCTCTCCATATTTGGGGTACCGTTCCTTTCAACCAACTGTGGTTGAATATCTCAAGCAGTTTTGTCTTTGCTGCTGAGCTCAGATTTACTAGCATTTCGTTGCTGATTTTGTCTGGGCCGGGTGACTTTTGAAACTTAAGCTTGGAAATAGCCTTCTGTAGTTCTCCTAGTGTGATGGGTTCCCTCATTGGGGCAGGAGTATCTGTCTGTCCCATGGTTGCCAGTATTTCTTTTCTTATCTCTCTCTGATGATCTATGTTAATGGGTAAGTTGCTTTCTGAACTGTATCTTCTAGCAAACAAGTCTGCAGCTTGTTTTCCTCTGAAAAGTTTGCCACCTTCATCCAATGTGATAGTCTGCCTAGGTGAGGAACGCTCTTCATTTAGAGACTTGACTAATCTCCAAAGTTTCCTGCCGTCTTTCTCAAGGTTCAGCGATGCCGTTTTAGTTCTCCAGCTTTTCCGTTTTTCTTCTAGCTTTGTTCTCTGAAACTCTGCTACAGCCTTTTTCCATTTGTTGTGAGTTTCAAGTGAAGGCTGAGACTCTGCGTCCTTTCTAGCCCTGTCCATAGCTTCCTGACGTTCTTGGAGTGTGCTGGACCAGTATGGTATGTAGTTACGCCGGCATCCTTTGGGAATGGTTTCTTTTGCAGCTTGTAGTATGCATCTGTTGAAGTCTTTTACCACTTCATTAATGTCTCTGTTCTGTACCTTGAGGGTAGACAGCAGCGTGTTCACCTGATGCCTGAATAAACCCCAGTTGGCTTTTTTGTAGTTCCATCTTGTAATGGCTGGGCCTGTACTGAGAGTTGCACTCTGGACAGTAAGAAAGATTGGGCGATGGTCGCTTCCCCCTAGTTGGTCTCCTACTTCTCTACTAATAGATCCAGCTATATCTGGTGTGGAGAAGGCAAGATCTGGTGTTGAAGTTGTGTGCCATCCTCTGGAGTAGAAGGTAGGAGTATCTGTGGCATTATTGACTAGGATTAGGGAGTGATCATCTTGCCAAGTTTCAACCTCTTCACCTCTGTGATCCAGATGGTTATAGCCCCAGCTCTGGGAGTGGCTATTAAAGTCTCCAACTGCTATAAAGTTGGTGGCTGGTACCTGTATAGAGCTGAGACTCAGGGGTTTGTTGTTCGGACAGTAATAGTTCAGGAGTTCTATTTCCATCTTGTCTACCTTTATCTGCAACAGCTGATATTCTGCTCCATCCATGAAGGTTTTCCTTTCGTGTGCAGGAATGTTATTCCTTACAAGAGTAAGTACTCCTCCTTTTCGTCTATCTTTTCTGTCGGATCTGAAGCATTGATATCCCCTTATTTTAAAGGTTTGATCTGCTTTCAAGTGAGTCTCTTGGATACAGCAAACACTGACTTGCTTCTCATACAAGATGTTTTCCAGCTCTGTCTTTTTGCTGTATCCAGCCTGCTTGCTGTTCACTCCCTCTGCATTCCAGTGCATCATGACAAGTGGCACTCTGGGTTTCTCTTTTTCTGTTTTGTTTTGGTCAGTAGTTCTCCTCCGCCGTCTGCTGACTCCACAAGACGGTCTAGAGGGTCCTCCAGTAGCTGAGGGTGGGCTCTGTCGAGGCTCAGAGCCCGGCACTGCACCTGCCTGGTGGAGCTCCACAGGGCGAGCACCAGTACGAGATTTATTTGACGGTGTACTCTCCATAGAAAAAAAAAAGCGAGTTGCGTGATACTGTGGTTTCCGGTGCGCCTTCTGGCCCAGTATCTATGACTTTAGCACCTGTTCAACGGGAGAGTGGGCTCATCCCTGATCTGTTTATGTTCCCAGTAGTAGACTATTCGCAAGCAGCCTGGGGGTGTCACTGCTCTGCGCGGACCTTGTTTACCGAGGCGGCGTCCGAGCTCGTATGGTGAAAATATGGTTGTGTTATCTTCAAAATAGCCCTGTCTTTCCCATGGCTTTTCTGCCATCCTGCAACTTTGAGTTAGGGAGTTCTGAGCTCCAGTCTCTTTCCCAGGCATTTTATCCTGGCCTGGCACGCATACAGAGGACCCCACTTCTGGTTCTAAGTTAGCAGTTGGGGATAGGTGGGGTAGCACACTGTGCATTTCCCGTCATCCAGGGGGCTCTCCAACTATGCAGAGCTTGCACAATGCTGTGCTCTGGTTCTGGGCTCTCCCAAGGAATCCTCACGTCCTGCACAGAGCCACTTCCAGATACCCACCACCTGCCAACCCTCCATTGTAGAAATCTCCTGCATGCGGCCATCCAGTCAAGAGCCAGTATTAAGTCTGGTGCCCAAGTGATCCCCCCAAGCTCAGTGTGCAATGCTGGGTTCTCATCATGCTGCAACACAGGGGGGATTGTGATGCTCAGCCATCTCTCTCAACTCTGCACCGATAAGTGACATCGGGGACTTAACTGTGCCTCAGTACTGGGAGGCCCCGTTTCCGGGTACACCACACACAGCCAATTGAGGCAACGGTCGCCGTGGGCGTGTCTTCAGTGGGGAAGTTGTGGAGTCTTCCTGTCCATGTTCTTGCACATCCTAACACTGCCCGCAAGACATCGGAGGTTTGGAGAGTGGCCTTCTCTGCTTTTTTGAGCCGGGGTGGGCTCCCCGGGCAAGTCTCGATGGGGATCGGGACGTGTCCACGCGCCAGTGGGCCCAGCATCGGCCGCATCTGATGGAGGACTTGCTCTGCCAGGTTTGATGTGGATTTCCTACCGCCCCGGGTAGAAGCCAGAAGTGTACTGTGCCAGCTCTGGGGGAGATAAAGGGGGTGTTTCTGCGTCTCCTTGTGATACGTAGCCAAGGTAGGGCTCACAGTGCTCTTTCCCCGCCACCAAATTGCCTGCTGGTTACGCCGAGTTCTCCGAGGCTCTAGGCATGTGACCAAGAGTTGAAGGCAATAGGATCGTCAAGTCCTGAGTCTCTGTGCCTGTACGATGGGTTCCGATCTTCAGGGAGCAGTCCACACTCGTTCCCACTCCCAAGACTTGTTCAGTATCCATCTGGCTCCTTCCCACCCACAGAGGGCGTGTACGGTGTAGTGCACCGGTTTTATTATCGAGGTTTGCTCCTCTAGATCCGTTGTGTTTAGCCTGAGGATTCGCACCCTCAGTTACCAGGACTACCTCGAGGAGGGTGTGGCTCTTCACCACGCACAACGATCTTGGGGTATGAGAGGTTTTGCTAGGCCAAGAGACTAACACCGCAATGGTCGCTCCTTTCATGAACAAGAATTCACTAGGCCTAGGGTGAAGCAAGGGGGGAAACCCACTACCCACAACACCAGCACATCATACCCCCTGTCTGTAAAGACTTTGCCCCCAACAAATATAAAACATCAGTATCTATTATCAGTTTTACTGCTTCACAAGAATAAAATAGCCAATCTGTAATCCAATAAGACTTCTGTCGGGGGAAAACAACAAAGATGAAAATCCCCATCATCATTTTTATTTCTTTGTGCTCCATATGGAGCATGGGTCCTTCTAGCTGGTCTCATTGCAGGAAGCCTGCATCAAGCATTCACATGCTCTCAGCAGTGGTATAGGTTTCTGGCGAGAGGACCAACTGTGGTGGTGGCTCTAGGCTCTGTAAGCAGTACAAAGGAAAACGATGAATGACAATGATGTTCAGAGCTTAAGAGATAACGGTTGTATCTGTGCAAATCAATCTGAAGACTAAGTTCTAGGGCTAGTCTGGATGGGTATGAAAAAAAATAATCAAAAAAGGTGATTCATCTTACGAGGACAAAAGACAAAGAAAATAGCCAACGTTGCGGCCACAAGGCCTTCGTCAGGGAAAGGAGAGAAAATGAGGGCTAGACAGGACACATAAGAATCTAAAAAAATATAAAAATAAAACCTTAGTACTTCCCTAAAGACCTAGCACCTATCCATTGTACTCCACGTCTTACTGCAGTTCCCCTCATCTTCCTAGAGCTAGTCTGACAGTTCAGTTTTATGAGAATTCTGCAGGAAAGCTTGAGGAACTGAGATCAAAGTTGCTTCCAAGACAGTTATACCTCTCAGGTATCTGACGTGTTTTATTTTATGTCATCATCACCTTCTGTTTCACTCCCTATGGAGCATGGAACCACCACTGCAGATGCGGCGCCCCCGCCCCCCCCCCCCCCCCCCCCCCCCCCCCCCCCCCCCCCCCGGCCCCCCCCCCCCCCCCCCCCTTGAGGAAGATGACACCAAAGTGCAAAACTCTTGCAGCGGTGTCTTCTGTACAAATTTCTTTGACATGATGAGGTTGCCAGCCTCATGTTCAACCTCTTATTAGTTGCCTCTAATGTCATGCCTGAGGAAGCATTACTCCTTTCCCGTCGGTCTACTTTAAAGATCCTTGGAACTACATGGGCCATTCAATTTAAATTATAAACAGAAAATACTGACTACAACAGTTATGGATAATTCAAGAGTAACTTAAAAAAAAAGGTGCTGCTTACTGGTGCTCTATTTGGAAGTTGAGGTGTCCAGTGAACCAATCATTAAACAAGCTCTGTTCCACATTACAGGTAGCCTGCAGCTGAAGGTGCAACCAGGGCAGAGCATGGTCATAGTCAATCTCCATGGGGATGTGATTGGATTGGGCAACCCAAGTAAACCAATGGCTCTCCAAACATCTGTGTCACGTAGTAAATATTAAAGATAAACATCAACACTGACAGGTGGGAGTTTACAATATAAAAACCTGCGGCAGATAAAGTCACATAACAACCAAACAAGAGCAGGGTACTGTAAAGGGCAATTTTTACTATTTTGCAATATAATACATTTATATTCTTATTATGTTCGCAAATATTTTGTAAGCAAAGTATTTCCTTTTTAAGTGCTTAAGGAGAAGTCATTTTTGGGTTGCTTCCCTTGAAAATAGTTCTGTCATCTTCGATCGGACTCCGCAGACGACTCTAGGCCTACTGCGATTTATTCTGTGGCTGGGTAGGAATAGATTGTTCTTGCTTCAGTATATCTATGGCCTGAATTTATACGTAGTGTTTGTATGAGTAGGACGAGTCTGTCTTATATATGGATATCTTTGCATTTCTAAGTCGAACTAATTTGGTTGTCGCTAGAAAAGGTCAAAGGCTATGCAGCGGAAGTATCGCTAGCAAGGGGTGTGATCCATGGCTGTCATCCTGTGAGGATGCCGAGTTTTGTTGTAGCAGGCTTTTTGCCGAAATAGTGATCTATATATGGATGGGGAAAAGTGATAATCATTTAGACATGTTGTATGTACTTTACCCCAGTGTTTATTCTCTTTTGCCAAGGAATGGCAAAGTTATATTTCGCATAAAAAGGTAAAACCACAATTTATTATGAACTTGGGCTTCGCCATCGTTGTTGATAAGCAGATGCACAGTGGTACTTTTAAAAAGAATATCCATTCAAAGGAAGAAGACATTCCTATGTATCAGCACTGGATTGTATGATATTATTCAATTACCTCTATGAGAGAACCTATGAAGAAATGAGGACATTTAATGAATGACTAATTTTGGTCTATATTCTATAGTGAGTGAAGCTCACGAGAGAGAGAACAGCCATGTTGAAATTCATATACTTTGTATTTATCGAGTGAGAAAAAGGGATGCCTGTACTATCGCTCGATGAACCAAGAGATCACTGCTACATGTGAGAACCCATGTCTGGGATTCCTATATTATGAAATTTATATATATTGAACTTTACGTGAAGGAATATTCGCTAGACGAGGTTAGGTCTAGGAGCCTTCCTATGTATTGGTTATGGTCTGACGTGCCCAGTCAGTAAAGCCAGATGATTTACATGATGGAACGCTGAATGCTTATTTACGAATGCTCCATTATGATATTTGCCAAGCATGAATGCTAACTTAAGATGATATTCCTGTGATCAACATTATGCTGTCTATGTCGACATTTGTTCCTGTAACCATACACGTACTGTCCAAGTGTGCGTCCCATTAAATGTTATAAAAAGACCACCGTAGTTCCAGTACTTCTTGAATTCGAACAGTGTGAGTATGAGTGATGTACTACCAACCTGTCAACTCTATCGAATCATTCTACCATTCGCGTACTGACATTCAGATACACACTCATTGTTTACACTCACATTCTTGTCGGAGCCTCATCACGTTCCAGGACAAGATGACCTGTATGACCAAAACTGTGCTGGGTTTGATGAGTTGACAATCGTTACACTTTACTACACCAGTCCCAACATCTACATTTATCCACTGGTGGACATTCACATCATTTAGCAAATAAAGCATGATTCAACAACTAGTAGCCAGTATGAGTTAACAACTACACAAAGAAAGAGAGTTTAACAGGTACCAGTATCTTTCCTTTAGATGGCAGGATCACCATAATGAGTAACATCAGGTGCGTTACAGGGTTGTGAATAAAAGGTTATCGTTAGCACTGATTTTAAAAATCCGATGTCCTAGTGTGAACTGGCAGAAAGTTCCAGAATTTTTATCACTTCATATATGCTTTTGTGTACTCAGTATAAAACAAAGTCATTATACTGCATATTTTTAACACCTTGAAAAACAAAAACATGTTCGCCAGAAAAACAAAAACGTGTTTGAGAGGAAAAACAAAAACGTGTTCGCCACTCTACAGTGGCTGATGCTCTGCTGGGAAACAATGACGTGTAACTGTTTATACAGTTATATACCCTCATCATCATCAACTGCAATCTCTACATAGAAGGTTGGCTGCAGCGGACCTACAACAACATCTGTCTCTTGTCTTGATGGTGCACTATGCTAGACTCTTTCATGTCCATCTCTTGATGTTATCTTCCCACATGTAGCACTGTCTTCCTCTTGTACATTTGCCTTCTAGCATTGCTAGGGCCTCTTTATTTGTTTTCTTCTGTTTCCATGAGACATGCCCCATTTATGTATCAGTCACAGCTAAAAACTGTAAATGGAACTGATAGTCTTAGATAGGTTTACATGTCTTAAACAAAATTTCTCATTTACGTTTTTTTTTTCTTTTGGTCCCAAAAAGGTCTGACAAGTCAGTACAATTTTTCCCTTGTGGTGCATCAATGCAGTTCATATTAAAATCTTTCTACAGTAATCAACATATATTTAGCAATGACCACAGTCACATTCTTTAGCTGAATATTTAGCAACAATATAACAAACCTAAATGTAAAATAGAAGGCAACAGCGCCCCAGAACCCCAACATTGGTGTATACAGGCTGAAGAATTTCACAAAGAAAATCACCACCATCAGTAGATCCTGCAGAAAGACATATATTAAATGTCAGCTTTCGGCTGTTAAATATCTACATGTTTGTCTTCTTCTTCTTCTTCCATCCTTAGCCACAGACCGTCGAAGCAGTCAGTGGCCATCACGCCTAGTGGCGTCTTAAGGGCAACAACAAATTGATTTTCTTTGTTGTTGTTTCCCATCACGCCTAGTGGCGTCTTTAAGGCAACAACAAATTGATCCATTTGCCGTTGTTTCCGTAATCAAAGTGACTAGCAAACAGGTGATCAGCCCATTGTGCTACATGTTTGTAGTCAGTCTATTTTGTTGTTGTTTTTAATCGCCTTTTAAATTGTTCTTTCCAGGATGTAAACAAAATTGGGTGGAAAAAATCTTGTGAAAGAGGTATTTAAAAAAAAAAAAAAAAAAAACAGGTCGTTTACCCAGAATCCAAAATGCTCAAGGACAGCTGTGTTTCGGAAATCTGATTTTACCAGTTTTCAGATATCGCCAAAAACTCTGTTCAAAAATTGCCCAAAAGTCAGCAGAAAAAACTTCAAATTTCCTAAATATTTCAGTTGTTCAGATTCTGGTTTACGGGACCTGTATTTCATAAACTTATTTGACTATACTTTTTGTCAAAAGTCAAGGGCCACTTAGAAAAACCTTGGTTGAAACCATAAAACAAATCTGATATAAACGTAATTGGTATAAGTCAAAACGGCATTTATTGAATACCAAATTGACATGTCACGTAAAGAAATGGAAACACACATTCAAACGCAATGAAGCTGTGAAGTGTGTCACCCACCTTTTCAAAAGTCACACAATAGATATTGGACAAATAGACATTTCAAAATCGGGTATGACCACCGTTTGCAGCAAGGCATTCAAGACAGCGTAGACGCATCGAGTCCACAAGGGTCCAAAGAGTATCCTGAGGAACAGCTTGCCATTCCTGAAGCAGAAATGCAGACAGCTGTGCAACATCCATTGGCAGGGGGTATTTTGTTGACAATCTTCGACCAAGGACATCCCAGAGGTGCTCAATCGGAGAAAGGTCAGGTGAATGAGCTGGCCACGCCATCCTGATGATCCCATGTTGCTGAATAAACTCATTCACCACACGAGCTCGATGAGGTCGAGCGTTATCATCTTGGAGGATGGCATTACCACCTATGGCCTCCAGAGCAGGCTGAACAATTGGTCTCAAGATTTTGTTCTGGTATCTTGGGCCGGTCAAGTTGCCTTGGATGATGTACAGTGGGGTCCTGCCGTGTCTGTAGAAGCCTCCCCAGACCATGACAGAACCCCTACCATAACGATCCACCTCTTGAATTGTGTCAATAGTAAATCGCTCTCCTGGTCGTCTCCAAACTCGAATCCTGCCATCATTGAATGACACAGTGAAGCGAGATTCATCAGTGAAGAGAACTTGACTCCATTGTTGCCTTGTCCATCGGATGTGCTCGCGACACCAAGCAACACAGGCTCTGCGATGAGCAGGAGTAAGAGGGATTCTGACTGCAGGACGTCGAGCAGCCAGTCCAAATTCATGTAAACTTCTGCGAATGGTGCTTTGACTGACATTAACGTTTACAGTTTGTCTCAGCTGACATCTTAGAGTGGAACAAGTCACTGCTCGATGGCGCAGGGCTGACAAGAGGTACCGGTCATCATGTCTATTGGTGCATCTAGGGCGACCTGGCCGGTGGCGATCCTCCACACTTCCTGTGGCCTGAAATCTCTCCAAAATTCTTTGGATAGTAGAGTGTGACACTGCAAGCCGTCTAGCAACCTCACGGACAGATAAACCACTTTCAACCCACGCTATAGCCCTCATTTTTTGTAAGGTATCAAGACTTCTTCTCGGTGGCATGGTTTTTGCAAGTGATGAAACTACCCTAAGTCTGCTGATTGTAAAACAAATTAAGAGTGAAACTCTGTTCATGAAAAGTCGCCATTGCACGTGGAATGTCAATCAGCACGATTACTTCACCTGTTTGGTTGTACGGAAGTTTGAAAAAACAGATTTAAAATGTGAATTTATGGTCAGCAAACCAAATTGCACGTGATCACCATGGTTGTCGGTGAGTTGTTTTTATGCTTAACGTGCATAGAGGACTGTCAGAGGAAGATATTGCACCCATTTTTACTAAAAACTTCTTTCATTTAATCATTCTATGCGCTTATATAAAAGTGTATTGAAAATAATAGGGTGGCCCTTGACTTTTGACGAGTAGTATATTATAGCTACTTTATGTGATCCAAGGAATTAAAGTTTCAAGCCAGTCAATTTTTAGTTCTGAGCATATGACACAATCTGTTACAGCTACTTTATGTGATCCAAGGAATTCAAGTTTCAAGCCAGTCAATTTTTAGTTCTGAGCATATGACACAATCTGTTATAGCTACTTTATGTGACCCAAAGAATTCAAAAGTTTCAAGCCAGTCAATTTTTAGTTCTGAGCATATGACACAATCTGTTACAGCTACTTTATGTGATCCAAGGAATTCAAGTGTCAAGCCAGTCAATTTTTAGTTCTGACCATATGACACAATCTGTTACAGCTACTTTATGTGATCCAAGGAATTCAAGTTTCAAGCCAGTCAATTTTTAGTTCTGAGCATATGACACAATCTGTTACAGCTACTTTATGTGATCCAAGGAATTCAAGTTTCAAGCCAGTCAAATTTTAGTTCTGAGCATATGACACAATCTGTTACAGCTACTATATGTGATCCAAGGAATTCAAGTTTCAAGCCAGTCAATTTTTAAGTATTTTTCATTACCATATCAAGTATGCAAGTCGATACTGAAGAGGTTAAAGTAAGTAAAGACTATGCCACTATCTCACAACTTGCACTATATAACACCATGACATGTCTGTTATCTCATTGATTTCACTAAAGCATATCATGGCTACCGAACAAATGACTACTGCATCCTCAGTTACAAGGAGACTAATACGAGGTTGCAAATGGGGCTGGCAACCTCATCATGTAAAACTAATTGCCACAGCTGCAATAGCACTGAATGGTTGGTGCAGACTTCCTATAACAACCAGCTGCAGTGGCAGCTCCATGCTGTGTTAAGTCAAGGAAGATGTACTGTTTACATCCAGAAGTGGCAGTCATTTCCTTTCCGGGTGATGCACTCTCTCTTCGGCAGGCGTGCTAGGTCTTGGCTGCCTTTAGGGAAGAACCCATGTTTTATTTTTATTAATATTATTTTTATATTTAATTAGATTCTTATGTGTCCCATCTAGCCCTCACTTTCTTTCTTTCCTTTCCCTGACGAAGGCCTTGTGGCCGCAACGTTGGCTATTTTCTTTGGTCCTCGTAAGACGAAACACCTTTTTTCGATTTTTTTTCATACCCATCCATGCTGTGTTAAGTAGCGCAAAGAAAAGTGATGACGATGTCATGGCTAGCAAAAAAAATAACGAGCCAATTTATGTAATTAGATTTTTGTCTTTGAATTATCCTCAGAATGTAACTTGGTTATTGTGATTTTATGCCTAAAATGTATTTATGGTGTTGAAATTGTAAACATCTAAAATATATCAAAGAAATGTTAATTTGGTTAAATATGTCAAACTGTCATATACTATATGTCATATGGTGCTGGTGTTAACTTTTCTTTCCTCAAGAAGTCTGGTCCTCAAAGTTTGCAAAGACTGGGAACACAGTTCTTGGCTGAAAAAAAAAAACTTAAGTTTTTGGGACTACAGTACAGAGGACTTAGGTTTTATGTCTAACTTTGGGACTACAGACAGATGACTTAACTTACCATCCATGCCCTCCTCGAATAGATGTATTTGAATAGCATAATCTGGAAGTACACTGGAAACAGGAGTGGTGGTCCAACTGGAATGGAAATGCAAAGTGTAAATGGCAGGAGAGATAAAAGAACTGAAGGAAGAATGGCAAGAGAAAACAATTAGAAAAGGCAACTAGGGGAACATACAGACAAAAACACTGACAAACAATCACACTAACACACTGCAGACAGAAAAAATGAGGTGGTAAATGGAATAAAGAAAAAGAGATTAAATGAATAAAGGGTGAGAAAAAAACAGACAAAAAAAGATTTCATAACAGATCGGGGGAAAGAGAAACAGAGAGAGACAGAAAATTGGAATGCGTAAAGACTGAAAGAAAGAAGGCAATGGAAGAAAGAGAAAATGAAAACATGTGGAATTCACTTATACTTTGTAGTCTCCCTCACTTTTTCCTTTCAAAATCTGTTCCAGACACGTTAGCTTTTACACTTCTGTTCCTAACTTTAAAGTTAAATTTAAAAAAAAAAAATATTTGACACATTTTGCCCTCTTGCTTGCTCACTCACTCACTCTCTCTCTCTCTCTCTCTCTAAGCCTACCACACCAACACCCATACACACCAAACTCCACTCACGGAGAAAGAAGTAATAGTTCTGCCAATTATAGGGCATGCTCTTCTTCCATTCCTTGGCAATCTGGACTGGCATGTGGTCTCCTACAACAAACAGTGCCTCAATACGTACATCTGGGTCTTTGCCTATCTGCAAAAGTTGAAAAATGACAACTTCATGGCAAGCTTCGATCTTATATTCTTATCAGTGAATAACACAGTGAAGAAAAACCATTGCAAATAACTTAAATTTTTGGAAAGTGATGAAGATAGTTTTTTTTTTAAAAATGGTCTTTAATATCAATACACAAAATTTACTACAATTTGTGTTTATTTAATTCAACAGATCTTGTATTTCTTGTGCAATATATACCAACTAGTACTCTTATTGCTAAAGTATCAAGGAATATTAAATGTTTTTTTTCCCCTGCTGATGTTTAGCCTTGATTTTCCTATGTTGCTAACGAAAATGTTCCCTCTGCAGATGTTAAATAGGTAAGGGGATAACTGACATCCTCATAACCATTTTTATATCCTTACATAGCAAGTAACTACTGCCAGACATTACTGGTGATTGATCCCGATATAGAAGACTAATTAACCTTAGAGTCTTTTCCACCTTATGAAGACATGAAATCTAGAATTAACTACTTACTTGAGAAATTTTAGAAAAGAACTAGAATATGGCAAGGATGCCTCTTTACCCCATTTCTCATTTTATTGGCTATTCAAAGGATTAAGAAAACTTTCATCAACCAATATAAATGGAAAATATGTATTTTTTCTCCTAAGTGACGTGGGATAATAAATGAGGAAGTTGAGGGGAACTGCGGTAAGACGTGGAATACAATGGGTGGGTTTGAAAAAAAATTGAAAAAAGGTGATTCGTCTTACGAGGACAAAAGACAAAGAAAATAGTCTACGTTACGGCCACAAGGCCTTCGTCAGGAAAGGAAAGAAAGTGAAGTCTAGATAGGACACATAAAAAACTTAATAAAATAATAAAATAAAAACTGGGTACTTCCCTGAAGGCAAGAACCGAAATTCGCTGTCTGTTGAAGAGCGCGTGGCTGAACAGAAAGCGACTTCCGCCGCCGGGTGTACACAATACATACTGAAAAACTAAAAAACGTACACCCGGCGGCGGAAGTCGCTTTCTGTTCAGCCACGCGCTCTTCAACAGACAGCGAATTTCGGTTCTTGCCTTCAGGGAAGTACCCAGTTTTTATTTTAT
Organism: Oreohelix idahoensis; assembly: GCA_024509875.1. Taxonomy (NCBI): domain Eukaryota; kingdom Metazoa; phylum Mollusca; class Gastropoda; order Stylommatophora; family Oreohelicidae; genus Oreohelix; species Oreohelix idahoensis. The sequence continues at coordinate 157,175 of JAMPIV010012021.1, forward strand.
TATTTTATTAAGTTTTTTATGTGTCCTATCTAGACTTCACTTTCTTTCCTTTCCTGACGAAGGCCTTGTGGCCGTAACGTAGACTATTTTCTTTGTCTTTTGTCCTCGTAAGACGAATCACCTTTTTTCAATTTTTTTTCAAACCCACCCACGGGATAATAAATGGTGCACCTTGACTTTTCCAGTTGGTTGTGTAATAGTTAAATCAATTTTTTTATACACCCTAGTCACTCAATGGACTACTGACTAAGCAAGCACTACAATTAAGAATCAGTAGCACGCAGCATTTTCACTGTAACTTACAACATTGGGTTTAGCATGATGTTGGTAGTGCATATGATTCCACCACAAGGGAGAGGCACCCTGGAACAAAAATGAAAAAAAGATAAGATTATTTAAAACAATTTTTAAAACCGTTTTATATTTCCATTATGCTTTCTGCCTTGATGTCAGATATTTTTAAAATAAAAACAGTGCTACTGTTCAAATTTAATTAAAGTACTCACATCCCGAATATCAAACAACATAATTTATACCCGAGATTTTAAGACTATGTCACAGAACTGTTGTACAAAATCTCAGACAGCATCTTTTTTCTCTTGCACCATAAAGTTTAACTTTAAATATCAGACATGACTCTTTTATGACTTAGTGCCAAGAAAAGAAATGAATATCAAACACTAAAAATGTGACAGCCTCAGATAAACAACTACATACATAATAAATATTACTACAGACATGGCTCATATAGTTCCCAAAAAAAAAAAAAATAATAATTTATAAACTGTTGAATGAAAATGCCAGGACAGAGTTTGGTGCAAGTTTATTCTTGTTTGCTGTGCAAAAACTGGGACTGCAACTTACTAAGATTTTTACAATTTAAAAAAGTATAATTAGGGACATTCGTCATAAATATTTGACCAAAATCAAATACAGGTAGGCATTGGTTTATACCATGTATAAGGTTCTGTAGGTATCAGTTTTTTTAAAGACATAATGGGAGTCAATGCAGTTCCATGACAATCACTAGCACCTTAAAACTCCTCATTACATTTAACTTTGAATTATGTAGATTAATTAAGCCTGTGCATTTTAACTGAAATCCTGCAATTATTTTATCTTTTTTTAAATTTCTCTTTAATTTCTGTACAACAGAACTGAAATTATGAAGCCGTGAAATACTGAAGCCTTCTAAGCCAAAGAATGCCTGTATTATAAACCTATGAAATTATCAATCCATAATATATGGCCATTTTGTGTCAGCCACTTAGCCCTACAGTTTCATCATAGCTTTGGCCAAAGGACATAAGCAAATTACTAGAAAGCAATCAACGTTCAATTCTCGGCAGACGGGCAATATTTTTATTTCCCCAGTCATCTGTTTTATTGAACACTTACTTTTCTCTTTTTACTGCTACATAAAACCAATCACAGAAGGAATGAGGTCAAAAACTTATTTAGTCTTGCGAGTTATTCAAATTGTGGTCTGGGCAAAGGAACACAAGCAAACTATATATGATAGTCCCTCAAAAGTTAAATGTTGTATCAATTTAGCTGATCTCTCCACATGTAAGCCTACCTTGCCGTGGTTGGAGAGCTTGAGCGTCTCAATGATCCCGGGAGCTATGCCGGCGGGAGTTTTACTCCTGGCAGGGTCACCCAAGCCGGACAGGTCCTGGGTGAGGGGCCAGACTAAATGGGCTGAGGAGTGGGTGGAACCCTATAGGTGTAGATGCAGAACCCACCGGCGAGTGGTACATGCTCTGGTCTGCACCAATCCACCCCCACTTCATGGGTTAAATGCTTTCTTGCCTCATTCTTCACTGTTTGTCGTCTATCACGCCCATGGCGACCGTTGCCTCAATTGGCTGTGTGTGGTGTACCCGGAAACGGGGCCTCCCAGTACTGAGGCAAAGTTAAGTCCCCGATGTCACTTATCGGTGCAGAATTGAGAGAGATGGCTGAGCATCACAATCCCTCCTGTGTTGCAGCATGATGAGAACCCAGCATTGCACACTGAGCTTGGGGGGGGATCACTTGGGCACCAGACTTAATACTGGCTCTTGACTGGATGGCCGCATGCAGGAGATTTCTACAATGGAGGGTTGGCAGGTGGTGGGTATCGGGAAGTGGCTCTGTGCAGGACGTGAGGATTCCTTGGGAGAGCCCAGAACCAGAGCACAGCATTGTGCAAGCTCTGCATAGTTGGAGAGCCCCCTGGATGACGGGGAATGCACAGTGTGCTACCCCACCTATCCCCAACTGCTAACTTAGAACCAGAAGTGGGGTCCTCTGTATGCGTGCCAGGCCAGGATAAAATGCCTGGGAAAGAGACTGGAGCTCAGAACTCCCTAACTCAAAGTTGCAGGATGGCAGAAAAGCCACGGGAAAGACAGGGCTATTTTGAAGATAACGCAACCATATTTTCACCATACGAGCTCGGACGCCGCCTCGGTAAACAAGGTCCGCGCAGAGCAGTGACACCCCAGGCTGCTTGCGAATAGTCTACTACTGGGAACATAAACAGATTAGGGATGAGCCCACTCTCCCGTTGAACAGGTGCTAAAGTCGTAGATACTGGGCCAGAAGGCGCACCGGAAACCACAGTATCATGCAACTCGCTTTTTTTTTTTTCTATGGAGAGTACACCGTCAAATAAATCTCGTTCTGGTGCTCGCCCTGTGGAGCTCCACCAGGCAGGTGCAGTGCCGGGCTCTGAGCCTCGACAGAGCCCACCCTCAGCTACTGGAGGACCCTCTAGACCGTCTTGTGGAGTCAACAGACGGCGGAGGAGAACTACTGACCAAAACAAAACAGAAAAAGAGAAACCCAGAGTGCCACTTGTCATGATGCACTGGAATGCAGAGGGAGTGAACAGCAAGCAGGCTGGATACAGCAAAAAGACAGAGCTGGAAAACATCTTGTATGAGAAGCAAGTCAGTGTTTGCTGTATCCAAGAGACTCACTTGAAAGCAGATCAAACCTTTAAAATAAGGGGATATCAATGCTTCAGATCCGACAGACAAGATAGACGAAAAGGAGGAGTACTTACTCTTGTAAGGAATAACATTCCTGCACACGAAAGGAAAACCTTCATGGATGGAGCAGAATATCAGCTGCTGCAGATAAAGGTAGACAAGATGGAAATAGAACTCCTGAACTATTACTGTCCGAACAACAAACCCCTGAGTCTCAGCTCTATACAGGTACCAGCCACCAACTTTATAGCAGTTGGAGACTTTAATAGCCACTCCCAGAGCTGGGGCTATAACCATCTGGATCACAGAGGTGAAGAGGTTGAAACTTGGCAAGATGATCACTCCCTAATCCTAGTCAATAATGCCACAGATACTCCTACCTTCTACTCCAGAGGATGGCACACAACTTCAACACCAGATCTTGCCTTCTCCACACCAGATATAGCTGGATCTATTAGTAGAGAAGTAGGAGACCAACTAGGGGGAAGCGACCATCGCCCAATCTTTCTTACTGTCCAGAGTGCAACTCTCAGTACAGGCCCAGCCATTACAAGATGGAACTACAAAAAAGCCAACTGGGGTTTATTCAGGCATCAGGTGAAACACGCTGCTGTCTACCCTCAAGGTACAGAACAGAGACATTAATGAAGTGGTAAAAGACTTCAACAGATGCATACTACAAGCTGCAAAAGAAACCATTCCCAAAGGATGCCGGCGTAACTACATACCATACTGGTCCAGCACACTCCAAGAACGTCAGGAAGCTATGGACAAGGCTAGAAAGGACGCAGAGTCTCAGCCTTCACTTGAAACTCACAACAAATGGAAAAAGGCTGTAGCAGAGTTTCAGAGAACAAAGCTAGAAGAAAAGCGGAAAAGCTGGAGAACTAAAACGGCATCGCTGAACCTTGAGAAAGACGGCAGGAAACTTTGGAGATTAGTCAAGTCTCTAAATGAAGAGCATTCCTCACCAAGGCAGACTATCACATTGGATGAAGGTGGCAAACTTTTCAGAGGAAAACAAGCTGCAGACTTGTTTGCTAGAAGATACAGTTCAGAAAGCAACTTACCCATTAACATAGACCATCAGAGAGAGATAAGAAAAGAAATACTGGCAACCATGGGACAGACAGATACTCCTGCCCCAATGAGGGAACCCATCACACTAGGAGAACTACAGAAGGCTATTTCCAAGCTTAAGTTTCAAAAGTCACCCGGCCCAGACAAAATCAGCAACGAAATGCTAGTAAATCTGAGCTCAGCAGCAAAGACAAAACTGCTTGAGATATTCAACCACAGCTGGTTGAAAGGAACGGTACGGTACCCCAAGTATGGAGAGAAGCCATCACAATACCCATACTAAAGAAAGGGAAATGTAAGATGACCGAGGCTGCAAGTTACCGGCCAATCAGTCTCACAAGCTGTGTTGGGAAGACTATGGAGCGAATAGTCTGAACCACTGGTATTTAGATGGTATTTAGAGTCTCAAGCAATTTAGAAGAATGCTAGTCCAGAGACAGAAAAGCAAAGGAACCAAAATGCTTGAGAACTTCAACCCAGCAGGCCTTCAAGCTAGAGAGAATGCCTACCAGGAGCAAACATGATGACCTCATACCCATTACATAAGAAAGGGAAAGTGGTAATCTTAGAGCTCAACCACAATCACAATTGAAAAAATCAGTGCTCATTTAGAAGAATGCTATCCAGATATAGAAGCCAGTCAACCACAGTTACTTACTTGATTCAATTTCAGGCTCAATGCAACAAGCTGGATTTAGAAGATGCCAGTAATAGAAGACCAAGTTACTTACTTGTCTCAAGCAATAGAAGATGCCTTCCAGGAGAAGAAAAAGGTCCTAACGATCTGGGTCGACTTCAAGCAGGCCTTTGACAAGGTGTGGAAAGATGGCCTCATTGCAAAACTTAGGAGAAGTGGAATCCAAGGCAACATGATGAAATGGATCCAGTCATACTTGCATAACAGGAGAGAACTAGAGTCACTCTTGACGGTCTGCAGAGCAGAAAAGTGTTGCTCCATCAGGGGGTACCTCAAGGAGGAGTAATTTCCCCCAACACTCTTCCTTGTTTACATCAATGACCTGGTGAAAGATCTCCCTGCAGGAGTTAAAGCTGCCTTATATGCAGATGACCTAGTACTCTGGTGCGCTGATGAAAATGTCACCACCACAGCAAATTATAGAATGCAGCGGGCAGCAGACATGCTAGTGTCATGGGCAGAGAAATGGCTTATCACAATAAACACAGACAAAACCTCCACAACACTGTTCTCCCTCGCGCCCAAGGACAAATCAGCTAACATACACCTAGGGACAACCGTGATCAAGGAAGAAAGCTACCCCACCTATCTTGGGGTGACATTTGACCAAAGGCTTACATGGAATAAGCATATTGAAAATGCAGAAGGAAAGGCCCGAAGACGACTAGGCATACTCAGAAAATTAGCAGGTACCAACTGGGGAGCAAATGAACGAAATCTAAAGAAGATTTATAATGGAGTAATAAGACCACACTTAGAGTTTAGCTCAGCAGCATGGTCATCAGCTGCTAACTCACATCTGCAGTCTTTGGACAAGGTGCAAAATCAAGCTCTCAGGCTCATTACAGGAGCCATGAAAACTACACCAATAACAGAGATGCAGAAGGTTGCTGGATTACAGACATTGTCCCATAGAAGAGACACAAAAACCATGATCCAGATGGAAAAGTACAACAGTATGCCAATGCACCCAATGAAGGCAAGACTAGATGATCTGGCATTGGGACGTCTAAAGCGTAGCAGCTTTGTGCATCGGGGGAAAAGACTTATAAGACAGCATCAAGAAGACCTATCCATGAAGACAACACCACTGAAGCCCACCCTATACCCTGTACCATGGGAGCAGGCCAGCAGTGCCCTCCAAATTAATACAACAGTCAGTGGTCTCACAAGTGGATGTGAGTATAATGATCTGCAAAAACGAACTGCTACATTGAGTATGATCCAAGAAAGCTATCCCGATCAATCATGGATACATGCCTATACAGATGGATCAGCAACTAATGCTGTTAGGAATGGAGGTGCCGGTATCTTTATCTCATATCCTGACAACCACTATGAGACTAGGCACATTCCCACTGGTAAATTCTGTTCCAACTATACAGCTGAGGTTCAAGCTCTAGAGCAAGCTGCAAATATGATTTATAACACCAACTCTGACTGCCACCAGGTAGTCATCCTCACAGATGCACTGTCTGTCCTGCAAGCTCTCAAGGGTGGTAAACTCCCGCATCTGAGAAATGAACTAAACAAGGTAGCTGCCAAAAAGAGAACCATACTTCAGTGGGTACCATCTCATTGTGGTGTACCCGGAAATGAAAAGGCAGATAAACTTGCAAAAAAGGGAGGAGAATGTGAACAAGAAGATAATGAAGTCACATACTTTGAGAAAAAGAGAGCTATCCAGACTATCAGAAGAGAACAGAACCAACCCAAAGACGACTATCACACTCTCGACCGGCGGCAGGGACAGACAACTATTTTTCGACTCAGGACAGGGCATAACAAACTGAATAAACACATGCACAAGCTACGATTGTCTGCTTCACCACTGTGCACATGTGGATTAAACGAACAAACTGCTGAGCATGTTCTACAGGACTGTCCTCTGTATGACCAGTTAAGAAAGATAAGAAAAAATGAAATGAAAACAATGAACAAATGGGAAACAAGCTTAACAAAGACTTGTAAAACAGGAGTAAATGGAATAATTATCCAAAAAAATTTACAGCTAGTATAATTTTATAAATCAATTAGAAAATGTTTTTGTTTAATGCATTTAGACTAGTTCTTTTTCTTTCTGCACTGTTTTCATTTGTCTGTTTATCTGTCCATGATGAAGAATTTGCATCATAAAGTGGCTATTTCTTTGTCCCAGTAGATTAAACCACCTATTATTGTTCACCTCACCGTGTAAGGAAATCAAGAAATTCAATCATGAATGGAATGAAAGAACCAGTAAACAAACAAGTCTATGATACAAGTCAATATTATTCATTAAAAAAATTTTGAACTTGTATACATTTTTAATCAGCAGTGCTTCTTAATGACTTCTTTCATGCTGTTTGAAGTGCTACAAAGGCTGAACTATTCAACATTAAATTTCACCCCTTGCCAGAACAATACAGAAAAAAGTAACTCATAAAGAAGACCCAGTAAAAAGACACCCGATAAATTTTTTTTTTTAATGATATGGAAGTTTCTCCTTAGACTCACCTCAAAACATACTCCTCAGACCCTGAAGAGCAAGTGGCATTAGACAACAACCATAAATGGGGTAAAAAAAAAAAAAAAAGGCATGTGACAAGCAAAAATTAACAACAGTTAAAAAGGGCATTAAAGTTAACTATGAATATTATAATGTGATACACTCGATTCAGCTAAAATACTTCCATTCAGTATGAAGAAATACAAGTCTAAAGCAAATACTGTTTTTCTGGTGCAGTTTCTTCCACAATCATCAGAACAGTATTGTGCACTTTGCATAATTTTTCTGCTCTTATGCCAGTGTCAAAACCCACTCTAATCAGGTCCCCACCTAGCTAGCTGGCTACCCCCCATTCGTAGGGCTTTACCACTGTCGTGCCGGATTTAACTAAACAAGCAATGACTTGTGTACACTTAGGGGACCACACGAACACTGGCCGACACAAGAAATAAAGCTTCTAAACAGCTAGAATCCCTTTATTATCAACAACACCATTTGGCCACAACCGGCCATAATGAAATACAAATATATATACAGTATATATATATATCACCCGTGTGTTACCGGGGCCCGAAAGGGGAGCAAAGAATAGTAACACTGCACCCTACCACGCATGTCGTAAAAAGCGACTAAGGAGGGTATGGGCATGGGGCTGTTTACCCCATCCCGCAAAAACTTCGCACAGTGGGCTGATCACCTGCTTGCCAAATAATCTGATTACAGAAACAATGATAGATTGTTCGGTCTGTTTTTGTTCCACAAAGACGCCACTAGGCGTGGTGGAAACAGCGATAGATTGATCAATTTGTTGTTGCCCTAAGACGCCACTAGGCGTACTGGCCACATACTGCTTTGCCGGTTGGTGGCTAAGGATGGAAGAAGAAGAAGATATATATATACACGGCCACTATCAGCTAATACACAATATAAATCTAGACAACACAACAACCTATCTGCTACGATGAACCCCGCTCACACGAGCGGCAAAAACATCATTATGTCAAACTGACAATTATCAGATACAAATCGTTCATACTTACGAGAACAACCTCAGTTCACAAAAATCACCACTGAGAGACTAACTACCTCTCTAGAATACTGACACCAGGACAAGGCTCTAATGGCAGGTGCTGTCTCACGAACTTCCATCCAAGATGGACAGCACACAAGCTGGCATAGAAGCGTCCACAGAGGACAGTAGTCAAACGATCATGATCAATCCCTCGGCGCTGAAACCCTTGGCGCCAAAATACGAGCTGATCACATGACCTCAATCGCTCGTCTATATTCGTCAGCCCTTCGATGGCTTCCGAATGGCTTGCTCGATTTACGAACAAGCTGTTACTCATACAGTGAAAGAGCGCCGTGACAGCCAGTAAATCTGTATCACATAATTAACAATGTCTTGCGTAGTTCCTGGGAGGGCTCTCTGAGGAGACAAAGAAAAACAAACTACTGGTCCCTCAAGACTGTGGTACAAAACAACTAATGTGAGGTTGAGCATACGGCTGACAACTTCATCATGTAAAACAAATTGCTACAGAAACTACTGCCATCCAAACCTCAGAAATGAGGTATCTGAGGAAGGTGGTTGAAGTAACAAGAAGAGACATGGTCCGCAACCAGATGATACGCCAAGGCCTAAAATCCAACCCCCTGCAGATCCAACTAAGATGGTTTGGCCATGTCTGAAGAATGGGAGAAGATCGGCTACCACGACAAGCATGGGAAACTAAGAACCAGAGATCCAGACCTCCAGGACGACCCAGAGTCTACTGGGAGGACAACATTAGACAAATCTTTGATGGACCGAGGACTAGAATGGAACCAGGCCAGGAGGACGACAGCCGATAGGATAGTCTGGCGCTCTCTCTTCCAAACCTCTACACCTCACGGTAGAAGGGGAACATCTAAGTAAGTAAACTACTGCCACAGGAACAGTAACTTTTAAACAGACTCCTTGTAATAAGGAGGTCAGCTGTAGTAGTGGCTATATACTCCATAAAAAGGGAATGAATTAAATTAATTAAAAATAATATTTGGCACTTCATTCTTTTTTCCTCCCTATGGGGACATGAGGTTACCAATGCCTCTGGTCCCCTTGCAGGAAGTCTGCACCCTAAGCATTCACGTGCTCTCGCAGAGGTGGTTTTTCAGTAGCAATCTGTATTTTTACATGATGAGGATGACATCCCATGAACAACCTCAGATTTGTTGTGTTTACTTATGGGAGCAGTCCTATTCTTTGTCTCCACAGACAACTCTGGAACTACATAGGATATTTTTAACCTTTCAGGTTATATCAATTACTGCCCCTGTCTAATCTGGATGCACCTTCCAGTGACTATAAGACTCTTTCTATCCTCTCTACCACTGTCACTTTCTCCAACTGTTCTAAGTGTTCCATAATCCTTTGGTTCCAATAAAATGGCCTATTGTTTATGCAGCCTCTTTTTATTATTTAACAGAACTACGAGGCTGGCTATCCACAATCCTCCTTAGTTCCTTTTTACAGAGATGCCTAAGACAGAAAGAGACTGTCCTTTTGGTTTCTCCCTTGATTCAAGACTTGGTATCATTCAAGTGTCCTTTTAAACTTAAATCTCTGATATAAAAGAGATCAATTCCTACTGATCCTTTCTTTATATGGTTCAAAATTTTATTTTTAAACACTGATGCTACAATAACATATTCTGCTCTCAAGACAAATAATTATTACTTGTGACTGTGAGCTACTCACTACCACCTACTAAACCTGTGTAATTTCTGGACACAAACGTTCAAGGTATTTGAGGGAACGAGCAACATGCAGGGAATGAAGCATGACTTTTTTTAAATTTTTTTTGGAAGTGAGGATCTACTGAGCAGTGCTCCTAATCGTAAGCCACCAAACAGCCACAATGTCACACTCAGGCACGGTATGATATCAGAAATTAATGACAGCACACTGCTTTAACCCCTTCAGCTTGCAGACCCCCAGATAATCAGCTTAGAAACACTGGTCCAAGTATACTTTATTTTCTTCCATATCTACAAACAACTGCTACTTTTCTTTGTTTCAACCGTACCTTAATAATTCCCACAGAAAAATAGTGGAAGGCATGATTCCATTTGGTGTGTCTGAACACAGATAAATGGCCAAAGTCATGCTGGATCCATCCCACCTGAGCCTGGAAGAATCAAAGATATACACATATGTAAGAAATGATGGTGAAACATATACACTGTATATTTATAAAATTTGTCATTACACTTTTTTTTTTTTTTAAATCAGTCGCTCAAGATATAAATTGTTTAAATGTAAAGCATTAATTCTTTTAATGGCAACACAAAATTAGGCATAAATAGAACAACATTTTACAACCAGGGGAATGTTTTAACACATTTTGTTTTAAGCGGCAACATTGAGGTTTTCACTCACATAATATGTTTTCCCCTATTTGAATATTATAAGATTGCACTTAAAGAAACACCCCTACAAGATGCAGAATCATACCTATAATCTTTGGCAAAATAATATAGACACACAGAACGTGATGCTAAAATAAGAATACAAAAGGCTAGAGAAGCTTTCATTGCATTGGGAAATATATGGAGATCACAAGAAATCAAGTCCAGCACAATCATTAAAATCTTCAGTTCAAATGCCTAGTCAGTCCTATTGTATGGCTCTGAAACATGGAGAACACAAAACCCTACAACAAAGAAGTTACAGACTTTCATAAATGGTTGCCTGCTTAGACTAAAAAGACTGAAATGGTATGACAATGTGGAACTGATGACAAGAATCAGACAAGTGCTAGTGGAGCAATAGATGAGAAGAAGGTGCAGGTGATGGATAGGAAACAACAAGGAAACTCATCGAAAGCATTACCAGGCAGTCCTTGTTATGGTTAGAGACGCAGAGAGAGTGAGTGAAAAACACATGAAGAGAACTGGAGACAGACTTGAAAGGGATGAGGAAGACATTGGAAAGGTCTTAAGCTGATGGTAGGGGATGGAAAGGTCTTAAGCTGATGGTAGGAGATGGAAAGGTCTTAAGTTGATGGTAGGGGATGGAAAGGTCTTAAGCTGATGGCAGGAGATGGAAAGGTCTTAAGTTGATGGTAGGGGATGGAAAGGTCTTAAGTTGATGGTAGGGGATGGAAAGGTCTTAAGTTGATGGTAGGGGACGGAAAGGTCTTAAGCTGATGGCAGGAGATGGAAAGGTCTTAAGTTGATGGTAGGGGATGGAAAGGTCTTAAGCTGATGGCCGGAGATGGAAAGGTCTTAAGTTGATGGTAGGGGATGGAAAGGTCTTAAGCTGATGGCAGGAGATGGAAAGGTCTTAAGTTGATGGTAGGGGATGGAAAGGTCTTAAGCTGATGGTAGGGGATGGAAAGGTCTTAAGCTGATGATAGGAGATGGAAAGGTCTTAAGCTGATGGTAGGGGATGGAAAGGTCTTAAGCTAATGGCAGGAGATGGAAAGGTCTTAAGCTGATGGAAGGGAATGCATAAATTCTGGTGGCTTTTCTCTCTTTTTCATTCGTTGTTTTTTTTTATCTATCTTCTTATGTTTTTGTTTTGGTTCATTTCGTATCCTTTTGTATATTTTTAAATTGTCGCTATCTTATGTCACTTCCTTGGACGATTTCTTGGACAAGCTACCTCAGTGTTCAATTCCAAGCATCTACAGATCTAGCTAAGTGACCTTTTACTTGTTCCAAAGTTTTGTTCATTCTCTTTTTTTCGTTTCGTTGATTATTTACTTTCTTGTTTCGGTATTTCTTTCAGGTTTTACGATTTTCTTGCATTATTATTGTTCTTTTTTCACTCATCACTGTGGTTGTTTTTTTCCATCTCACATTGAGCGTCATGACCTCAGACTTCTTTAAATTGATGTTCAAGCCCACCTGCTGGCTAAATTTATTAAGTCTATCCGTTTTTTCCTGGATGTGTTGATGTGAATGTGCCAGCAGTGCAATGTCATCTGCATATTCCAGATCTTCCAATGTTGAAAATGTAGTCCATCTTATTCCTCTTGGACTGCCCTCTGTTGTCTGGCGCATCACCCAGTCTATGACTGTTAAAAATAGAGTGGTTGATAAGGGGCATCCCTGTCGTACTCCTGTCTTCACCTCGAAGGTTAGGTTGCTCTGCCCAACACTACACGTAAAGTTGGCATAGAGGCTTTTTATGATTGACACTATGCAGCTTGGAATTCCATAAGCCCTCAGTATTTTCCATAAACTGTCCCTATGTATGCTGTCAAAAGCCTTTTCAAAATCAACAAAATTTATGTAAAGCTGTCTTTGCCATTCTGAGCACTGCTCTATAATGTTCCTGAGAGTGAATATATGGTCTACACATCTTCTGTTCTTTCTAAATCCTGCTTGTTCTTTCCTCAGTTTGTAGTCTACTGCCTTTGAAATTCTCTGTATAATTATCCTGCCTAGTATTTTGCTGGGAACTGAGAGAAGAGTGATTCCTCTCCAATTATTGCAGTCTGAAAGATCTCCCTTCTTGGGCAATTAGACAATTATTCCTTTGTTCCACTCTGATGGTGTTGTCCCCGTTTTCCACACTTGTGCAAATAGTGGTTCTAATAGTTCTGCTGCTAGCTCAGGGTCTGTCTTAAATAGCTCTGCATTTAAGTTATCTTGGCCCGGAGCTTTACCGTTCTTTAACCCTTTGATTGCTGTGATGATTTCTTCTTTTCGTGGAATGTCTGTATTTACATCTAGATTGTTTTCAGCCTCAGGAACATTCAATTGTGTCTCTGGTATTTCCTTGTTCAGAGTTTCTCTGAAGTGCTCTGCCCATCTTGTTTCCTGTCCCTCTGCTGTCTTGATGAGATTTCCTTGCTTATCTCTTACTAATGTAATATTGTTTGCACCTTGTTTTCCGCTGATGAATTTAGTTATTTTGTATACTGTGCTTTGTTCATTTCTCAGTGCTGCCTCTTCTGCCTGTTTTGCAAGATCGTCTAGGAAATTCCTTTTGTTGGCTCGGGTTTGTCGTTTAACTTCCCTGTCCAGTTGACTGTACTGTTCGCTATATAGTTGCTTTAACCTGGGGGACTTCGCTTCTGTTTTCTTTCTTTTCATTTCCTTTCTCATCTTTATGGTGTTTAGTGTTTCTGGTGTTATCCAGTCTTGCTTCTTCCTTTCCTGGAATCCTAAGCATGATTTGCTGCTTTCCTTATATATTGTTGAAATGGTGTTGAAATTCTGGTCTATATCATCAGTCAATGTCTTTTCCTGGCTTTTGGCAAATTGATATCGTTTCTTAATGTCGGCCGCAAAAGCTTTTCTGGTTAAGGGGGTCCTTCAATTTGCTGATGTCAAACCTTTTCTGTGTAGTTACAGTTGGTCCAGCCCTTCTTAGTTTCACTTTCAGTTTTGCTACTACTAAATGGTGATCGCTTCCCACATCTGCACCTCTTCTTACCTTCACATCTTGTAATGCATGTCTCCATCTACCGTTAACCATGATGTGGTCTATCTGGTTTCTGTCCCGACCATTTGGTGATTCCCATGTTAACTTGTGAATTTCCTTATGTGGGAAAAGTGTTCCTCCAATGACCAGGTTGTTAATGCTACAGAAACTTATTAGCTTATCCCCATTTTCGTTTGCTATTCCGCTGCCGCATTTCCCCATTGTTCTTTCATTATATGTATTGTGTGTACCAACTTTCGCATTGAGGTCTACCATTACTATAACAAGATCATATCTAGGTGTGTCCTCCATTTCTTTCTGCAGTTGTTGATAGAATTCATCCTTGACCTCCTCATCGCTATCATTCGTTGGTGCGTAGCATTGTATTATTGTAGTGTTGGTGAATCTCCCTCTCAATCTCAATCGTATCAGTCTGTTGTTGATGGGTTTCCATTCCAGTAATGTCCTTTCTATCCCTTTCTGTAGAATAATGGCTACGCCTTCACTGTGCTGTCCATCCTCTCTTCCAGAGTAAAGTACTGTTTCTCCTGTTGCTGTTTTAACTTTTCCTGCCCCTGTCCATCTGCTCTCGCTTATCCCCAGGATGTGTAACCTATAGTTTCTCATTTCTGCCGTGACCTGTCTTAGTTTACCTGTCTCGTACATTGTCCTGACATTCCAAAATCCTATTCTTGTATCCTGTTTTGCGGTCAGGACATCCGTTTTCATGTCAGTGGCTTCCTTTCGGCTTTCACCACTGACAGTCATACGAGCCACAGACTCCGAATGTCCATCCCGCAGCAAAGTTTGTTCATTTGATGTTGTTTCCGTAACTTCATTTTTTTTTTTTCCATAGACAGGGGTGTCAGCCCTATGCTAAAACCCCCAACCTGGAGGACCAGGGTACCAGCTTTTGTCTGACCCCTACCCACACAGACCAGTCCAGCTTGGTTGAACCTACCAGGAGTAAAACTCCCACTGGCATAGCTCTGGGGATTGTCAGGGTACGCAAGCTGCCATACCGCTACAAGGTATAGGTACCATTGATGGCAGTTATCACATAATAAAGTGTTATAATTTATTTTTTGTAATGTCTTTCATTGTTTTAACAAACTAGTTCTTAACTTTTTGAAAAACTGAAATTTGATTTGTGAATATTTGCTACCTCATTTCTAAAAAAAAAATGCATCAGGAATCAAAATAGCTGATTTCACTTGGTGGTCAAAGGAAATGAGCAGAGGATGGTCACAAAAGCATCGTGGTCATTCCCAAAAAAAAAAAAAAATTACTGATAAATCTCTTCCCCCAGTATGTCACACAAGTGATATACCTGATAACAAAACAACCAACTCTAGGCTACCAAATGGACAACTACAGTGAAGTTCCATACAAGACAAGAGGTTAAAGTGAAGCTCCACAGATCAAACAGGGTCAAGTACAGCTTCACGGAAGCATCGAGTCAAGTTAAGACAACTGCATAAAATTAAAACCTGCCATTATATTTAGCATTCACTCACCAACCAAAATATAGATTATCACAGTTAAATCAAAGTATTTTACCTTGTTAATAATTACTCACTCCAGTGAAAACATCAGGTAATTTTCACATCATCCCCTGACTTCTTAAAACATTCACATTTCCCAACAACTAGTCACTTAAATCTTTAAATTCTTTTGACTTACTGTATTCATAAACAATTGCTATTTAAAAACACATACATATAGTAAACAAATGAAGTCTTTAAATGCCACAATACAAAACAGCAGCACATTCCTGCATAAAAATGGTTAAAGCATATTGATTAATCTATCAAAGATAACCTGTTTTAGCACGGGAATGATATACATTACCTCTACTGTAGTTATAAGCAGCAGGGACACTAGATACGGTATCCAGCTGGTGCCAAAGTAGTACATGACTGCCCATGCTGCCCAATCGAGGAACAGGATGTGAAACAGGTGAAGGGAAAAAAACAGGATACTTGGTTTGAAGAGGCCCTGGAAGAATGGTGAAAATTAAGTAACTGATAAGTGCATGAATTAAATAACTGATAAATGCATGTCAACAAAACATGTGATACACACTCAAAATCTGTAACATTTGGGTTAAAAAAACTTATTTTGCGTATTTTACAATACTGCATCTTCTCTGCTACTAAATTCATTCATTAACCTTCAGCTCCTCAAGGAGTATAGGCCTTCAACAAACTCCTGTCGAGTCATCCAGTTGCATGTCACTGTTGCATGTCATTAGCTCATGGTCTTTTCATTTGTCTGCTACCAAAAGCTATAGGTCATGCGTGTCTAAAATGGGGTGGTGGTTGTTTCTGAAACATCAATATTACGATATATGTCAAATTATCTTGTGTTCTCAGATAATCTGACACTTCAGACTTACCGTATTCAAACACGCATAATCTTTCACAAAATATTTCAATTTTATACATATTTTTAACACTGCCAAGTGTCAAAGGAAGACCATTCTAATACAAATATTTCCATATCTCAAAATTCAGACCAGACTGATTTTCTGAGGTTGCAATAAACACTGTTTCCACTGAAATAAGCTCCTTCATTGTTTTTCCAAGTACACATGATTATCCTTGTGTTCCTGGTCAATTATGACACTCTTATTCAAATTTTTGTTGTTGCTCCACCGGTCTCTTCTGAGCTTTTAAAAAAGACTTATCTGCACTAAGCAGATGATCATAAAATGTACAAAGATTATTATTTTTAAAATTATTACCAGAAAAGACGTAGTTTTTTTTTTCCCCACACACTTTTCCAAGCAAGAAACCAAATTTTAAATTCTCAAAACCTGTTTCAGGTTTACAGAAGTGATCAGAAATATAAAAATATGATAATGAAGACTTGCTACAGTGTTTCACCATGGCCGAAAGGGAAGCAAAGAACTGTAAGACCATTACCTGCCAGGCATGTTGTAAAAAACAATTAAGGTGCATTGGATTTTAGGCCAGCTACCATCTCCAATAGAAACTTTAAGCCACAAAGACTTCACCCAAAAACACATAGAGAAGAGAACCACAGACTAAAATATTAGGGATAAAGAAAGCAAGGAAAGGCCTTAAGTCAATGGCCTTCACTGGTACCAGTTCTGAAAAACATCTATGGAAATGTCAGCAACCTGAGGTTGACCACTGCTTTCTCCAAGTGCATTTTAGCTGTTGTATGAGGGTGTTTGATGAATTATAAGAAGACTAATAATTTTAAAAGTCAATCAGGTACTATTTTAAAAGTCAATCAGGTACTTATAGGAAATGAGAAAGTAACATTTCCATCAGCGAAAAAATTTTATATTGTTCCACAGCAGCCATTAAGAACTGTGGGAAAATTCAAGCATCAAAGCCTAACAATTAGCTGGAGTTTTGATCACTTTCAATCAATCAACACCCTTTAGCTCCCCAAGGAGCATAGGCATTCAATAAACACATGCCAAGTCTTCCTGTTCTGTGTCATCCGATCAAGTTCTTTCCACGTTTTCCTCATCATTTTCACCTGTTTCCAGTTCTTCTCCGTGTGTTTTTTGGTCTACCTCTGCCTCTCTTTCCCTGTGTGTCACAGAACAAGCACTGCCTTGTAATGCTATTAACAAGTTTCCTCAATGTGTGTCCTATCCATCGCCAGCGTCTTCTTCTCAACTCTTGTTCCACTGGTACTTGTCTGGTTCTTGTCATCAATTCCACATTTGTGACTTTGTCATACCATTTCAGTCCTTCTATTCTACGCAAGCACCCGTTTATAAAAGTCTGTAGCTTTTTGGTTGTTGTTTTTGATCACTTTACTTCTCTTTATAAACCTTAGCATCTCCATCAATCCATTTCTTCCGTGTCTTCCTTGTGTTCAACATCTCATTCTTTTAGCACGTTTTTTAAGTGATGCCATTTCATCTATTTATACTCTAATAAAATGAATCTGAGCTATCTTTTTTAAGCTCTGCCCATTTTGCTCCTTGGTCTCCCTACTCTTCTCTTCCCCTGTGGGCCCCAGTCAATGGTATGCCTGGTTATACTGTCTGATTGCTTCCAGAAGGTGTTCCCTATATATTTCCACTTTCTCTCCTTAACCTCCAGCTGTTATTGGTTGTTGACTAATTCTCAAAACTGGATGCAATATTCATGATGACACGTCAACTCTGAGAAGGACAGATTTATCGTTTGTGTTTAACAGCCTAATTTGACTTCTTGGGACATCGCTGTTAAATTCTCTACTGTTTTGAAGAATTTGAAAGCACATCTGGCTTTATCCTAGAACTGACAACCTGGTTTGTTTCTCCTTTGTCCATGCTTCTGCCAAAGTAGGTAAAATATGCTCTTCTACTATTTATTCTAATTTCTTTTGTTCTATTTACACTGATGTGTAGCCCTGCTGTTGCTGCTTCTAAGCTAATGAAGAAACCATTTTATTCTGTTTCTAAAATGTTTGCATTATTTTAAAAGCCTGAGAGTTACTGGGACTACAACCTCCGTTAAGAAGGTCTATGAGCCAGCCCAGAGAAAGCCAAAAGGGCTGCTGACACAATTGTTTTTTCTTCAAGAAAATGTCCAGAGTGAGCACCTGGAACATTCAAACACTAAATAAACAAGAGAAAACTGCACAGGTGGCAGCAAGATACCAGATGATAGCATTACAAGGCAGTACCTGTTCCAGGATGTCCAGGGGAAAAGAAATAGAGGCTGGCTTAAAAACACACAGAGAAGAGAGCTGGAAACATACATGAAAGGGATAAAGAAGCATGGCAAGTGCTGAATGGATGGCAATGGATAGGAAGGCTTGAAGGACTATGCTCCACGTGGAGCTGTAGAGTAATGATGATTAATTATTTCACATGCTCATGTCTGTTCTTAACGGAGTCTACCGACATCCTTGCTTGTGTGGACATCAATATCATCATTAAAAGTAAAATTTTACAGCCCACATTTAAGAATCTACGCATCTGAATATGACAATATCAAAAACAAGACATAACATTTAGGTGGGTAACTCTTACTTGAAATTCAAAATAATGTGAGATTAAAAGGTTATCTTTCGGATGTCACGATTTTTTGAGCCAAAAAATACCACGAGGCTCTAAGAAGATCCCTCTATAATATGCAGGTCATTTCTGTCAGGCTGACATTATAAGTGAGCACTCCTTTGCGCTGGCTTAGGGCCAAACATAAATGTTGCCTGGCAGTTGTGAAAGCAAAAATTCTCTAATCACAATAACATTTGATTTATTCTATCAGTATGCTTTTGAAAACATTAGAAAAACGTCTGCAGACAGCCCGCCAGTGAGTAAATGTTATAAAGGAAAAATTAAATGCTTGTGCTTATCCATAGTAAAGAAAGCTGAGCTACTGTAAATATAGTGAAGTGCACTTAATTCGAAGCTTCAATCAAGCTGCCTCTTCATCTATTGACAGTTCCAATCCACGCATTTTTTTTAACGAAATGATGAACATTAATTTATATTTAAGATTTTAACTCACATTTTAACTGGTGAGTTTTGTCTGAGATATTAAACACAGACCTTATCATAATTAGTGGCACATTTGTATGTTTACATTTATTAAAATCTGTGTAATACAAAAGCTATTAAAATCAATCATGGTCTGCACCAAATAAGTTAACAAAGCAAAGAATCAGGAGGAAAGGTACAATCCATCTTACTGAACAGGGCAAAACAAAAATAAATGCAAATGGCCAAAGATCTTGGTATTCCATTGAACAACATCAGCGTGTGGTTCAAACTAAAAAACTATAAGAGAATAGTAGATATGTACAACACTGGGGAAGCTGCTTCAAACGTACAGCAGACTAGACTTTCAAACACTGCAGACGTGATCATCAGGCATTCATTTTTTCAAGGGCTGAAACTTGTCGAATAAAAATAACCCGCACACTGCAATGTCCCTTTCTTGAACATAATTCACACATCTGTTAATTCGATCCTTTTGATAACGCACTTTCAGGTTCAAATTAAGTCACTTCACTAGAGTGTAAATGTGAGGTGTCTTACTGAGGATTATGGTGTTGGAATACTGCTGCTCGTGACTTGAAGAAACAAAGACAAACTGTTAAAAGTTCTATCCTAAATGTGATGTGTTGAAAAATAGATAAAAGTTATACAATGCAAGAAATTGTGAACCTGATCATGAACTGGACAGGATGGATTCATCATTAAACGTGTACCACTAAATAGTATGTTTGTCATGAAACTGGCTAAATTTGTTATGATGAACTAACGCTGAAGAAGACTATGTATATTCAACAAGTTGGTTGCAGAAATTTAAGGGAAAAAAATGTGTATGACAATTTATGGTGGAAAAACTTCTACAGGCCGTATGGTCACAGTTAACCTAATTAATAAGTTCACCCACTAGCACAGAAGAGAAAACCAATGGTGGTGAAGATGACATAAAGATGGAAGAACTGAAGGCAGCACTGGAGAAAATCAAGATGGGCAAAGCAGCAGGGCATGATGGTATAACACCAGAAATGGTTAAGTGCATGGGAGCAGCAGGCGACATATTACTTTTAAGGGTCCTACAGGCAGCATGGTGCAACAAGACCATACCAAAGGATTGGGAGATTGCCATCATAACACCAATTTTCAAAAAGGGTGACAATCGACAATGTGGAAACCATAGAGGCACATCCCTTCTCAGTGTCCCTGGTAAAATATACTCTAGAATCCTAGAGCAGAGATCAGACGCCTAGGTGAGCCACAATTGGATAAGTTCCAATGTGGATTCCGAGCAAACCGAAGTACTCAAGACCTAATCTTCACACTCAGGCAGCTGAGTGAAAAGGCCTATAAGTATAAAAGTGAGATCCATCTTTGTTTCATAGATCTGGAAAAAACGTTTGACAGGGTCCCCTGGAGCAAACTTTGGGACTGTTTGGCAAGGAAGAACATTCCAACATCTCTGATTTATGCTTTACAGAGCTTCTACAAGTCTTGCAGAAATTATGTGAGGACAGCAAATCACACAAGTCAGAAGAGTTCAGGACCACCACTGGTGTAAGACAAGGTGATATCCTGTCACCTTATCTTTTCATACTCCTCATGGACAATGTTATCAAGGCATGTAAGGAGAGAACAAGAAAGTATTCAGTGGGGTACTGGAAGATGAGACAGGTCTGTATTTCAGAGCTGGCATTTGCTGATGATGTTGCCCTGATTGCTAAATCAGAGGCACATCTCCAATCCAACCTGCAAGTCTGGAAGGAATAGCTGGAGAAGAGAAGGATGGTCATAAGCAGCTCTAAAACAAAAACCATGGTGATATCACGAGAAGAAAGAAGGCATCAGATTGAGCTGGGAGAACAGGTCCTGGAGCAGGTCGACCACTTTAAATATCTCGGAGCTGTTATAGACCAGAAGGGAGGCATCAAAGAAGAGTTGGCCGCTCGAAAAGCATCAGCTGGGAGACTTTTTCAGGCCATAAATCGAGGATTCCTCAGCAACAGAGAGGTTGGTAAGAAAACGAAGATGGCTGTATATCGCTCCACCTATGCCCCAGTCTTGACGCATGGATGTCAGTCATGGGCAATGACTACAACCCACAAAAGCCAGATCCAAACCTCAGAAATGAGGTATCTGAGGAAGGTGGTTGAAGTAACAAGAAGAAACATGGTCCGCAACCAGACGATGCGTCAAGGCCTAAAATCTCACCCCCTGCAGACCCAAGTAGAACAGTCCCAACTAAGATGGTTTGGCCATGTCTGCAGAATGGGAGAAGATCGGCTACCATGACAAGCATGGATAACTAAGAGCCAGGGATCCAGACCTCCAGGATGACCCAGAGTCCGCTGCGAGGACAACATTAGACAATCTTTGAAGGATAGAGGACTAGAATGGAACCAGGCCAGGAGGAAGACAGCCAACAGGATAGTCTGGTGCTCTCTCTTCCACACCTCTACACCTCACAGTAGAAGAGGAACGACTAAGTAAGTAAGAAATAAGTTCACCAACACAGCTGGCAGCCAGATCAAATCTACAATGCTGACGAGAAGAAAAGTATACAGCAGCCCATTTCCCCCCACTCGAAATCTTTAATTCAGCCATGCGATCAATAAAGGCAAAATATATAACTTTTTCTTGAACAGCATTGTAGCAGGTAACTGAAGCATAAGCATGGAAGGTTTCCAAAGGAGTTTACTGTGAAGAATTCAATGAATGCCACTGCTATTGCCCCGATGTACATAAATGAGGGCATCCTTCTTAAAAGCCTGGCACAATCTGTGGCCTACAACATTCGCTAACAATTAACCTAAATATTGACTTTAATAAATTAATTGTGACAAGTGACAAAAAGATCAAATCAGACCTCCTTCACATGCTTAACTGTACCTCAGATATCATCAATAAGGTGGAGGAAGAGGACACAGAAAATATTTTTAACAATGATGATGATGTAGTACTTTACTCAATAGCTGATGATGAAACAGCTACAGTGGTACATAATCAAGATCAAAGAAATGATTCAAATGAAGACAAAAATTATACTGTAAAGACAGTGGAGAAGTAGAAGACTTAGTGACCAGCGGGTTAAAGGACTACAACAGAGTGAATTTGTAAGAGAACAAGAAATAATGTTAGTTTATAAAATTACGGAGACATTTCTATAACAAAAACCATTACTGATGAGGCAGATGACACTTTGTAGTGACAAGGACAAACCATATTGGAATAGTGAACTAGAGCAGCTGCACAACGATGTGGGAACATCTCGAAAGCAGGCAGAGACCAGTCCATGCCAAGAACACCACAATAACTACCAGCAAGTTAAGGCCAAATTTCAAAGGGCCAAGTTGCAGGCCAGGCGAAGAAGCTGGAAGGAGAAAACAGAGTCCTTGAACTTCGAAAGAGATACAAGGAAACTGTGGAAGCTGGTAAAACAACTTAACGATGAAGGTACAGGGAGAAACTCAAGGATTGCTCTGTACAAAGATGGAAACATCCTCATGGGAAAACAGGCAGCTGATCACTTTGCAGACTACTTTGCTAAAGACAACAACATCGAAGTTAGCCCAGAGAAGCAACAGGAGACTCTTGCAGAAATTATGTGAGGACAGCAAACCATAAGTCAGAAGAGTTCAGGACCACCACTGGTGTAAGACAAGGTGATATCCTGTCACCTTATCTTTTCATACTCCTCATGGACGATGTCATCAAGGCATGTAAGGAGAGAACAAGAAAGTATTCAGTGGGGTACTGGAAGATGAGACAGGTCTATATTTCGGAGCTGGCATTTGCTGATGATGTTGCCCTGATTGCTAAATCAGAGGCACATCTCCAATCCAACCTGCAAGTCTGGAAGGAAGAGCTGGAGAAGAGAGGGATGGTCATAAGCAGCTCTAAAACAAAATCCATGGTGATATCACGAGAAGAAAGAAAACATCAGATTAAGTTGGGAGAACAGGTCCTGGAGCAGGTCGACCACTTTAAATATCTCGGAGCTATTATAGACCGAAAGGGAGGCATCAAAGAAGAGTTGGCCACTCGAAAAGCAGCGGCTGGGAGACTTTTTCAGGCCATAAATCGTGGATTCCTCAGCAAGAAAGAGGTTGGTAAGAAAACGAAGATGGCTGTATACCGCTCCACCTATGTCCCAGTTTTGACATATGGATGCGAGTCGTGGGCAATGACTACAACCCACAAAAGCCAGATCCAAACCTCAGAAATGAGGTATCTGAGGAAAGTGGTTGAAGTAACAAGAAGAGACATGGTCCGCAACCAGACGATACGTCAAGGCCTGAAATCCCATCCGCTGCAGACCCAAATAGAACAGTCCCAACTAAGATGGTTTGGCCATGTCTGCAGAATGGGAGAAGATCGGCTACCACGACAAGCATGGGAAACAAAGAGCCAGGGATCCAGACCTCCAGGACGACCCAGAGTTCGCTGGGAGGACAACATTAGACAATCTTTGAAGGACCGAGGACTAGAATGGAACCAGGCCAGGAAGAAGACAGCTGATAGAATGGTCTGGCGCTCTCTCTTCCAAACCTCTACACCTCACGGTAGAAGGGGAACGACTAAGTAAGTAAGTAAGTAAGCAACAGGAGACTCACGAGAAACAACAATACGCAGGACGAGATGGAACCATACCTGAAGTTATGGAGGCACCAATCACATTCAGAGAACTGGAGCTTGCAATATCCAAATTGAAAATGAGAAAGTCGCCAGGAGTTGATGGAGTGTCCAATGAAATGATTAAGAACTTAGGAACCGCAGCAAAAACAAAGCTGCTGCAGATCTTCAATATCTGTTGGAACTCAGGCAGAGTTCCACAGACCTGGAGGGAAGCAATCATGATACCACTCCTAAAACCAGGAAAAGATAGTTCCACTGCCTCCAGCTACAGACCAATCAGCCTTACAAGCTGCCTCTGCAAAACAATGGAACGTATCGTCAACCTCAGGCTACAGTGGTACCTTGAAAGTGAAAACCTTCTTGTACCACAGCAGGCGGGCTTTAGGCAGTGTTATTCTACCGAAGATCAGGCAACTTACCTTTCCCAAGAGATTGAGGATGCGTTCCAAGATAAGAAACTGGTACCAGCAGCATGGATAGATCTAAGGAAAGCATTTGACAAGGTTTGGAAAGAAGGGCTTCTGAAGAAACTGAGAAATTGTAGAGTGAATGGTAAGATGTACCAATGGGTGAAAGCATACTTGCATAACAGAAGAGCTTGAGTACAACTAGATGGCCTCAAGAGTAAGAAAATTCTACTGCGTCATGGCGTCCCTCAGGGAGGGGTTCTGTCCCCCACACTTTTCCTAGTCTACATCAACGACCTGGTTGCTGAACTACCACATGGAATGAAAGTGGCAATGTACGCTGATGACCTGGTAATATGGTGCACAGATGAGCATGCAACAGTGGCCACCAAACTGCTACAAAGAGCTATAGATGCCTTAACCTCATGGGCAAATAGATGGTGTGTCAGCATCAACACTGACAAGTGCAGCACCACGCTCTTCACCCTCTCTCCCAAACAAAAAGCTGGTGTCATCAAGATAAACAACCCACCTATCTCGGAGTTACATTCGATGATAGGCTGACATGGAAACAGCACATCAACAAAGGCCAGGAGAAAGTTAGCCATCCTGAGAAAACTAAGTGGAACCACATGGGGAGCCAGCGGGAAAATACTTAGTAAAGTTTACCAGCAGGGCATACGACCACACCTGGAATATGGGTCAGCTGCGTGGTGTCCAGTATCAAACACCACATTGCAAGAGCTAGATAAGGTGCAAAACCAGGTGCTTAGGGTCATCACGGGGGCAATGAAATCAACACCTATAGTGGAGATGGAGAAAATGGGGAGGATACAAGCACTGAGAGAACGCAGAGACACGAAAGTGCTAACACAGGCAGAAAAGTTCCTCTGTATGTCGAGCCATCCAATGAAGGACAGATTCCAAAACCTAGCAATGGGGCGACTGAAAAGAAGCAGCTTTATCCACCAGGCCAAACGATTTTGTAGACAAACCTCAGACCTGCCTGAAGTTAACAGCCCCCTAACGTCTGTGCCAGAACAAACCCCTTGGAGAGAGGAGCTTGGATTATCAGTACACATCCAGACAAAAGTGAAAGGAATATTCGACAGGGATGAACAGAACAGCCTGCAACGTAGGACAGTCACTCTCAGTTTCCTGGATGATGAATACCCACAGGACCTCTGGGTCCGAGTATACACGGATGGGTCAGCGCAGAATGCAGTAAAGAATGGAGGAGCAGGAGTGTACATAGAATACCCAAACAACACTAGGGATACGGTCAGAGTACCAACGGGGAAATTCTGTAACAACTATGATGCAGAAGTCCAGGCAATCAAGGTGGCAACTGAGAAACTACTGAACACCAATCTCGGTCCACAGCCTGTAGTATTCCTGACAGATGCAAGATCAGCACTCCAAGCACTTCAGTCCAGAAAATTGCCAAGTATACAAGCCCTACTTTCTGAACTGTGCAACCAGCGCAGGGTCGCCATGCAGTGGATACCGTCTCATTGTGGAATACCAGGAAACGAGAGAGCAGACGGGTTGGCTAAAGAAGGTGCTGCAGATGAGCAACCGGGTGTACCAGTTACGTACCATCAGAAGAAAAAGATGATCAAATCAATCAGAAAGCCACCAACACAGGATGACTACCAAGCTATGAACAGATCAGAACAAATTGTCATTCTGCGCCTCAGAACAGGACACTACCGCCTCCGCAACCACATGTATACAAAATTCAAGATTGGCAATTCAGCCATGTGTACATGTGGACAGGCACCCCAGACTGCGGAGCACGTACTTCAAGATTGCCCCGAATATGATATATTGAGGCAAACCCACTGGCCCAGAAACAACACTGGAAGCAAAACTATACGGACCTCTGTATGAACTACAAAAGACAGTGAAGTTTATACAAGAAACAACATTGCAGATATAGACAATATATTTCAAGCGAACGAAAGAAGAAGAAGAAGTGACAAGGACAGATCACTTTGGACATTTCCCTGTAAATAGTAATCTTTAGGATTTATCGTAAATATATATTTCTATATATACAAGAAAGTATTCAGTGGGGTACTGGAAGATGAGACAGGTCTGTATCTCAGAGCTGGCATTTGCTGATGTTGTTGCCCTGATTGCTAAATCAGAGGCACATCTCCAATCCAGCCTGCAAATCTGGAAGGAAGAGCTGGAGAAGAGAGGGATTGTCATAAGCTAAGATTCACAAAGAGGGAACCACTTAATTATTTGAGGATGAAAAAAAGCAACCAATCAGAAGTGTGGAAAAAGAGCCAATCAAAAGCAGAGGAGCGAAAGTGAGAAATTCATCAGAACGAAAAAAGGAGATTCCGCCTCAGACAGATTTAACCAATCAGATTGATGCGAGGGAGATACACTCAAACTCAATCAAATTCATACAGACTGGGGAACTGTATATAAGCCCGCTTAGATTCAATTCTGGATCTCAAACTTTCACATCAAGATCTCATAGCTGACTGACCCACGCTTGTAGAAGCCATAGCCCATAGCTGAGAGAAGTCTAGCTGACCTACTTTGTGAGCAGACCTGCATAAGTGATAGCTCAGATCCGTAATATTGTGTTTGAAGGGTATGTTAAACTTGTGTTTATCATTAGGTTACAAAGTATTTTGGTATCATGTAATTAGATGTATTAATACCTCCGAAAACGGCGAGTATCTGCCTGAATGGCGAGGGACACTTGTCTCTGTACAAGAAAATAGGATACTCACGTAAAAATCAATGTCAGGTTAGACATTAAAAATAACCTGAGATTTCGCCTCAAGTATTAGCGGGCGTACGAAAAAAAAAAAAAAAAAAAAAAGATGTATTAATTAAAATTAATGTTAGGAGTGACTTTGATTTACTTGGTACTCTTAACACTATGCTGACAGCTGAAGTTGGATCTCCAGCTGAAATATAACCTGGACAATCCTGAACAGCATGACGCAGCTAGAGTCCCTGTCAAGATTATGTTCAATACTAGCTATAAGAGCTTAGCTTTTAAATGCTGGGTGTCAAAGAGTTTGTCTTCTTCTTCTACTACTGCTGCTTCTCTTTCTTCGTTTTTATTCGTTCAATGAAAAATTAAATTTTCGTTGATGTAATGTCTTTAAAGGGAAACCACTTTGGCATAACTTAGGACCAAAGGGAATTAATCAAGACATACTTCTGGAAAATGTTATAATGATGTGCATAGTCTTTTAATGTATTTTATTGATTGCATGATGTACTTACAAATGCATTTATTTGACGTACACCGCCTCATGGACCATGTTGTCTAAATGATGATTCTGATCAATAGTGGCCCGTCATCATCGGAGGATCATCTTGGTTGTACACTACAGATACCATAGTCTAGTGTATATGTTTTCAGGTTCCTATGTGAAAGAGTCGGAACAAAGCTTCTGTAAGAAGCATAACATACTGCAGTGTGTGAGTAAAGGACCACCTCTGCATCACCTGGAAGTAGCATTGTGTCTACCTGTCCAGGTGAATTAAGTATCTTGGAAAGTCTACACATGATCAATGACAGAAGTGTCTACAGTGACAGGAACCGAAGGAGTTAAGTAAACGCTTATTAAAGAAGGAAAATCCAGAAGTCACCAAATGGCAGATATGATGAAAAAGACAATGACAACAAATTATTAAATTCCAGTTTGTGATTTTTGTAAATACCTATCTGCAATTTTTACTTAATTTCTACTTTAATTATTAAAGTGTACTGATACATTTTTATAAACTGCAGTTGATTGATTTTAGTAAAATTCCAGTTACAGTAAAAAATTTTGTTCGTGTGGAGATTTCAAAATTATTTAATATTTAAAATCGGTGGGGATAATAAACAAGCTGCAATTCACACCAACTATTAATAGAGACACCCTTGGAACAGGATCGGTTTAACAAGAAAGTGACTTACTACACAGCTTTCTTCTACAGCTACCATCTAGAACAGGATAGGTCTAGCAAGAAGGTGACTTACTACACAGCTTTCTTCTACAGCTACCATCTAGAACTGTGCAGTTATCTACCTGACTTGTCCTGTGCCATCCCTACCTCTAGTTACCAGTTTTCTCCATTTCTGGGAACTATTATTTTACTATCTAACTTCCCTCTCGCCACACACTTGAACAAGGTCTTTTATATCTGAACATAGACCCTTATACAACTGTTTGACCTAGTGCCTAGGCTGACCGGGCCATGCTGCCCCAAAATGAGGCAAAATAGCTAATTTAAAAAAGAAAAAGACATTTGAAGCAACCTTTAAGAAAGCTATCCAGTACAGTACTTTTATCATCCTCAGTGTCCATTTCTCTTCAATGTTTAGCTTAACACAATCACTGTCCCATTGTTTTTTTTTTTTTTTTGCATCCTTCCTTCTTATGAATCTTTTGGCATTATTAAGGCGTATGATTATTCCAAAATCCAAAAACATCCTACATTAGAAAACCTCTTGATCCCAAGCATTTCAGATAAGGGATACTCAAACTGCATTTTAAAAAATTTACCATCTTTCCAGCAGTATCCCTCAAATCTCTGAAGTCTTTATCCACAGGTTTGACTTCTTGTTGTGATTCCTTTAAACTGCCTACATGAATAGCTTTCATGTACTTCCGAACAAAGTTCAGGTCATTATGAAATGCCCTAAATGCGTCCTGTGGAAAAAAAAGGACAAAAATTTTTTTTAGCAGAAAGGACTGCTTTTAACTTTAATATGTCAAAATTCAGATCTAAGGTATTACTCATACAGGCATGATAAAAATAAAGTGTTTATTTCAGTATTTTAAAGCTGACTCTGGTCTCTTTTTCTTCCACTTTTTACAATAATTACATACACTAAAAGCACCACTTTCTTTTTTCTCTATTTAATCTTTTTTCTCCCTACCTATATATTTTCAAAACCCATGAAAAAACTCTTAAAAACTCACCGTTGCATCTTGACCTGCATAATGACCTATGACCTTTGGCCCACCAGGATGACGTTTAGTCCAACTGGTGATGTTGTACACTTGACCATCTATTACCAGCCATTTTTCTTTATCTGTCTTATCTTTGATATCATCCCATGTATATTCTGGTAGCTGCCTCTTTACTTCCACCCCATTTGATTCACCTTGACCTCCTTTTCCCATGGCTGAGCACAGGTATGACTCACAAGAGAAATAATACTCTTTTTATTAGAAACTCAGCATCAAAATGTTGTGCAGGGTGATTTTAACTGCAGTGATTTCACAGCAGACAACTACTGCAATATCAGAGACTATTATCAAGTTGCCAGTGACGAGATTCCCTGCAGGTGTTCCTTAAAGTTTCTGGATAACCAAGTGGGCCTTTAATTCTTAACAAGAGTCAAACGTCCTATCTCCGCTGCTCTGAAACAGAAATCAAAATAGATTTATAATGAACAAAATCACGTGTTCAAATATTTGTGAAATATAAATATGTAGTCAATGCAAATAAAATGTGATGTAATTAAACAGTAAAACAAACTTTTTCTTTTAACACATTAACTACCGAATTGAAAAAAAACACTGTGGCCGAATTAAATTTTTTTCCCATTTTCATCCTGTAGGTGTTTGCACAAAGTAAGCTGTAGTTGTCGTAACTGTTAACAGATTTTTATGAATTACACGTCATTTTAAAGATAAATGAATGTACTATTACAATAAGCACCGTTTGTAACTCTAATAGAAGTTGTTGCTATTTAACGGCCCTCCGATGGCCGAGGACTTGCAATACTTTCACAATTATTACTGCTTGCGCCCCATCTCTATCAAAATCACAATTTCAATCAATGTGCACACCGTTTTCACTCTTGTCCTCGTCGCTAGATCTATCAGTCAGTTGTTGAAACACGTTTCTATCCTATTCAGCCGTTAGACGAGATGTACATGCATTTTTTGTAGTCCTATCACTAGTTGCCACGGTAAACAGTTTTACACAATTTGGTAACTAACCCAAAACGCTGAAAAATATGAACATAATATCAATTTTCCAGTGTTCTACAACAACCATGCTTTGGGAATTTGTTTTCCGGTGGCAACTCAAAATCTTGAACCAGATCAGAAAGTGTTTCAGTACATTTTTCATTCGTTTTATTACTAAAATTAGATTGGCGCTCTGAGCGGCTTGCAGTCCAAATGTGTTTATTTTGTGAGCCGCTGACAGCGGCTTGCGGTAGTTAATGTGTTAACTGGTAGGTAGTATTACAAATATTATGTGATGTAATTAAACAGTACAATAAATCTTTTTTTTAAACTGGTAGGCAGTATTGCAAATAGTATGTGATGTAATTAAACAGTACAATACATCTTTTAGCCGATATGCACTAATGCAGATTAGACAGTAATGCAATTAAATAGTAACATATACTACTGTTTTTAAAACAATGAATTTATCTTAATCAATGTAAATACACATTCATTAAAAGTTTATTTCACCGAGGAAATCTGTCGATAGGAGCTGTCCTTGTTCTGGAATTCCCCGGGTACTGGTGGTAGAGGGAGACCCCAAAACAAAAATGGAGAAAATAACTGGTGACAGAAATGAAAGAACAGATGGCACAGGACAGGAGAATTAAGCATCAATCCGTTGAAGGTCTACATTCCTTGGGGAGCTGAAGGGTAATGAATGAATTTTTTTTTCACCTTAAGTTTTCTTAAAGTCATAAGGGGGTGGAATGGCTAAGAGGTATGGAGTTCGCATCTATTTCTCAAGGTACCGGGTTCGCTCCAAGTACAGGAAATATATTTGACGGAAATTTTTTCAGAACCAGCAGTTCCTATGATGTTATACTCCCCCGTGATCTCATGGGTAGTGAGATTGGATGCCTCGCCTTCTCGGATAAGGGTGAAAAAATAGGAGATTCCCGTGACACCGTGTGCAAGTCGCGCACATTAAATATCCCTCAGCAGTTGGAAATTGTAAAGAGTAGGCCAGAGGCCATTGCCCAGGCAAAATTTAAACATTAAGAAGCCTACCCACCACAAAAATATTTATAGAATGTGTGATTCATGTATACACACATTGGTATCCTCGCCGGTGCTACGGAGTTCGTGCACTGTGCTGAGATCCTCATTGTGTGATCTAAAGGAGGAGATCGGAGCACTGGTGGAGTTGTCTGTGTGCAATGAAGATGGTCCTTAAAACCAAACTAAACCAATGTCATATACTTAACTGTAAACAGCTTCTCTTAATTTATTTCTGATCTTTATGACTAATTTCCAATACACAGTTACTCTATAGTTCTTTCAGATTTAATTCTCAATCTCTCCATCTACTTCGTCTCTGATTTTCATCTCATCTCTTCAACATATATTTTATATTCTTTAAAGACATGTTCACCAGCCAAATTAAAACTCGACTTCATGGAATTATACTTTGCTAATGTCACAACAAAGAAATTAATATGTACAGCAAAAAAAAGTAATGGTAGTCCCATAGCAAATACTGCCACAGAGGAGTGAAGTGCTAGAGATTTCACTTCAACTAGGTCTCAGTTTTATGAGGTATGGCGGCCACTTCCTTTCCTCACTGCTTTTGCTTTCCCTAACTCAGCTTTACATTTTTACAGCTGGGTAGAATGGAATGTGACATTAGCTGGTTCGAGCCATCCGTTTGCCTCGAGAAGCAAGGCGTTCTAACCAGTCTGCCACTCAGATGCACAATATGTACACACCCATTAACAAATTTAAAAAATAAGTTGCATGTGTTTATACACATTCCACAGGAAGCTAAGAAGAGCACATCATCATTACAAAATTTACTGAGTAAAACCATACTTCACATTCACTTTCTAATTAATGAACTTCACAAATCATCAAAACTCATTATCCCTCTACACGTACGTCACTAAGAACCACAGCATTGTCTACCTGAACGCAGGCGGGACAGATGAACGAACATTTGCTTACACCACACACACAAAAGAACTGAACCAGTCATTAGAACTAATGAAATAAAAAGTACCCATTATTGACTGGACAGAAATTTAACTGTTTTGAAAGAAAGTCTGCTTTTTGTTGTAGATGGTAAAAATTAAATCAATTCGTATCAGAATACTTTACGATATGGACTCTTAAACCTGTAGGGTGCGCCTACCAAGGTAAGGAGTGATGTGCCTCTCAGAAAATGTATTGCAATAGGTAAAATTGTTAGGTTCAATAATCAAACTCTAGTTTTCTTTGTATGTATGTTTGTATGCAATGAAAGGCTGCTCAGTGCCACCTTTTGATGATTTAATTCTGAGGAACTGGCTAGACATAAAATCAATATAATATCTTAGCTATGTCTTGACTGGTTCATTTCTTAATTTGGGGAAGGAAAGAGGATGTGAACATTATTATTTCACTTTCAAAAGGGGGAGGGGGTTGTGTGTGCGTGGGTTGGCAAACAAGGGTTAAGAATCCCTGCTTTAGGGAACACCACAAATCTACAACAGAAGATTTGGCTTTAAGCCAATGACAGCCTTAAGGAAAGACAAGAATAGTGGCATTAATGATATACTGCAGAAAAAAAGGCCTAATATTAGCCAAGGCAGCGAGCACAAAAACATAAACTGCACATCCATACCACATGAAAGTACAAGGTGGTGGGAATGTAACTGTCTGGTCAGGTTACAGTAATACATATTAAAGTTAGTTGCTTATCCTTTACAGGATGTGGCAATCAACCCCAGCTTTTATTGGCTGTTTGTGATTTTTCTAGGCAATTTTTTCATTCAGTAGTTTGCCATTGCTTTCTGAACGGTATGGCGATTATACCATTGTTAAAAATCCACACAAAGCGATCTGCTACAAAACCGCCTACAGCAGGTTTCGAACCTGGTATATCTGGATTATGAAACTGTGTTCATATCCATTAGGCCACAGACGCCGACGTAATACATATTACTGTTGCCAAATAAAAAGTAAGTTAGATATTAACCCAAAATGTACACTGCCCAAACCTGTTTGAGACAGTAGAACACCATCCACACCTGTGCCCTCTACTCCAGGGAATGAGACAACCCCTCCAACCACACAACCATCCATAGACAATACACTTTAGGGCAGCCCAAAACAGCTTTTACGAACTGCAATACCACATAATGGCAGGTTTGATGCTCAGAGACAGACTAGTCAATATATAACCCAAACACCACAAGCTTTCACTCACACTCATACTTATCCCCCTCCTCCCCTTTTTTAACTCTATAACAAGCAGAGAGAGAGAGAGAGATAGAAAGAGAGAGATTATTGTTTATAATAATTTGACAGGAGGGATGAAGCCATCAGCAGGAATTGGCAATTAAATATATCTGGAATTATGAACGCTACAGGATGATTTAAAAGTAACTCCCTTCATTTAAAATGCTATATTCTCACCATCATCTATCAGCAATACATGAAACAAAATGTCACAACAAGGAGCAATAGCTACCACTTAACTAAAGTTTTCTTTTTTACTTTAAAAAAAAAAACAAATAAAATGAAAAAGTAAATAAAAAACTGACATAACCAATAAAGGGACATTACAACTGACAGCTAAACATGTTGCTTGCTATGCAGTTATGTGTTGATCAGGCTGGATCCTAAACTAAAATGTTAATGTGACATGGCATTATATGTTATAAAACAGCATTTCACTACACTTTATCTTGACATGTTTTTATCATATAGATTAGTTGGATAAGAGTGAAGAAATCATTTAAAAAATTGGATGTGACTTTTTAATCACCCAAAAGAGGTTGAAATAATTTCACACCCACAAAAAGAGAAAAGAAAAAATAAATAAAAAGCATATGATGAGACACTGTTACCGATACAGTATTTCACAATATACTGACACACCTTTTAGCTGCAATTGAATTAAAACAGAAACTACAACTTCCAACTGTTTAAAAATACAACAAGAAAAATAGAATAAACTTTAATTGATTTATTTCGCCCAAGTGCACCCATCCTATCATTCATGATGTAAGAGACGACTTAAGGAGGATATGGCATGGGGCTGTCTATCCAAGTATGTAGAAACTTCAGGTACATGAATAAATCATTCAAAATGTATAAATCAAGTGATTCATCTCAGCCATCCCAGATTGAAAAAGACACTCCATCATGCAGGACACCAACACAGTGCAGAGCAAGCCAAAAGGAGTCAGAATGCTTCTTCACCTAATTCACCTGGGAGAACATCCAGAGAAAGGTTTCTTAACCGCAGAAGTGAATGGATACTTGGGGGTCTGTGTACATAACCTAAAATTCAAAACGTTTCATTATGCGCTTATGTAAATTTTTTCTGAGAAGTCCATAGCCTTCATTGGAAAATGAATGGGGCCTGTAGCCTTCACAGGACTAACAAAGGGGTCCGTAGCCTTCACCAGACAATCAAAGGGGTCCATAGCCTTCATAGGACAATCAAAGGGGTCCAAAGCCTTCGCCAGACAATCAGACGGGTCCGTAGCCTTCACTGGCCACTCAGAGAGGGTTCCATTGCACATAAAAGGTTAAGGCACCCTGCTCAAGAGTCTAGGATAAACACTAGGAATGTTCAAACACTAAATGAACAAGGAAAAACCACACAGTGGCTAGAAGAAATATTTTTTTTAAACGCACCGTAGGAAAAATGGTGGAAGTGAAAAGACAAGAATAAACTTAACACAGAAGAAATAGTGCTATTATCAGGACATGAGGATGAAAGCTTACACCATAATTAAGACATGGCTCTAATGCTGTCAAGAGAGATGCAGAATGCACTTACACCATCTGATGCAATGGAGCACAAACTATGTCAGTAACATTGAAAACTGCTAAAAAGAACAAAGTGTTCAGCCCATAATTTTGAACAAATAAGCAGATACCAAATTTTGACATCATCACAACCCTTCAGTTATCTCTCAGTGGAGCCCAGGCCCCCAGCTAACTGATGCCAAGCCCTCCTTGTCCTGTACCATCTGATCAAGGTCCCCTGCCCCCTCATCTTTCCCATCCTTTTCATGTCTCCAACTCCCCTCTCCAAGTCTCCTGGTGTCCATCCACTTCTCTTACCTGGGGACATCAAAATAAGGGCAAACCTGCAATGATATCAAATGGTCTCAATGCATGTCCCATCCAATGCTAGCGTCCTTTCCTCACCTGTAACTCCCCCTGTACCTTGTCTTCTTCTTCTTCTTCTTCGTTCGCCCTGAAAAGGACGGTGGTTGCGTTGTGTCTGTTTACAACGTAGCTGTGATATCTGCACCTTTCGGTCGACACATCCGACTTCTGCACGGCATTTTTTAGGACCGGGTTTGCCTTCCCATTTCGATCCACACTCGCTCAGCCAGCCTGCACAGCTGCAGACTGTTTCCAGGACCACCACGTGGAGGTGGAGTGCGGTCTTTACCAGCTCTGGTTCACTGGTCTTGACGCAGGCAGTCAAGCTATGAGTCGCTGACTGCGGTCTCTATTGCTACGTCTTGAGGTCCCGTACCTTGTCTGATTCTTTCCATCAGTTCCAAAGAGGCAATCCCAACAAACCACCCCAACCCTTTACTCCACACAAGGACTAACCCACAAGAGTCTGCTAATTTAACACTGTTCTTCTCTTCGTGTAGCTGAGCCACACAACAGAACTATCCTGAGACTTCAGCTTAAGATTTCAATTTGCAAGCTGGACCTAATCTCCCCGTATCTTCATATTTCCCAATGCAATGAAATCCAATCCTGCTCATCCGGATGTCACTGTTGTCTCCTTCAACTATGTCCATACCGCTGCCATTACATATGAATGAGTCTACATAGTTACATGTTCATACTGTAAATGCATTAAATCCATAGTAATGTGAATGGCACAATACACCCATAATACTATGTTACTAAAGACTTTAATTACCCTGAAGAAATACAACATACAAGCGAGAGAAGTGTAGGCTGTCTGGGATATTCAAACATTCATCCCAAGTTCACTGTAGGAACAAAATAGGCAACTTGGCCAGCTATACATCCATTCATAGCATGCTTTCATTAGCTAGCTCTAGCTGCGACTATGAAATACAGACCCAATTAAAAACAGAAATATTTACAGACACTACAACTTCCAACTGTAGTTGGAACTGTCCAGTGAAGTTATTGCTTGCCCACATCTTGCTCAACACACAAGCTATGTCATCGTATACGGTCCTCACCTAAACTGTCTTTAAGGACACAGAATAAATTGACTGCTGCTGCAAGAGGTGACTAATGTGGGGTTGTGCATGGGGCTGGCAACCTCATCATGTTAAAAAAAACTACTACAGTTATACCACTGCAAGAGCACACGATCATACGAAGCGCTTTGGAGCAAGCCCCCTTGCAAGAGTAAAAAATGGGATGGTGGTCTCGTGTGCCTTAAATAGTAAAGGTAACCCATAGCAGATGCTGTCATAGGGGAATGAAGTGTTAGAAACAGTAATCTTTACCTTTAGTGCCGTCGAGTATGTATAATATGTGTATAGAGTTAGGGTTAGGATTGGGGTTAGGGTTAAACCTAACCCCCAACCCTAACTCTAAATGGTACAAAAATACACATATTATACATACTCGATGGCACTAAAGGTAAAGATTACCGTTAGAAACTGCATTATACTAGGTCTCAGCTTTATGAGATGAAGGTGAACAGTTCCCTTCTTTGCACCTTCGCCTTTCCTAAGAGCAGAGATATGTATCCATTTACAGCTGGATAGACTGGAGCGTGACTCTAATAGATTTTGAACCCACAACTTTGCCACAAGAAACACACATGCTTCTTTGGGGATGGGAGAAAACACAGCTAACACACAAACACACAAACGACTGAAATCATACATAAAGTAATATATACTTCTGCCCCTGGTGTAGTGTTTGGCTCTAATAATAATTTTATATTAAACTGGAATGCATATAACACATAGACACTAGTAATGAAGCAAACTTAATTGGTTCTGTGTTAATATCAAATACAGTGCTAAAATCATGATAATGTGACAAAGAATTGCAGCATAAATGACATCCACTGAAAAAACATATTGCACAAAAGAAACCATTAAAAAAAAACAACGGTATATTTTTATACGTACCTGTTTAATTCAAATGTTATCTCAGTGTTAACATACGGCTGTGAGAGTTGGAAAATAACAAAATCATTGGAGAACAAGCTGAATACATTCGAGAACAAATGTCTTAGAAAACTCATGAACATCAGTTGGAAAGAATTCAAGACTAATCGACAAATAAGAGAAGACTCTAGGCAGAAATATGTCTCCGACTATATAAGGAAAAGACGATGGTCATATATCGGTCATGTCCTACGAATGCAAAACAACAGAATACCACTACAGGCGCTCACTTGGGTTCCTGAGGGTAAGCGGAAAAAAGGAAGACCAAAAGAAACACTCAGAAGAACAATAATAAGAGAAGGAAGAACGTTGGGCCTAAATAATGTGCAAGAGCTAAGAGGAGTGGCGTCACAACGAACAACCTGGAGAGCACTGGTTTCTGCCTTATGCGCCGTGTTTGGCGCTTAAAGAATTTATTATTATTATTATTAATTGGGCACAAGTACTATGTGCTTAATACATTTATATCAATCTCATGATAAGTTATGTGTTTTTATCATTATAACCTACATGTCCTAAAATGCACTTTTAATAAGCCATAATGGTTCTCAACCTGGTACGCCCTATGACACTGTAAACAATTAATCTGTGTACAGGAATACCCGGTGTGTAACAAATGCTTCAACAGGGTTTTATCAGTTCATCATTGCATAGTCCATTTCTTTCAGAACCAGTAGTTCTATAGTTATTGTTGTTGTTGTTTAACTAGGGCTGCAAGTTGTAAACTAGCTTTTCGCTCTTTTTTCAGCCAATGCTAAGTTGAAGTCTCCTTGGTATTATCTACACTGTAGATCTAGACTTTTCCTGTGGTTTTTCTGCCTTTCCGAAACATGATGAGTTGATGTCATGAGCTCCAGTTTCTCCAGCTTGGTTTACAGGATCGTCACATCCGGTCCAAAGCTAGGAGTAAGAAGCGCGTGGCATACTGTGCATTCCACGCCATCCAACTATGAAAAGCTAAAATACTGTGCTCTGGTTCTAGGCTCTCCCAAGGAATTGTCACGTCCTGCACAGAGCCAATTCTCAACTCCCCGTGCTTATCTCTGGGTCAGTAGTGAGATCTTCCTGCATGCAATCAACCAAGTCAAAGCCAAAGAATCACGTCTGGGGTTCAAGTGACTTCTCTAAGCTAGTGTGCAATGCTGGGTTCTCAAGTTTCACCACAAGGGGGAATCCCTGGAAGTGTGTAGATGATTTCAAGAGTCAACGAAGGTGTAATTAGCCTCACAGACAGAAGTTCCCTTCCACATCTGTATTGTGTTGCATTGTGCATTGCTGATGGTCATATAAAAATGACTCCAGATATGTCTCCAGGCATCCAGTGGTCCTAAGGATGTCATTCTCCCCATGGTCTCATGGGTAGTGAGATTGGATGCCTATCCTTCTCGGATGAGGGCGAAAAAATAGGTCTCGTGTGCAAGTTGTGCATGTTAAAAATCTGACGGTAGTTGGAAATCGTAATGAGTAGGTCATATGACCGCTGTCCTGTTAAAATTTAAAAATTAGAAACCTACACACCACAAAAATATTTATAGAATGTGTGATTCCCATTTACACACACTGGGATTCTTGCCGGTGCAGGAGTTCAGGCACTGTGCTGAGATCCTCCTTGTGTGATCTAAGGGAGGAGATAAGAGCACCGATGGAGTTGTCCATGTGCAATGAAGATAGTCCTTAAAAAAAACCAACCCATTACATAGGTAAGATTTGCTTCTGCACTGAAGAGGTTAGTCAAAACAAAAACAGGCTGAAAGGGGAGGTAAATGATATGTGATTCTGATAGTCTCATCTCATCTCATAATCGGAACCTCTTCTACCCCGTGAAACGAGGTGTAGAGGGGACCCAAGTGCACAAGGCCCATGGGCAGGACATGTAATCGAAATGACTTGGCAAACAGGTGATTAGCCCATTGTGCCCGAACTTGCCCTCATGTGTACTCATATTCGCTATAAAACCACCGAACCATCGAGACGTCATTCCAGCCAAAATGGACAGAGCCTCATATACCCGAAGGTTTCGAGGGATGTCCTTCCTCATCTGCACAAAGGCATTTATAGAGGAACACTCAGGACCCGTAGGTCTGAGGAAAAGAGCAAAATCTGAGACGGACACAGCAGTCTTTGTTACTGGGAGGTCTCCACTCAGAGTGGTGTACCACACACAGTCATTAAAGACAAAGGTCGCCTGCGGCGAGATTCTGATAGTGATGATAAAAATAATGAGCAACACAACAGTAAATAGCATGATAAGATCTACTGCAGGTGTTTATCACATATGAGGAATGTAAAATGAGATGGCTGTTGCCAGTATCAGCCTATCAAAAACTATGGATTTGTTAGTAACCTGAGGCTGACCATTATTTTCTTTAAGTATGTTCAAACTGATGTCTAAGGTTGTTTGAGTGAGCAGATATCATGATAACCAGCAGGTGTGTGCGTGTGTGTATGTGTGTTAACTACTTCAGAGTCTGATTTAACAGTGTTTGCAACATTATAAATAAAAAGTTCCAGATATGTTCCCATGAACACAGTTTCATAACTGGTGATCCACAAACACTTTGTAGGTTAGCAAGCAATGCCGTGACTTATTCTATGATATCATATCATTGTCTGACTACGTGTAACACACACACACACACATGCTCACACACAACCAGAGATAACACATGAACGACTTTCTAAACACAATGTGTTCTTTACACTCTGGAAAAGTTTACACACGTCCAACTCTGTATGGTTACTTCCAATTCTTATTAACTGGCCAGGAATTATGGTGTTAAAGATAATAAGTTAAACGTGGATTTCAAAGTTTATCAGAAACAGCTAACCACACACACTGTTTTGCACATGCAGAGATTAAGATTTATGAAGAAACTTCTAGCACTGTTATGTAGTTTTAAAATATAAATAAATAAATAACCAAGCACAAGAAAAATATCCCAATGAAAATTAGTAAGCAAAGAATCCAGAAAACACCTCATCAGCTAAAGCAATGTCTGGAAAGAAAACTAATACTATCTGGAAGAAACAAAAAATAAAATTGGCAGGAATGCTAGAGGTTTTTAAGATGGAAGTCTACAGAAAAATGGTCACAGTAACCATAAAACTTCTGTCGAGAAAGGTAGAACACTAAACCACAAATATATTTCACCCTCAGTTAAACTGAATATCAAAACTGAAGCCAAACCAGACTATCATGCAATAAGAATGCTGGTGGAATTGAAGGGTTTACTATGTATGATGTGAATAGATGAATGGCTTCACTGCAATGGGTGACATGCTAAGATAAGATGATGTGCCTTTCAATTTCAAACTGAATAAGTCTTTAAAGTTTTCATTCACAGCGCATAAGATTAACTGCCATAATTAATAGAGCACGAAAAATCATAAACATAATGACATGTACTTAATTACAATGAAATACATTTATTTTTTTTTCATTTTGGTAGAGCCTACTCTTCATGCTCCTGACTGGCTCCCTTAGCAGTGTTCAATAAAGTGTGAATGCAAATAACCGCACCCCTGTTTAATTACATACATGATCTTAAAGGTGATTAATATGGCTGGGTGAAAAACCTACAATATTAGTTTGTATTTTGCCAATGGCTACAGAGTAAAATAATTCTACCGATACCCAGTCTTATAAAATGTAAAGGGATAACAGATACTGCCTTGGGGGGTGGGGGGGTGTGTGTGAAGTGTTACAGACTTCACTATACTAGGTCCAGCATCGAGAGGTGGAGTAGGTCCAGCATCGAGAGGTGGAGTGACCAGTTCCCATCCTTGCTGCCTTTTCCTTCCCTAACTCGAGAGCAAAGTCAGGTGCCCATTTACAGCTTATTTTTCTTCTGCTTCCTTCTCTACGTGCATGATTAAGTTGTCTGAATGTCGATTATTAATTTTAGTTCTTGTTATATACTGTTTTACTATATTGTGCTTTTCTCTAGGTCTATCTATTCTCAACACCTGTTCCACAGTTATAGATGAATTGCATGCCTGTAAATAATCTAATTCTGGTTTTCTCTGGTTTTCTCTGTTGTTCATACTTCCTACATTTTAGTAGGAAATGCTCTATATTATTTTTTTTTTCTAGACACAAGGTTCTTCTATTTTAAAATAGTCCATTCCTAGTTGCAGTCTAAGAAGTTTCTTATTGCTAGGAATTTTTAGTTCTCTAGATAGCTGACACGTTCTTGTTGGAGCCTTGAACAATTTATATGCAAGTCTGCCCTTCAGACTTTCATCCCACTCTACTGTCTATTCCTCAGTTATTATTCTTTTAATTAAGTTTTTGATCTCTGTTTTACTCATCCTTAAATTTATTTGGTTTCTATTATTTCTACTTTTCTTAGCTTCTTT
Source organism: Oreohelix idahoensis (assembly GCA_024509875.1). Taxonomy (NCBI): domain Eukaryota; kingdom Metazoa; phylum Mollusca; class Gastropoda; order Stylommatophora; family Oreohelicidae; genus Oreohelix; species Oreohelix idahoensis. The sequence continues at coordinate 198,821 of JAMPIV010012021.1, forward strand.
ATCCGCCTTTTCATTTCCTTCTATGCCAACATGTGAAGGTATCCAAGCTATTAGAACAGAACATCCTCTGGGGTATAGGTAAGTATTTGCCAGTAATATCTCTTCTGCTATATTAGGTCTACTGCATTCTCGTAAGTTTCTTATAGCTTGAATAGCAGAATGTGAGTCTGTTAATATTGTCAATTTATGAGGAGGGTTGCTAGAGATAATTTCCAGAGCTTTCAGAATTGCAACCATCTCTGCCGCGAAAACAGATGTATTATATGTTATTCTATTTCCTTTCACCATTTGCCACACGAGAACATAAATTCCTATCCCAATTTGTTATCTCCTTTAGATCCACCCATGTACACTGTAATACTGTCCTTTGATATTTGTTGAATATATTTCCTGGCTTTATTTTTTATAGTAGCCATATCAGTTGTTTTATTAATTATGCCTGCCAGGTCTTCTTCTTCTTTGATCCTTAGCCGCCGACCATCAAAGCAGTCAGTGGCCATCACGCCTAGTGGCGTCTTGTAGGGCGACAACAAATTGATTCCACTTTGCTCGGTCGGCAGCCATCCTTCGTACAGTACCCCAACTCTGGTTCATTCTTTGCATCTCAGCCTCCACAGTCCTCCGCCAGGTTGTTTTTGGTCGGCCTCTCTTTCGTTTTCCTTCAGGGGTCCAAAGCATAGCTGTTCTTGTGATGGCATCGGGGTCTCTTCTGAGGACATGGCCAACCCAGCTCCAGCGTCTGCCAGCTATGATGGTGTGCATGTCCTCTTGCTTGCTCCGAGTAAGCAGATCAACCAAGATCTGCCTGCCAGGTGGTAGTCTGTATCTGGTTTCTTGAGTTCCCATGGTGGTACCACCGGCTTGTATATACTACTGTTATTAATTGATGCATTTAGGGTATCCAAGTGCACTAGTTCCTCCATGCATTTCCAACATGTTGGGTATATTTTATTCACGAACCTGTTCTGAGTTTTTAATTGATACCTAGCCAATGCTGGAAAAGCTGGACGAGTCTTGTACAACATAATTTTGGTCATGTAATTTAGTCTTAGCTCCTTTCTCCGAAGTTCCAAAGGGAGGACTCCTAAGGCCACCTCCAGAACACCCCTTGATGTTGATCTGATTGCACCTTCAATTGTACATAATGCTTGGTGCTGAATTCTAATTTAATCTTATGACTATGAGCTGCAGAGTCATAGACTATGCTTCCGTAATCAATTTTGCCTCTAATGAAAGATTTATAAAACGATCATTGTCTTAGTTCTTGCGCCCCATCCATGACCTTCCAAATATCTTTGCATGTTAGCTAGTCCTCTGCAAGACTCTACCAGTCTATCTATGTGTTTGTTCCAGTTCAGTAGTTGGTCTAGTATCATTCCTATGTATCTTGTGGTTTGGACTGTACTAATTTGTTGCCCCTGTAAGTATATGCTACGTTACCTCAGTTACCCAGTGCATGTATGTATGCGTGCGTGCGTGAGCGCTCGTCGCTTAAGTTTTTGTTCTGTCAAAAAAACGTGTTACTAATATAACTAAAAAAAAAGGCGAGATAACTCTAAACTTATCTTCTCACACAAGCTGCACCTTGTTTTCATGCGAATGCGTTTTGTTAATATAAATTAATCTTAGCGGCGCCCCCCCCCCCCCCCAGGTGAATGTGTATGTGTGCGCGACACTGATGTAATTTTCGTATCTAGTCTCCCGGCAGTCCTGGCTACATCTTCCACTACCCCATACTTCTTCGATCCTTAGCCGCCGACTATTCAAAGCAGTCAGTGACCATCAATCATGCCTGGTGGCGTTTTGTAGGGCAGAAACAAACTGCTGCCACTTTGCACGGTCGGCGGCCGTTCGATCACTGACTGTCCCATACGACTGGAGTTTATTACCTTTCTAAAAGTTTATAATTTTCTTCATGTCGTAAGGCTTTTTTCCCTGGGCAGTACTTAGAGATTCTGAAATAATTTTCCTTCCACCTGCAGTCATTCTCGCCGCCCCGCTTCCCCCGCCTTTGTGTGTGTGTGTGTGTGTGTTAAATCCTCCAATCTTTTGCTGTCAGCGTCAAGCGAAGTTCCTAAAGATTTCTGGGACATTTCTAGCGAACCATTTTAATATTAATAAAACGAATGTTAACTTTTAAAGTTATGTTAACAGTTACTTCTGGCAATGTTATCTTCGTTTCTGACAAAATGTCTTAGGATCAGATACAGTACCGATACTGCCTTTTGGTGTGCTTGGGGTCACGTATTTCAGCAGTACTGATAACTGTTTTATTATTATCATCTTTTTTTTATTATCTGTTCACCTTGATCCATTTCCTTCCATTACTATTATTTAAACAAACGTGCAATCTGTTAAGTTTAAAATATTTTTGTCGTCTGGTTTCGATATCATGCATTTTTTTTTTTCTGTGTATGGCCAGTGTTTCCACAGCTTCACTGGTTCTTTAGTTCCATAAAACAAATACACATAATCAATAGTATACCAAAAACACATGGAGAAAACTGGATACAGAGGTGAAAATGATGAGAAAACATGGAAAGAACTTGAGCGGATGGCACGGAACAAGAGGACTTGGATTGTGTTTGTTGAAGGCCTATGCTCCTTGAGGAGCTTAAAGGGTATTGATTGATTGATTGAATATTGTATGTAGACGCGCACTAATATGATCGACTGACCTTGCATCGAAGTTGAACGGTGCGTAGCTCGCGAAATCGAAGCAAAAAATATAAGTTTAAGGAAAAAAAATGCATTATCTGTTCACCACACTTTATGAAAATACTTACTTACTTTGTCGTTCCCCTTCTACCGTGAGGTGTAGAGGTTTGGAAGAGAGAGCGCCAGACCATTCTATCAGCTGTCTTCTTCCTGGCCTGGTTCCATTCTAGTCCTCGGTCCTTCAAAGATTGTCTAATGTTGTCCTCCCAGCGGACTCTGGGTCGTCCTGGAGGTCTGGATCCCTGGCTCTTTGTTTCCCATGCTTGTCGTGGTAGCCGATCTTCTCCCATTCTGCAGACATGGCCAAACCATCTTAGTTGGGACTGTTCTATTTGGGTCTGCAGCGGATGGGATTTTAGGCCTTGACGGATCGTCTGGTTGCGGACCATGTCTCTTCTTGTTACTTCAACCACTTTCCTCAGATACCTCATTTCTGAGGTTTGGATCTGGTTTTTGTGGGTTGTAGTCATTGCCCACGACTCGCATCCATATGTCAAGACTGGGACATAGGTGGAGCGGTATACAGCCATCTTCGTTTTCTTACCAACCTCTTTCTTGCTGAGGAATCCACGATTTATGGCCTGAAAAAGTCTCCCAGCCGCTGCTTTTCGTGTGGCCAACTCTTCTTTGATGCCTCCCTTTCGGTCTATAATAGCTCCGAGATATTTAAAGTGGTCGACCTGCTCCAGGACCTGTTCTCCCAACTTAATCTGATGTTTTCTTTCTTCTCGTGATATCACCATGGATTTTGTTTTAGAGCTGCTTATGACCATCCCTCTCTTCTCCAGCTCTTCCTTCCAGACTTGCAGGTTTGATTGGAGATGTGCCTCTGATTTAGCAATCAGGGCAACATCATCAGCAAATGCCAGCTCCGAAATATAGACCTGTCTCATCTTCCAGTACCCCACTGAATACTTTCTTGTTCTCTCCTTACATGCCTTGATGACATCGTCCATAAGGAGTATGAAGAGGTAAGGTGATAGTATATCACCTTGTCTTACACCAGTGGTGGTCCTGAACTCTTCTGACTTATGGTTTGCTGTCCTCACATAATTTCTGCAAGACTTGTAGAAGCTCTGTATAGCATGAATCAGAGGTGCTGGAATATTCTTCCTTGCCAAACAGTCCCAAAGTTTGCTCCAGGGGACCCTGTCAAACGCCTTTTCCAGATCTATGAAACAAAGATGGATCTCACTCTTATACTCAAGGGCCTTTTCACTCAGCTGTCTGAGTGTGAAGATTAGGTCTTGAGTACTTCGGTTTGCTCGGAATCCGCACTGGACCTCATCCAATTGTGGCTCAGCTAGGCGTCGGACCTTTAAGAGTAATAGGTCGCCTGATGCTCCCATGTACTTAACCATTTCTGGTGTTATACCATCATGCCCTGCTGCTTTGCCCATCTTGATTTTCTCTAGTGCTGCCCTCAGTTCTTCCATCTTTATGTCATCTTCACCATCATTGGTTTTCTCTTCTGTGCTAGTGGTTATCATTTCTGATGCTTCACCATGCTCACCATCCAGGAGTTCTGAGAAATATTCTTTCCATCTTTCCATTACTTCCTTCGGGGCAGTAAGCAATTTGCCTTGTTTGTCCTTTATAAATTTGAGAGGGCATTGTTTTTCTTTCCTCATGTTCTTTAGGGTCTTATAGAACAATTTCTGGTTTTCTTGTGCATCTTTTCTAGCTTTTCTCCAAATTCTTCCCAGGACTTCTGTTTTGCTGCTAGCACTTTGTTCTTTGCTTCTGTTCTGAGTGTCACATATTCTCTATATTTTTCCATTTGTCCTGTTGTGTTTTTAGCTCCTAAGTATTGTTTCCATGCCATTTTCTTCTCTCTTATTTTCTCTTTGACTTCCTCTGTCCACCAAGGTGTCCTCTTTCTCTGGTTCCCAAGTCGGACTTCACCGCATGCTTCTGCAGCAGCTGTCTTTATGATATCCTTGAATTTATTCCAGAGGGTTTCCAAGTCACCAGGTCGTTCTTCTGTGTTGCTCACTGCTGTAGCAATAAGCCCCTGATATCTGGTCTTAATTTCTGGCTCTCTCAGCTTGTAGGTCCTAATGTTCATTTCTCCTGCTCGTTTACTTGGTTTCTTGCGTGATGTTGGGCAGTTCCTAGGCTGAGCAACTCTTTCAGTTGTTCGTTTGATTGTTAGCAGGTAGTGATCACTTCCAATCTCTGGCCCCCTCCAGACTCTTGCATCTCGGACATATCTGAATGAGCTTTCTCCGAACAATGGCATAGTCGATCACTGACTTCTCATTCTTGGTTGGTTCACATCTAGTGTATGCATGTATGCGCTTATGGGGGAACTTTGTGTTTGTAATGATCAGATTCTGCTCACTGCAGAATCTAAGGAGTCGCTTTCCATTGTCATTGAGAGTATCTTCTCCATATCTTCCGATAACTCCACCCCATCTAGCATGGTCATTTCCAACTCTGGCATTAAAATCTCCGAGCATAATAACTTCATCTAGGCAGTCATCCACTGTCCTTTGAAGCAGCTCGAAGAATTCCTCCTTGACCTCTGCTCTCTCATCCTCATTTGGCCCATACACTATGACCAGGTTGACTATGGTTTCTCCTTCTTTTAGTTTTACAACCATAATGCGCTCTGAGACAAAGTTCCATCCCTTGATATTATCTTTCTGATTTTGGGCCACAATGCAACCCACGCCCCCTTTAGCTCTTTCAGATATGGGTACACCACTGTAGAGCAACGTGTTGCCATCGAGATCCATGACTCCTTGTCCTTTTTTCTTCGTTTCCGTTATAGCCAGGATTTCTAGTTTTGCTTTCCTCATCTCTTCCACCAGCTCCTCTTCCTTCCCATTTATACTTCTTGTGTTCCAAGTTCCATAAGTCGTAGTCCGTAGTCCGTTCCAGTTCGTCGCCTTTAGAATCAGTCCGGTTTTCTCTCTTGTAGTTCGCGTAATCATGATTTAAAGCAAACAGGTGATTGGCCTGTTGTGCCTTTGCATGGTGGAGGGGCTGCCTCCTTACGGCCTCCATGCAGGCCGCCCTCCTCCTTTTTCATCCGGGCTTGGGACCGGCATAGGCGGAGTTCTTTATGAAAATACGTTTTATTACTTACTGTACTAAGCGAAACAACCACAAAACGAGTCTACAAAACGTTCCACTAGCATATCGCACACGTTTTAATAATGTATCTAATGTTGATTCGACATTATCCTGGCAACTCCTGCCACGTGCCTGGTACAAACTGTGTCGGCTACTTCGGTTCCTTTGGACCTACCCCTGGCGCCCTGAAGAGTGCACTCATCCTCACCCTATGGTGTCGGCACAACACGGGAAGTATGTGGGGTTTTTTTTTGTGTTTTTTTTTCGTCGGTACACAACACGTGAAATATCCGTTTTTCTTTTTTTTTTTTACAACAAGCAGAAGAGATGAGGACATGCTGAAAAGAACACCACGCAAAAAAAAAAAAACCCAGCTAAGGGCTATCACCTCAGGGGCGCATTCCCATAGTCAGTTATGGCTGAAGGGGGCTACTACTGCTACTATTGTAGAGTATTATTTACAGTAAACATGTTGACAAAGATATCAAGAAATGGTAGTTTCTATAGCTGGACTACGTGATGAATGTCACTCCAACACTGAACATTGCCCGGTTACAATCACCCCTCTTATAAGCTAAGGCGTTGTATCTCAAAGAATGTTAAAATAGTATCAGCGCCGATTAGTGCACGCTATCCCAATCGCTACTGATGGGCTGATACCGAGCTGTCCGTCCCTTGCACATACACTACCTCTCGCGCGCACACAAACACGCACACTTCATCTCTCTCCCACTCACACAACTTTTACGCACATCACGTATTATAAATGTACGCGCCAATTTAAACACTTAAGATACAAGTAATACATTCAGACAACGTATAATCGCGTTTTGCAGAAGTACCGCGTAAACATTTCTTCCCCTTTACCCTGCGTGATTCTGGAGTGTCTCAATGATGGCATAGGGTCACTGAATCCACCAACCACGTCTAAGAGGCTAATTTACCTGGGTTATTGTTATTGTTGAATAACAGAATCGACATCATTGCACTCCGGGCAAACCCATAGGTGTTCAGTCTCCCTCAGTATACGTCGAAGAGTGTAAATGCTAACTGTTCCTGTAGCTCGCTGGTTGTATGCACGACGGATGCATCCTCTCATACGTCCATCTCTGTTAGCCATACGTTTGATGCCAAATTCAAACAGTCTTAATCTTGATGATTCATCTATTGCAGTGTCATTCTCTAACAGGCGATCATTAACTGTTCTCAGTATCTCTCCCTTATCCATATCCAGTGTCCCCACTGTGGGTGCTCTTGATGCTAGTCTGTCAGCTCTCTCATTACCACGACAGTAGATCCACACCAGCTCTTGTAGACTCGAAGCTTCTGTGAATGTTTTCCATTCATACCGCAACCAACCACTTTGAACCTTTCGAAGCATGACTGAGAGTCTGACACAATGACTGCCTTTGAAAATGAAGTTTTCAATTAGCCACCTTAAGGACGCAGTAACAGCCTCGACCCCCATTCTCATGCTGGAAGTTGTTATCTTGTAAGCCCTGCTATGTTCGGCGACGTTTCTGCCCTGTACCCTAGCATAGAAGCCCCAACCTGATTTCTCACCTCGGATCACAGACCCATCTGTATACACAATGGCATCATTATCCACGGCATGATCATGTGTCAGTTGATTAATTTCCAGTTCTGCTTTTCCATTGCCCCAAGTTCTTCACTCTCTGCCAAGGCTCATGATGACTTGCTGGTAGTTAATCCAGTTCTCATCTGACATACTCCACTCTTCCCCTTTGAATATATTTTCAACTGGGTTAACAACCTCATCATGTAAAATAAATCGGTACAGAAAATACCACTGCAAGAGCACACAAAGTAATATGCCTTAGGAACAACAAAAGGAACAAAGTAATCTGTCTTAGGAACAACAAAAGGAACAAAGTAATCTGCCTCAGGAACAACAAATGGAACAATCATTGATTCATTACATCGTCATGATTTTTTTTCTACTCATTACAACTTCCTTTAAAAATGTTTTCCCCGCAACGATATATGCACCACTCATTCATCTACGCCCCAGTCACGCAACATTTAAATATAACGTGGCACAAACGAACAAACATGACCAATTACATTGAAATCTTGGTTCACTTTCGTCACACGCTCACGCAATTCATTTGTTCCCGACCAACAAAAAACGTCATTACCAATTACTAACAGCACAGCTTGACGATATAGATTTTGCCGAACGACATGGCTCTTCCGTCCCGTAACCGTTACTAGACGTAAGACAAAATGAAAATACTTGATGCGATCAACTGAGTTTGAAAACAACCAGGGAAAGGACAAATATTAAAATAAGTGCAGCAAATTATAAGACTGCGCTTGAAGAACCACCCCTACAAGATGTACAATCATACATACATCTTGGCAGCGATATAGGCACAGTTATATGAAAATACAAACCCTGAACTAGGAGCAGAACTATTAGAACCACTATTTGCACAAGTCTGGAAAACAGAGACAACACCAATGGAGTTATAAAGGATAATTGTCAAACTGCCCAAGAACGGCGACCTTACAGACTGTAACAACTGGAGAGGAATTATTCTCCTCTCAGTTCCCAGTAAAATACTAGGCATGATAATTATCCAGATTAATTTCACAAGCGGTACGCCATAAATTGAAGAAAGAACAAGCAGGATTCAGAAATAACAGAAGATGTGCAGATCATATATTCACCCTCAGGAACATTACAGAGCAGTGCTCAGAATGGCAGAGACAGCTTATTTTTTTATTTTTTTTTTTTTTTGTACGCCCGCTAATACTCGAGGCGAAATCTCAGGTTATTATTAATGTCTAACCTGACATTGATTTTACGTGAGTATGCCTTTTCTTGTACAGAGACAGGTGTCCCTCGCCATTCAGGCAGATACTCGCCGATTTCGGAGGTACCCATTAGAGCTGGGTCGGCCCAGGAGCCGCCAATCCCTGGTCAACGACACTCCTTCAAATCGTCTCGCCAGGTCTCGAGTTAATCCAGTCCAAATCCCGGTCGACGAAAAATCCTCAAATGCCGTCGCCCGGGTTTGATCCTGAATCACCCGGTCGCCAGAGCGGTGTGGTAATCACTACGCTAGCGCGGCTCCCAAAGACAGCTTATATACATTAACTTTGTTGATTTTGAAAAGGCTTTTTGACAGCATACACAGGGACAGCCTATAGATACTGGGGGCATATGGAATTCCAAGCTGCATAGTTTCCATCATAAAAAAGCCTCCATGCTAATTTTACATGTAGTGTTGGGCAGAGCAACCTAACTTTTGAGGCGAAGACAGGAGTACGACAGGGATGCTCCTTATCAACCACTTTATTTTTGACAGTCACAGACTGGGTGATGCGCAAGACAACAGAGGACAGTCCAAGAGGAATAAGATGGACAACTGTCGTAGATTTCCGATAGGAGAATTAAGACTAGGTTTGGTCCCTTCTGAATAGGTTTGAATAGGTGATAGACTCAGTGAGAGTTAGTGAAAGGTAATAGAATTTCCACACACGTGAGATGATAGATTTTGATATAGTGGCTGTCTCTGAAAGCGAAAAGAATTCTTCTCTCTCTCACCTATCTTCTACAACAGTTGTTACAGCGTCAGACAGACTACACCAATATACATATTACGTATATTTCTATCACTCACAGGCACGCACATACACGTGACGACAGGTAAACACACAGACGTGGGAAAACTATAACAATGATATATATATTATCTAGAACGAGCTGACCAAACACGATTATTAAGTTCAAGAGCGATTTTATTATCAGGAAAAATCGGCTCACAACATCAAAGAAAGTACATCAAGGAAAATACATATACACATAGTCATAAAAAATCAAGGAAATGTTGCAAGGATGATAGCCCCGTTATAGTGTTAACTCTAGGTTTAGCCCGGCCCCGTTAAGAGAACAGATGATGGCGCCCGAGTCACAGATACATAGAGTTTGAGTCTAAGAGTTGTCTTTGTTTTATCTCGTAATTATATGCACAGAGTTTGAAAAAAAATCTGATTTAACCTAAGACAAAACACAAGAACTCTAGCCTTAGCAACAAATTATGCAGATTGAAAAAAAAATTAGGACAGCAACAGGGTGTCAAAGATAAAATAGTGAAAAAATATCACTCAAACCAGCGTACACTCATTCATTCCGCCATGGCTTCTCATACTTGTACTCACGACTTTGCTTGCTGCCTCTTGGAACACATTGATTTTAGATTTTCACACAGACTCAAAAAATGCAGTCTTCTGCCAAGAAGTCCCCAGTTCCAAAAGACGTATTTAACTTGGAGTCTCCGGGAACGACTACTTGGGTATGCAAATTTGTTCAAATGTCTGATTAAGTCACCTAACAATTATTCCAGGCGCGGGAGTTAGCAGAGCACAGTGTCAATAGCGTAGGTTTCTAAAAAATGATGAATGTCAGGTCGGTGCCTTCCCTCAGTATAGGATTCACTTTAGTCACACCACAGATTTGTCCACAAGATATAATCTAGTCGGGAAATGATTGTTAATATTCACGCCACCAGGCAGCAAAATATATAGAGTTTCTAGAAGAAATTAAGTGCTGGCTCCAAGGTCCAGTATTTATCATTACAGTCTTTGAAAACCCGTTATAGGGATATTAGTATTTCTGTCTAACTTGCACCGTCAGATCAGTGTTACTTGAGAAAACCCACGTGGTTCAAAATAAGGACTGTCTATTTCTTCACAAGTATGGAAACTACTACTAGGTGCTGGTAAAGTTAGGGTCACCCCAAAACTTTCACTGTGTGGAGGAAAAATAACACATATAATATAATAAACAGAATCTGTACTGGTTAAAACTTACATTTAAACTTGCAAGCAGAGAGCTTTGCTTATCATTTAAACTTCCCGTGACGTAAGTTATATTTAAAAATCAGCAATCCTCATAACTTAAGAACACGTGCGTATTCCGTCACCATTCATGAGGCTGGATTCTAGAGTTTATACGTTAGTTTAGAAAAATACACTCGACTGAGTATTAGCAGTTAAATTAAATTTATAAATAGCTACAATTGCCGTTATAAGCTAGAAATTTTAATTTTATTCTGCTTTCCACTGAATGCTTCCCTAGAAAATATAATAGCCTACCACTTTATTTCTCTTCTGCGCTAAAGAAATAGATTAAAATGAATTAAGCGATTTAACACTTTAACACTCACAAAATCTATATATCTATCATATTAATTACCTCAACCACAGAATTACAGGTAGTCGCACAACTTAAGAATAAAAATGCTGAAAATATTTCTGGAAGTCTAGAAGTTCGACAAATTGCCGAAACAAACTGAGATCTTCGCTAACAGCTATTCTGTTTACGAGCGACCTATCTACTGTGGAGTCTATGAGCGAGAATGAAATTAAAGTTTCAAACTTGGCCAATATCTTAAAATCAGACAAAGGGCCCCAAACTTACTTCGCCAAGCGAAATTATCTCCCCTACTCCCAACATTTACGTCCGCTTAACGCGTGTCGTAACTGTCACCTACTGACCACGATGTACGCGTGTCAGTTTCAAATCCCAGACAGCCTGACTCCATTTCAGGGCAGTTTTCACACTACAGCTGACCATGGCCCAAGTGAGCGCCGTGTCAGTTTGGGATTTTCCAGACAAATGTCTGGATACTGACCGGTGCAGATGTAAAGTATCACACCTCACCGGGACTTATGCCGAGAAGAAGCTCGCGCGCTCGGTGAGAATGTAGACGATTTGCTACGTCCTGTGTTCAGCGAACCGACTTATCACGCCTTCTGACGCCCTGCAGCCCTGACATCTACGTAATATCGTCCTAGCGCGATTCTCAGTTTTAGAGAAAGGAAAACAGGTAAAGTTTGCGAATTATATGAAAATAATATTCGCAAAACGAATGGTTGTAAAAAAATACAGGAAAAAATGAAATACAGAGATAATAAAAGAGAGAATTTTCGGGTGAAAGAATAGGAAGTTGTAGGAAATTAAATGAATATAAAACCTACGTGACAGAGCCTCCCCCCTTTAAGATATGGAAGCACTCCATGTCTACGTTATGGAGTTTAATTTCCTATAACCGTAGCTTCGGGGTGTCTGTCTTCTTCCCTCTCTCTTCCCCCCCCCCCCCCATCTCTGTCCAATTCCTACTCAAGTCCACTCCTCAAAGTTTCCTTCCCCTGGAATGTCTCATATGCGCGCTTGAAAGAGCGTCGCCGCTGCTGACATTTTTGAAAGATTTCCTGTGATAGCGGTGGAGTATCCCTGCCACTATCGTCATCTTCGTCAGTTTTGGCGATCGTCAGGAGATGGTCGGAGGTTGGCACTGGTTTTTCCAAGTATCTCTTTAAGAGATTTAAATGGAAAACCTTCTCCTTTCCTTCAATAGAGATCTGGTAGTTAGCCTTAGAAATCTTTTTCAGGACGGTAAACGGCCCTTGCCATCCGATCTTCAGTTGGTTGTTCTCGGTAGGGAGCAACACCAAAACTTTCTCTCCTGCTTCCAGTTCTCTCTCTTCCGCGACTTTCCTGTATCGGTTAGCGTGCTTGGTGCGTGCTCGCTTAAAGTTAGTCGTTGCTAGGTCCCACCCTAGTTTCAACCGTTCCTTTAAAACCGACACATATTTACTGGCTGAGACAACTGTCTCATCAGCCTTCTCGTCTGTCAGAGACTGAAGTAAGGCTTCAAGCGGGCCCTTAATGGGTCTGCCGAATAAGAGTGTAGCTGGCGGAAATCCTGTGGAAGTATGAGGAGATTCTCTGTAGCCAAATAATGCTGCAGGAATACAGAGATCCCAATCTTCAGGTTTCACTTGTGCCAGCTTACTTAGCATCATGGTGAGGTTTCCATTAGCACGTTCCACGAGCCCATTTCCCGCCGGAGTATATGGCTTAGTGTGGATGTGTTGGGTCCTCAAGATCTTAACGATCTCATCCATCAACAGGTTTCGGTATGGAGATCCATTATCCGTCAACACTTGCTGAGGGAATCCCAACCGAGTGAAAATCTGCACGAGGGCTTCTGCGACATGCTTGGCATCTGCGCATGTTAGCGGGATAGCTTCTGCCCATAAAGTGCATGTATCGACTAAGGTCAGGATGAACCTGTTCCTTCTTTTAGTCCTTTCGAAAGGCCCTAAAATGTCGATCACAACCCGTTCGAATGGTGTACCCACTATTGGCATTTCACCCAAAGAAACTGGGGGTGCCCGTTGCTTGGGTGGCACACGTTGGCACTGGGCACAGGATTTGACATATCTGATAATATCAGTATTTACTCCTGGCCACCAATAATGAGTGGTTATACGTTGGTTTGTGGCGTTCTGTCCCATATGTCCGCTAAAGGGAAGAGAGTGCCCCATTTCTAGGATTTGGCTTCTGTACTGTTTCGGTACTAGGAGCTGGTTGTAACCTTGGTCAGGCTTGCCCGTTCTCCGATAAAGTACGCCATCCTCAGAAAAAATGTCCCCGTGCTGTTTGGGTTCCTTAGCCATGGGCAGTTTCCTAAAGCAGGGTGCCAAAGTAGGGTCCTTGTATTGCGCTTCTTTAAGTTCCATAGGTAACAAATTTGGCGCAGGCTCCCGTTCCTTTTTTGGTTTGCCCTCTTGTAGTTACTGCTGCCACAATCGGCTCTTCCGGTTTCCCAATACACACGTATCTCCCGCCAAGTATGACTGGGTAGATGGGGTCATCCATAACAGCCGCTTTGATCACACCTCTGACAAAGTCAGAGTGTATCTCCACCAATGCGATGGGAAGCGCTGTAGGTGCATCACTCTTACGAACTCCACAAAGTTGGACGGTCTCTGCTGTCTCTTGACCGGGTTTGACCAGGTTCCTGGCAACAATGCAATCATAAGAAAGCCCCGTGTCAAATAAGCAAGAAGTTTGAGAACCGTTCAAAGTAACAATACCTCGCGTTGAGGGTCTATCCCCAAGAGGTTGGGAATCACTGTCAATAATTCCGCCTTGCGAGACTGTTAATAAGCATCCGATGCGTTTAGGCTCGGTGTGCTCGGTCTGATCATATGTCCCGTGCTCGGGGGTTCTCCCTTTGCCACCTTGTCCTTTCTGGCTACGCTGCCATGTAGGGCGGTCGGGTTGATCAGACTGTTTGGGGTGGTTGGGGTACTTGTTCTTGTAGAACTTGGATTTTTCAGGAGGGGGGTTTTGAGGTCCAGTTTCTCTCTGGTTGTTTTGGTTAGAAGCCTGAGAAGATTGCTCTAGGTTATGTTTTCGAAAATGCTCCTCTGTCGGTTTCCGCTTTGTGGCCGGTAGTTCAGCCAGCGCATTGTGATAACGCTCAGACTTTTCCAAAATGTCTTCAAGTTTTTCTGCCCCCTGCTCAGCGAGAAATCTCCGGGTATCAGCAGACAAAGTGTTCTTTATTTGTTCAGTTAGAACAAGTTCCTCAAGACCTTCATAGGTAGAGGGGAGCTGCGAAAGCTCAAGGCACTTTGTTAGATATCCCTTAAGACGAGATGAGAACTGGTGAAAAGTTTCAGAATTCTCTTTCCGGCTGTTGCGAAACAGTTGCAAAAACTTGCGAGCGTTCATTTCAAAGCGCTCCAGTAACGCTTTCTTCAACACATCGTAGTCGTCTTGTTGGCTACTTTCCAGCTTAGAATAAACATCATAAGCAGAACCTTTTAGGGCCTGGGAAAGTTTCATATTCCAACGCGACCTCTCTAACCCGTACAGAGTTGCAATTTTCTCAAATTTTTCTAACCATGTGTCAATCTTCTCATTTGGACAAGGAAAAGATTCAAGAGTGAAAGACATAGCATTTAGTTGAAGGGATTGAGTGTTAGCAGGGTCAGTTAAGGAAGAATGAGGAGAAGACTCTCCATTGCTGGAGGTAGAGGCAGCACCACGACTTTGGAACTCAAGAGTTTTAAGCGCCAACTCGTGCTGTCTCTCTTCTCTTTCCTTCTCATGCTGTCTCTCCTTCTCTTTCTCTCTTTCCTCATGCTGTCTCTCCTTCTCACGTTCCTCCTGCTGCATCCTGCGGATTTCCATTTCCTCATCCATCTTCTTCTGCTGTAAATCTGCGGCTGCTTTTTCCTTAGCTTCCGCTGCTTTCCTCTCCGCATCATATCTCTCAAGTTCGTCTCTGACAAATGCTTTCGCTTCTTCTCCTTCCAGTCCCTCCTCTCTCGCTTCGTCCCTGAGAAGTTGTCTAAGCTTTGCCCTCTCGGCCATACTATGTCAGTGACTGAGACTAGTGGAGAACGAAAATAGGAAAAAGGATACACTGGTTCCTACCACTTACGAGAAAAAAAATTACCAAAAATCAAAAGATGATATCCTTAACCCTGGGATACCTCCTCCAAATTAAAATCTAACTATCGCTGCTATTATCGGCAATAAAGCACTTAATGCAAAACACGACTACGCCAACTAAATGGTAGTTAAGATTACTTCTGAAAAATAAGTTGCTACAGTGGAAAAGCAAAAGAATATTGCAAAAATTAAAGAGAAAAATAATCCCTTAATTTTTAAAAATCCACTATAAGTTCGCCCCTGAAGTCAGATCGGGTAAGGGAGGGAATTAATCTGGACAAAAAGTCCGAAACACACTCCTTAACTTAGTTCAAACGCCGTTCTGCCTCAGTACCCAGTGAATGTTATACACTCACCACTTTACCAGCATTTAGTATTACAATCAGCAGTTAACATATATCCCGACAAATCAACCTGTAACCAAAATGTATATTATTCAAAGATGCTGTGGAAAAAAAAACTTATTAGTTTGTGTGGTCAGCACGCCCGTAAACAGATCGCTAGTCTAGGGGGTAATTATTTAAAGATATAACAACTCACAGGACATCACACTCTTACTCTATATCAGAATACAGAATCTTAAGTCCAAAATCCAGATAGACGAGTCCACGTTTGTCGTACTCGTCTTCCTATTCTAAGTTCAAAGACCGGAAACGAGCCCTCATTTGTCGTAGATTTCCGATAGGAGAATTAAGACTAGGTTTGGTCCCTTCTGAATAGGTTTGAATAGGTGATAGACTCAGTGAGAGTTAGTGAAAGGTAATAGAATTTCCACACACGTGAGATGATAGATTTTGATATAGTGGCTGTCTCTGAAAGCGAAAAGAATTCTTCTCTCTCTCACCTATCTTCTACAACAGTTGTTACAGCGTCAGACAGACTACACCAATATACATATTACGTATATTTCTATCACTCACAGGCACGCACATACACGTGACGACAGGTAAACACACAGACGTGGGAAAACTATAACAATGATATATATATTATCTAGAACGAGCTGACCAAACACGATTATTAAGTTCAAGAGCGATTTTATTATCAGGAAAAATCGGCTCACAACATCAAAGAAAGTACATCAAGGAAAATACATATACACATAGTCATAAAAAATCAAGGAAATGTTGCAAGGATGATAGCCCCGTTATAGTGTTAACTCTAGGTTTAGCCCGGCCCCGTTAAGAGAACAGATGATGGCGCCCGAGTCACAGATACATAGAGTTTGAGTCTAAGAGTTGTCTTTGTTTTATCTCGTAATTATATGCACAGAGTTTGAAAAAAAATCTGATTTAACCTAAGACAAAACACAAGAACTCTAGCCTTAGCAACAAATTATGCAGATTGAAAAAAAAAAATTAGGACAGCAACAGGGTGTCAAAGATAAAATAGTGAAAAAAATATCACTCAAACCAGCGTACACTCATTCATTCCGCCATGGCTTCTCATACTTGTACTCACGACTTTGCTTGCTGCCTCTTGGAACACATTGATTTTAGATTTTCACACAGACTCAAAAAATGCAGTCTTCTGCCAAGAAGTCCCCAGTTCCAAAAGACGTATTTAACTTGGAGTCTCCGGGAACGACTACTTGGGTATGCAAATTTGTTCAAATGTCTGATTAAGTCACCTAACAATTATTCCAGGCGCAGGAGTTAGCAGAGCACAGTGTCAATAGCGTAGGTTTCTAAAAAATGATGAATGTCAGGTCGGTGCCTTCCCTCAGTATAGGATTCACTTTAGTCACACCACAGATTTGTCCACAAGATATAATCTAGTCGGGAAATGATTGTTAATATTCACGCCACCAGGCAGCAAAATATATAGAGTTTCTAGAAGAAATTAAGTGCTGGCTCCAAGGTCCAGTATTTATCATTACAGTCTTTGAAAACCCGTTATAGGGATATTAGTATTTCTGTCTAACTTGCACCGTCAGATCAGTGTTACTTGAGAAAACCCACGTGGTTCAAAATAAGGACTGTCTATTTCTTCACAAGTATGGAAACTACTACTAGGTGCTGGTAAAGTTAGGGTCACCCCAAAACTTTCACTGTGTGGAGGAAAAATAACACATATAATATAATAAACAGAATCTGTACTGGTTAAAACTTACATTTAAACTTGCAAGCAGAGAGCTTTGCTTATCATTTAAACTTCCCGTGACGTAAGTTATATTTAAAAATCAGCAATCCTCATAAATTAAGAACACGTGCGTATTCCGTCACCATTCATGAGGCTGGATTCTAGAGTTTATACGTTAGTTTAGAAAAATACACTCGACTGAGTATTAGCAGTTAAATTAAATTTATAAATAGCTACAATTGCCGTTATAAGCTAGAAATTTTAATTTTATTCTGCTTTCCACTGAATGCTTCCCTAGAAAATATAATAGCCTACCACTTTATTTCTCTTCTGCGCTAAAGAAATAGATTAAAATGAATTAAGCGATTTAACACTTTAACACTCACAAAATCTATATATCTATCATATTAATTACCTCAACCACAGAATTACAGGTAGTCGCACAACTTAAGAATAAAAATGCTGAAAATATTTCTGGAAGTCTAGAAATTCGACAAATTGCCGAAACAAACTGAGATCTTCGCTAACAGCTATTCTGTTTACGAGCGACCTATCTACTGTGGAGTCTATGAGCGAGAATGAAATTAAAGTTTCAAACTTGGCCAATATCTTAAAATCAGACAAAGGGCCCCAAACTTACTTCGCCAAGCGAAATTATCTCCCCTACTCCCAACATTTACGTCCGCTTAACGCGTGTCGTAACTGTCACCTACTGACCACGATGTACGCGTGTCAGTTTCAAATCCCAGACAGCCTGACTCCATTTCAGGGCAGTTTTCACACTACAGCTGACCATGGCCCAAGTGAGCGCCGTGTCAGTTTGGGATTTTCCAGACAAATGTCTGGATACTGACCGGTGCAGATGTAAAGTATCACACCTCACCGGGACTTATGCCGAGAAGAAGCTCGCGCGCTCGGTGAGAATGTAGACGATTTGCTACGTCCTGTGTTCAGCGAACCGACTTATCACGCCTTCTGACGCCCTGCAGCCCTGACATCTACGTAATATCGTCCTAGCGCGATTCTCAGTTTTAGAGAAAGGAAAACAGGTAAAGTTTGCGAATTATATGAAAATAATATTCGCAAAACGAATGGTTGTAAAAAAATACAGGAAAAAATGAAATACAGAGATAATAAAAGAGAGAATTTTCGGGTGAAAGAATAGGAAGAAGTTGTAGGAAATTAAATGAATATAAAACCTACGTGACAACAACGCTTTCTATACTGGAAGATATGGAATATGTAGATGACATTGCACCACTCGCACATTCACATCAACACATCCAAGAAAAAAGACTGAGTAAGTATAGCCAGCAGGTAGGTCTGAACGTCAATCTAAAGAAGACAGAGGTCATGACACTCAATGTGGGCAATCCTGAGCCCATAACAAAAGGAACTAGAACCTGGAACAGACTGACACATTTACATACCTAGGATACGTAGTATTACCAGACGGCGGAACAAGCAAAGACATCAACAACAGAATGAATAAAGCGAGAAAAGCCTTTGTTAGTCTAAACAACATCTGGAAGTCCTCAGTACAGCACAAACTTAAGATTACACGAGAGCTGTGTACTTTCTGTGCTTCTCTATAGTGCGGAATACTGAAGAGTAACAGATAAGGAAATGTCGAAACTGTCCTCTTTCCACGCAATCTGCCTAAGGAAAATTCTCCGAATCTTTTGGTCAAATACCATCACCAACCAAGAACTGCTTACCAAGAGGACATGCACACCATCATAGCTGGCAGACGCTGGAGTTGGGCTGGCCACGTCCTCGGAAAAGACCCCGATGCCATCACAAGAACAGCTATGCTATGGACCCCTGACGGAAAGAGAGGCTGAGCAAAAACAACTTTGTGGAGAACTGTGGAAGCCGAGATGCAAAGAATGAACCAGAGCCGGAGCACTGCATGAAAGATGGCCGCCAACCGAGCAAAGTGGAAGCAGTTTGTTGCTGCCCTACAAGATGCCACCAGGCGTGATGGCCACTGACGGCTAAGGATCAATGACGAAGTAGATATGAAAATAAGAATATAACGGACAAGAAGAGGTTTTATTTCAATGTGAAAAATGTGGAAGTATTAAAAAAAATTGTCCAACACAAAAATTAGAACCTTCAACTCAAATGTCCGTTTAGTTTTAATATAGCCCTCAAAGAATGAGAAAAACAACCAAGAAATTACAATTTCATAAATGGGTGCGTGCATCGAACAAAAGCATTGAAATAGAATGCCAAGATCACCAATGTGGATCTGATGATGAGAACCAGAAAGATGCCAGTGGAACAGTTGGTCAGAAGATACTGGACGTGGACATGATGCGCACCGAGAAAAACTGAAAATCTGTTGATAGCAAAGACAGTCCTTGTTCTGGAATCCCAGGGTAAGAGATAAAGGGTGACCGAAAAACACATGTCGAAGAGGACTGTTGAGGATTGCTTCATGTCTGCAGCATGGCGCATTCCTCAAATGATTATATCTCCGCGACTGATGTCGATGATTGTTTCATGCTTACAGACATTTGGATTTGTGCTCGATCCGAATGGCTGTATCATGGAACACCTCAAACGAATAGAGATATATCTCATCGACCGATGTCGATGATTGTTGCATGTGTGCATGCATTTGAGTTTTGATCACACTCGGATCTGCACCATGGAACATCGCAATTGAATATAGATTAACGACGTAGTATGCATATCACTATGCATGACGCGTATGTCTTTATAACGTCACTCGACGTGTGGGCTTCGGCCCCAACGGCAGCGTATGGCATGTGTGGCCATTGCCACTATATAATTCGACTTGTGGGTTTTGACCCGAACGGCAGTGTGTTTCAGAAGTGTGGCCATTGCCACTTATATTGCGTGGTACAACCACTTATTTATGGATGTGTGGCTGGGAAGCCATTTGAGCAGTGTATTTCTTGAACCAAACGTAAGTCGTCGTATGAATAATGCAGTTTGCATAATTATGGCAGATTAGCCTGGCGTGGTATGCCAAAGGAACATTATGTTACTAGCAATAGTGTAAGACTAGTATAGATGGATATTGTACAGCTAGCGGCAAGCGTAAGCCTAGTGTAACGGATATTAAACGACTAGCAGTAGACGTAAGCCTAGCATAATAAGTGTATTGCAGAACTAGCAGGATAGTTAAGTCTAGTTAGCCTCTGAATTTATGCCAAAGGACATTGGCCGTTAAAAGGAACTGACCTCTAACCAGAACTCTAGATAGAGATTGTGAACATGTGCTTATGAACTAATGAGAACTCTTACAGATCGTACATGAATGTGATGTGACTTTTGTTCCCATGTAGTTGGTGTCTGCTCATGGTATGAAATTACTAATTAAATATTTTGAGTCGTCAAAATCACAGTCTTATCAACTGTCGTATTCGGAGTTGAGTTAAATGCTATTTATCTTCAACTGATCATGCCAGTGATGATTAATGTCTTAACACGCTGCATCTCACACTGCCAATATAATCAATAAGACAAGAGAACTCAAATGCTTGCATACATGCAACAATCATCGACATCGGTCGATGAGATATATCTCTATTCGTTTGAGGTGTTCCATGATACAGTCATTCGGATCGTGCACACAAAAGAAATATCCATGAAATTGGAATTAGAACGACTGACTATAGCTCAACAAGATAAAGACAGAGAGCAGAAAGATAAAGAATTAGCTCAACAAGAAAAAGACAGAGAATTTGAGAAGGAAAGAATGGCACAACGAGATAAAGAATTAGCTCAACAAGAAAAAGACAGAGAATTTGAAAAGGAAAAAATGGCTCAACGAGATAAAGAAATGGAATTAAGGAGAATGGAACTTATAGCAGCCGCAGTCTTAGTCTGTTCAGACTGCACTTTAGCTAATTCTAAAGCTTTTTCTTTTTCTGCATGAAGTTTTAATGTTTCCATTTCCATGGCATTTTTATGTGCTTGATCCAGTGAGAGAATCCGAATTTTCTTCCACCAAAGAGACTGATTCACGCAGATAGAACGGTAATCTTCCACTCGAGAACCTGAACCATTGGAGAATGTATCTCTTCATCAAATTCATCTGAGACTGCGACGCAGATCGATTGAAGAAACTACGTTCCAAGACCGAAGCAATACTTTCAAACGGTTACCCTGCTGCGAAGGTCAAGGTCTACCATCAATGGACCTCAGCTGTTGAAGACACTTGGATTAGAATTACATGCATTCATGTATTTCTCAGAGGGACAACTAAACAGATAAGTTCTTGATTTTACTAGGGCGCTTGAACATTATCATATTGTCCTTGCATTAGCTTTGGTCTACAGTTCATCATCACTTGGCTTACTTTTTACTATCATCTGTGTTCCCCCATTCATGTTTTTCGTATATTCGTATATTCGTCGTGTTTAATATTGACTGGAATTTTCCCAGGAAAGCTTCAGTGAATGTTAACTTCTATTAGATTTACATGCTTATATTGCTGACTGAGGATCTGACTGATTATATTTTTTCTTTGGAGTCAGGATATAAATGTTTCTTCGGTTCGCAATATAACCATATTTTGTGTACTTAGCAGTTGCGTCAAGTGAATTACGTCCTCTTTATTTACATAACCTACTTTCAGTACTGTTGACAATTGTTGTCGTGTGTGAGCTAAAACTTCTTTGTCTACACGTTCGTTTATGACGACTTGTCTTGTTATATTTTTGTGATGTAAATTCTTTTCTTTCTTTTACTGCTTACTGAGTATAAGTCTCCTTTATTTACTTTATAAGTGTAAAGTGTTGTCGTATAATTGAAAAATCATTTCATTGTAAATCATTTGATTGTTTTCACTGTCTTTGTCACATGTTCTCCGAACTTGTTTGTTATTGATTAATATATTCATGTACATATTATAGTGAGTTCTATAGTCCTGGTATATATTATAGACTATTGAAGGTACTCAGAAACCTATTATCATGTCTACACTACAGGAATTCATTGATATTGGAAAAAGTTATGGAAAATCAGGAGCGGAACTACAAAGTTTTGCAGATACGAAATATGATGAATATTTATCACGTCTGGAAAGAATGGAACAGCGCGAAATGACTAAACGAGCTGATGAGCTTAGAAGGTTTGAATTAACCCAAGAGAGGGAATTGAAGGAAAAAGAAATATCCATGAAAATGGAATTAGAACGATTGACTATAGCTCAACAAGAAAAAGACAGAGAATTTGAGAAGGAAAGAATGGCACAACGAGATAAAGAATTAGCTCAACAAGAAAAAGACGAGAGAGCAAAAAGATAAAGAAATGGAATTAAGGAGAATGGAACTTATGCAACTGGATCAAGCCCATAAAAATGCCATGGAAATGGAAACATTAAAACTTCATGCAGAAAAAGAAAAAGCTTTAGAATTAGCTAAAGTGCAGTCTGAACAGACTAAGACTGCGGCTGCTACAAATATTTTTTATCCTAAGTTAAAAATGCCACATTTTGACCAAACTCGCAATTGTGTTGACTCTTTCATATCTAGATTCATCATCAAGGTCACAGCTCTGAACATACCCAAGGAAAGATGGAGCAGTCTTTTACTTGATTTTTTGACTGGTGACTCACTTAAATGTTTCATGAGTCTTGATGAAAAGAGCAGAAGCGATTTCGATGTCGTAAAAGAGGTATTACTAAGACGTTTCCAGTTAACTGAGTCTGGATTCAGAGATCGCTTTCATGCTGCTAAACCAAGCAAGGATGCAGATTTTGGTGAATTCATTGCATCTATTAAACATTTCCTTAGCAGATGGATTGATCTATCTGGTATAAATAAAACATATGAAGGTGTTATAGATCTCATGCTGCGAGATAAAGTTTTATCCGCATGCAGCACTGAATTAGAAGCATTTTTACAGGAAAGACATCCTAATTCTATCGATGAGTATGAAAAACTCGGAAGACAGTATCAAACCGCACATCAGAATAAAGATCTTCATAGATCGACTATTCGAGATCCTATGCCTGTGTGCGCTGCACAACATGATCACAGACCTCGATCGAAGAGCTTTGATGGACGTTGTCGTTCAGATTATTATCAATCCGACAGAGGTTTTTATAACTTCCGTCGTCATCGCTCTCCTTCGAATTCATATCGACGAGGTTATAGAGGATATTCACCTCATGATCGTGGGTATCACAGAGGCAGGGATTATGATGGTTCACATCAAAAAGGATACTATAAACAGAGATCATCTTATGGTAGAGATGCCAGGAAAGATGACTCTACTGATTTTTATTATAGCAATAAAAAGTCAGTCAATAATAACAAAGGTAATGCCAGATCTCCGTCGAGAGACAAAAATAAACAGAGACATGCAAATAGTTGCAGTGTTAAAAAGGAAAAAGGTAATGATGATAATGATCATGCGAACGCATGTATGGTAATGAATGATACATGTTATGAGTGTCAGTCGAAAAACAGATTAAAGTCTACAATTACACTTGATTGTGGTCATTGTATGCCAACAATGTCGGCATGTGTAAATGTCGGTTATCTTACATTTCATCCCGGAATATTAGATGGTAAGGTAGTGAGAGTTCTGCGTGACACGGGGTCTTCAACGATAGGCATTAAGCACTCGCTTATCGAGCCCTCTGCTTTTACAGGCAAATCAGTTAAGTGTGTCACATTTGGTGGGAATATAGAAACATTCCCTGTGGCACGAGTATACATTGATACTCCTTTTTACACAGGCACTGTCTATGCCTGCGGCTTGAGAGCACCCATAACTGAAATTATAATAGGAAACATACCAGGAGTTAAAGATTGCACTCCTGAGGAGATTGCAATGTGGGTTGAATCTCACCCATAGGTGGCAAATGCTGTTGTAACGAGAGCACAACAGTTAGCTACGGACATGGCTACACCACCTCCTCCTATAATGGATACAATTATGTCTCAAGTTGGCACTGTTTCACCTTCTGTTTTTGCAGAAAAACAGAAGAGTGACCCAACTTTACAAGGATTGTTTAGCTGAGCAGAACAAAAAACTATTAAATACACAAGAGGGGCTAAACAATGGTTCAAGATAAAGAAATCAATACTCACTAGATATTATGATGATGGCAAAACAATTATACATCAAGTGATAGTACCTAAAGAATACAGACCATTGGTCCTACAAACAGGTCATGACTCCCCTATGGCAGGGCATATGGGGATCAAAAGAACATTGTTTCGTGTTACGTCACAATTTTATTGGCCTGGGGTTAATAAAGATACAAAGTTATACTGCAAATCATGTACAACATGCCAAGGTATAGCACGTATGGGCAGGTTCCATACGGCACCCTTACAGATTACAGACGTGCCTGAGAGACCTTTCAAAAAGATTGCAGTAGATATAGTGGGTCCGTTATCAATTGTTTCAAATAATGGATTTCGTTATATTTTAACTTGCGTAGATCTTTGCACGCGTTGGCCAGAGGCCATACCATTGAAAACCATCACAACTGCATCCGTGTCTGATGCATTATTTTCGATATTTTGTAAGGATCACAATTTACTTCCAACATTATGAGGGATTTAGAATCCATGCTATCTGTTCACCACTCGTTTTGTAGTGCGTATAGGCCTCAATCAAACGGTGTGTGCGAGCGCTACAATAGCACTCTAAAACAGATGTTATCTAAGATAACTGAAGAATGCCCTCGTGAATGGGATCGGCTTCTGCCGGCGGCCCTCTTCGCTTTTCGTGAAGTGCCTCACGAGAGCACGGGATGGTCTCCGTTCGAATTGATTTATGGTTCGAATCCTCGCGGACCAATGATGATGCTCAAAGATTTGTTGATTGGAGCGTCAATTGATACAGCCACTCGAAACAGCTACGAGTTAGTGATTGATCTCCGACAACGAATCATCGATGCGTGCACGTATGCATCCCAGAGTATAAAATCAGCCACTCAACGATCAAGATTATTACATAATCAAAAGAGAATATTAAGATCATTCACTGTACGGGAAATAGGTCCTCATGTTACCTCCTATTTGATTGGCGGAAAATAAATGTAAGGCTAAACACGATTAGTCGGGCTATAAATATTGATTCTTTGTTGTTAGGGAAACGCGAGTAGGAGTACTTTTTTTCAAACGCTTGTGTAAACATGGCTCGATTGGTTAGACCCGCCAATATAGTCATTTAGAAGCGTTAGTTCAGCACCACATTTTCAAATAAACTTACTAAAGAACCAGTGCGTTGAGCGCCAGTGCATATTTTTCTAAATAAAAGCCTGGGACATCGGCAGATCGGATTTTGTGCCTATTCATTGCCAGTCAACGTAATTCTGTATTATTTCCATGAATTGTGGTAAGCTTGAAATATTTGATATCTTTTTAATGAAAAGTGAATGTAAATTGATAATTTATGTCTGTATATGTGTGTGGTTCAGTAGCGAACATGAGGCAAAGCCTATATAGTGCTCCAACCTGAACAGAAGGTGTCGGAGGAAAGTAAAACTGCATGGAATTGCCAAACAGTACACTGACACCTATCTTATTGACTAGAAAGAAATAATGCTGGAATTGCAGAGGCGTAGTAACCATTAGGGAGGAGTATACTGGTGTAAATTATTTCAGATGAAGCTGACAGTTGGCCTACCGCTCTGAACTCAGTGTTTGTGATGTATTGTGTTCAGTCGGGAAATAGATTAAAAATTAGTTATGAAGTAGGAGGTACAACCTTCTTGTTTCAGGGACTGTGGTCCTAAAGTTATTGAGCAGCACCTGGTCTGAGCTTTGCTGAATCTGGAGGCTGACAGCATACTCCTGGGTCCAGATAGCGACTAGTGAGGTGTCTCCAGAACACAGGGGAGCAATCGAGCAGAGGAGTCTTTTCCTGCTGCCATCACGAAAGTTAAGCCTCTGTGGCCAGTGGAGCTCAACATTATATGTGTCCCCTCAAAAATTGACATTTTAGAAAAGAAAAAGAGGGACAATACCTTGTTTAGTCACTACAATGTTCATATTTATAAATTCTGTACATATAAATTGTGATTACATTTGAATGTGATTCCTGGTTCACTTTGTAGTTGAATCAGGATATATAATAGTGAAAGTAATTAATACATAAATATTTGAAACTTTACCAGTGACTCATTTAAGATAGTCTTATAGAGTGTTAAATGTGTGCGAGTGTCACAGTGTTGTCAAGTGTGGTGGAATAAATTAAATTGTTTATCTGTCTGTTGTTGTTGTGACTTACACTTCATCATATACATACCCTAGACATTTAATGTAGTCATCACAATATTCCAGAATACTTCTGACTGAGTTATAAATGTGGTAGCAAGTAAGGTTATCTGTAAAACACTACACCTATTAGATACAGATACCTTCATAGCTGATCTCAGTCAGTACACTAAGTCCCCTAAAAAAATTTCTATCATCCCACTTTACCACAAGCTGTAATATGCTATTTTAACAGTCGTTTGGGAAGAAGTGCTGGAGCGTTTCAACGAAACAGGTAAGAAACTCCAAACCCCTGGTTTTTATATATTTGAAGGTTATCTTCTGCTTTCATCTTTACTTTCGTTTGTTAAAGAACTCAGAGAAAATTCAGCCGATAGGATTGCACACTATGAATAAGAAGCAAAAGGTTTATGTGAAGATATCACCAAGTTATTCTGATGCTTCCAAACACATTGTTACAAGGACATTTTCAGATGGAACAAGTGGTATTGCTTCTTTGAGAGGAGCTGACAAATTTAGGATAGAAGTTCTATATCAACTCTATGATTGCTTGATAATCCAGTTACGCAAGAGGATTGACCCATATGAGCAGATTGCGAAAAGGTTCAAATTCCTCTCAGAATTGGTGAACAATTCTGAAATTGATGAGGACAGTATTAAACTTATAATATCGTATTACAAAGATGATATTGACCACAAATTAGTAAATGAGTGTTATCAGTTCAAAGAATATTTGCACTTTAGGAAATCCCAGAACACAGAAGAAAACACGCCATCTAAAATGCAATGCGCAGAAGTTCTTCAGCTTAATTGTGAGCAACACCTATGTAGTGAAATCTGTGAGAACTAACGCTAAATTCCACAGCACGTTCAATTTGCATACCGAAGTAAGGGCCTAAACGATTTGCCGCGGTTTAACATTAATACCATGACTGGCGTTTGGACCCCTTTTTTTTTTTTCTCGACACGCGTTCTGGACGATATATACACACACGCAATGTGACGTGGCGCCGTTAAGTTCTGCAGGCATAAGGTTAACGTCCGATTTTTTTGAAAATGCAGGATAAGGTAGTTTAAAATAAAAGAAAAAAATTAAGGTTAACGTCCGGAAGGAGTGTCACGGTTCGTGTTTACCAATTTAAAATTGAAGCATTGTAGGAAATAAAAAGATACTAGGAATTGGAAAGACATACAAGAATGAATATGTACTGACTGTGTAATAGATAACAGCAGGATTAATAAGTATGTATGAGAATTTAACCTTTAGCACGCTGCATTCTTTGGCGAAAATTTTCGCCTGCAGCTGCATTCTTTTTCACAGCGTCCCGTTTCTATAGTGGGTGACCCTTAATGTCTATAGTTTTTGTGTTTCTTGGTCAATTGCTATCATTTTTGGAATTTATATAAATAAATGAATGGTGAATCTGATGATATAAAATTTGTTTGTGTACATATTAGATGTGATAGGAAGAGAGGAAAGGAAAGATGAAAAAAAACGAAAAAAAAATTTAAAATAATAAAAAAATATTTTTTTTTAATTTTAAAATTAAAAAAAAAAATTTAAAAAAATAACCAGCAAACGAAGGGTCCATATCCCTTGCATCTCAATGAAAGTCATTTGACCAATAGACCAATACAAATCAAATGACGATCTTTTCGTTACACCCATCATCAGTAGCAAAACAACAAACGCTCTCGTCAGCTGTGACATTCGGCCGAAATTCTAAATCTTTCCGATATTCCTAGTCCTAACCCCTAACATTATACATACTTGAAAGGCCATTTTACTTTCGTTTCCATCTCAGCCATCAAACATATTCTGAGAAACGATATCAGCGCTTATAAAGACAAAAATCTTATCCCCACCGCATGGCGTCAGAATCCAATAAAATTAGAGCAAAATGGCTGCATGTTGATGCCGATTCATTTCGATTTAAAAAATTTACAAAAAATAAATGCGGATACTCCCATCGCTTTTTTAAGATCGGAAACGGAAGCTAGCTCTCTTGAAAATAACATTAGAACTTAACATCCGGGGCTGAAATCACGTGTACACAAGTCCTCATGCTAGAAACGATGAAATCCGTAAGGCGACACACGGTGCCTCCAGCTGTCAGAACAATGTTTTTTTTGGCGACACATGTCGCCCGCAGCGTGCTAAAGGTTAAAACTATTAAGAAATAAAGAAGTTGGACAGAAGACAGATAGACTTGACAATCTTTCTCAGTTTCGCCCGTAGGTAGGTGGGGTAAAAGTGGAAGGAGTCCTTAATTTGAATATTTGAGGTCAGTTTTATTTGAAAAGGAACGCTATTCACTAAACAGTCTCTGATTGGCTGTAGTGTAATAGACTAACGGTTGTATAAAACCAATTAGTAGTTGGTATTCGGGGCCACTTGTTAACTAAAATTTATACACTAAAGAAGTTGTTTTAAGACAAGGAAGGAGTACTTACTTGTTTGCTAATTCTGCACAGGCAGCGATCTGGATTTGTTACCATATATCGCCCTATTCTACAACTTGGTGTATAAAATTTTCTTTGATTGCGGTAATTATGAAAACCTTTATATTAACATTTATATTGTCATTTTTATCATTATTATGTATGCATTATTGAATTTGTATGAACCTTAAAGGGGAAACATTTATCTGGAGGGAAGCTAACATCAAAACTCTGTGTTGTTTCACAGCGTTGTCAGGAAACAGTATTAACCTGGTGTAGAAAAGCCAGGCAGGCTTTCGGCCATATGGGGAGAAAAGAAAAGTAAATATTTATGATGAAAAGAAAAAGTTGTGTTATGACATAAGACCAGGAAGATCACTGGCCGTCTTCTTCAGCAAGTCACCGTGATTGTACATGACTTGATAGTATTAATGTAAAATGTTTCCTTTACCAAGGAAAATGTCAAACGGGGTTTGAAAGTTATTTATCCAGAAGGGGGTACCAACCAAATTGAGAACGTTAACTAATTGTTTAGTTACCATACTGATGTCTGATGATATTGCCATGTTAGAATAATGAAAGAGAGAGATTATTAGATGCTGAGTGGGACACATTTGTATTGTTCCAGAGTTTCATCAACGAGTGAAAGTGAGCCCAGGTGACCTAACACCTGTCCTTAAGTTCTGCAGTGAGGCCTAACTACTGAGTGTCTACACAGTGATTTACCTATAGAAGCAGAATCGTGTCTTGGCAGTGGAGACTGGCGTTTTATACATACTTCAACCAGCCTGGTTCCAGAGACCTCAGATAAGACTTGTCTGGGAAATTGATATCACAAACACTCCACTCTCTCAGTTTTCACATAAGATAGGGTATCAGACAGTGAGGAACAAAAACGTTCAATAAACTTGTACCCTTTTCTAGGAGCAAGAAATACTTGACATTTTACCAGCTTGAGACATATAAATAATTGTGGGATAACACCAACCCAATGACAGTTGTAAAATAATTGGTTGTAAATAATTTCATTATCATGTTGAGTTGATTATTCCTGTGTCAGAAGAATAACTAGATACAGGAAAATAAATTATAAAAAAAATAAGTTACATTCCAAACTTTACCCAGTGACTTGGTTAATCATTGTTTATTAGTAATAGGTGTAGTTGTTGTCCTGTTCATATACTTCATCACATTGCATATACCCTAGACACTTGCTAGACAACCTACACACACCAATACACTTCAGTAGGGGAAGATATATAATCGGGTGAGGTCGTGGTGGAAGCAGACAAGTACCCTGTAAACTTATTTGTATTTAATAAACCTCAGGGACTTGCACAGCTGACCTCACACCAGATACCATTAATATAATACTGTAACCAATAATAACAATCATATCACCACATAAATTGGGGGCTCGTCCGGGATTTAAAGGTTCTTAGTACCCTACATTAAGTGAGTCACTAGTCCCAGTATTTGTAAAATCTAACAGTAAAAATAATTTGAGAGTGGTTTGAGATATCATTGCTCTTTGTCTTGTGTTTAGAGTTGGTTACTTAGTTAAGGTAGTGGATAGTATTTCATATTGTTAACTATAACATGGCGGATATGGCTAAATACAGATCTGCTGCTGTGCAGACTGCAAGGGAAATGAATTTAGATGGGCAAGCTCTGATTCAGTATGTGACATCAGAGTGCGATAAGTATATGGAAAGGGAAGATAAGAGATTAGCTGAGGAGAAGAGAATTATGTTAGAGGATGCTAGGGAGCTTAAGAAATTAGAGGCTGATAGGGAGGCTGAGATCAAGAGGCTGCAGTTAGAGGAGAGGAAACTTGAGGCTGAGGCCAAGAAAGAAGAAAGGAGACTTGAGGCTGAGAGAGAAGATAAAAGACTCAAAAGGGAACATGAACTACGACTAAGGGAGTTGGAGTTACAAGGCCATGCTCCTGATAATGTAGCTCATCCACCTCCGACTCTGCTGCAGGCCAGGTTGCCTCAACCTCAGCCATGGGGTTCCAGTTGGACCCATTTGTAGAAAAAGAGGATGATATTGAATCATTCCTCTCTAGATTTGAGGCATTAGCTACTATGTATGTGCTAGAGAAAGAGAGATGGAGTATGAAGGTATCTCAGGGGCTTAGGGGAACCTCTTATGAGGTCTTCGCCAAACTGAGCAAGGATGATCAAGATGACTACGACATTCTTAAGCAAGCTCTTCTAGTTAGATATGAGAAAAACAGTGAATTTTACAGAAAGAAATTTAGGGATGCCAAACTGTTGACTGGAGAGACTTACCACCAGTTCTCTGCACGCCTGGAGACATACCTGGAGAAATGGACTGCTCTGGGGAAAACCCAAGATTTAAAGGAAATAATTATGACTGAGCAGTTAAGAGAGTCCATGGCTCCAGACCTGAGAAAATTTCTCACGGAACAGGGTGCTGAGAGGCTGGGGGAGATCTTAAATGTGGCTGAGAGATATCAGGCAGCCCAGTCTGAGATAGCAAGCTTAAAGAAGAAGCCTATAGACCATAATAAAGCTCCACAAAACCAAAATCAACCTAAATTTGAGCACAGAGATAAATTTAACAAGGGTAAAGCCTATTATGATAAAGCCAAGTTTGACCAACGGGATAGAAACTCGCAATTGAATGATAAGAAACATTTTCCTCAGGGAAATAAATGGTGTAAGTGGTGCAAGAAAAATAATCATGACACCACAATGTGTACTCGAAAACCTCCTAACTTTGCTGCAATGAAAACGGGGAGAAAGGGACAAAAGGTTAAACCTATTGGACAGCAGGAACCTTACCACCCCCCAGTTTGTGAGGATGTTGTATGTAATGGTGTCACCATTAGGTGCCTTTACGATACAGGTTTAGATTATGACTCAGTCGTGAGCTCTCACCTGGTGCGAGCAGATCAATACACCACAGAAACCGTGGAGATCCAAGCCGCAACCAAGGACGTAGCAACCATGACACTTCCCATTGCTAGAATCTGTGTAAAAACTCGCTATGTGGAAGGAGTAATCAAGGCAGCCGTGATAAACGAACCCATCTATCCTCTGATATTGGGGTGTCGTTATGTATTCTTGGGGAATCCCAGGAAACCGGTGATCATGGCAACAGTGCAGACCAGGTCACAGTCACGAAAGGAGGAGGATGAACCCATAAATATTCATCCAGAGGAGATGAGGAAGGCACAGGCGGAAGATAGGTCACTCAACCCGTGCTTTAGGAAATTACCTAAGTGCCATACACCTCCTACGAAAGGAAACTACTATATGAAGAATAAACTGTTGTATAGGAAGGCCGGAACTGGATCCAATGGTCATGGCCAGCTGGTTCTTCCTACTTCATATAGGAATAAAGTGTTGGAACTAGGGCACGCGATTCCTTTCAGCGGTCATATGGGGATCAGTGCAACAGGACAGCGTATAGCTTGTCATTACTTCTGGCCAGGGATAACTGAAGATATAAAAAGATATGTGAAATCCTGTCCAGAGTGTCAAAGGGTAGCTCCAAAGCATTGGACTGCTCCTGCAACTCTAGGGGAGATGCCCATAGTGGGAACCCCTTTTGAGAGGGTTGCAGTGGATATTGTGGGACCTCTCACTCGAACCAAGAGGAGGAACAGTTATATTCTCACTCTGGTGGACACTTGTTCGATGTGGGGAGAGGCAGTTGCCCTGTCATCAATAG
The DNA here is from genome assembly GCA_024509875.1 of Oreohelix idahoensis. NCBI lineage: Eukaryota > Metazoa > Mollusca > Gastropoda > Stylommatophora > Oreohelicidae > Oreohelix > Oreohelix idahoensis. The sequence continues at coordinate 231,350 of JAMPIV010012021.1, forward strand.
ATTCCAAGCATGTGGCAGAGGCATTACTCACCATATTCACAAGGTTAGGTTTCCCGCACCAAATCTTGACTGATAACGGCTCTCAGTTCAAGGGGAAACTAACGGAAGAAGTTTTCAGGCTCTTCCAGGCCAAGCACTTTCATTGTAGCCCGTACCATCCCCAAGGGAACGGCCAGGTGGAGAGGTTCAATGGGACTCTCATTTCTATCCTGAGAAAGCTGGCACATGAGAAACCTGATACATGGGACCAATTTTTGCCCGCTGCGTTGTTTGCGTATAGGGAAGTTCCACATAATTCAACCGGGATGGCACCCGCAACCCTGTTATTTGGGAGGCCAATAAAAGGTCCATTAGAAGCCTTGTTAAGGACATGGACTGATGAGAAGGCAGAAGAAACTGTTACCTCATCTTATGACTATGTGAACGAACTGACCACTCGTCTTAAAACTGGATGGAAACTGGCAAATGACAATCTCAGACAAGCCAGGAAGAAACATGCTGCTTACTTTAACAAGAAAGCTAAGGATAGAGAGCTTCATGTGGGAGAGAAGGTGCTCCTTCTTCTACCCGGCAGCAGTAACAAGTTACAAATTGGATGGCAAGGGCCATACACGGTTCTAGAAAGGATATCTAGAACTAATTATAAAATCGACAAAAAAAGGTAAGGAGAAAATTTATCATGTGAATCTCCTAAAGAAATACCTGGAAAGAGAGATCCAGGATGAGACTCATCTCATGACCTTGTCGATAGCCACAGGAATGAAAAAGGAACCACTCGCCTCTCACGAGTATCCCTTAAAAACAGAGGAAACACAGGCACAGGTGAAGATCAGTAAGCACCTGACTAAAGCCCAGAGGGAGCAGGTTCAAAAGGTTCTGGTTGAACATACAGACGTGCTAACAGATAAGCCGGGGCATACCAATCTATTAGAGTATGACATGAAAGTAATAGACCCAACACCCATCTGTATGAGGGCCTATTCCATTCCTTTCGCTAAGGAGAAAGCTTTGAAGGAGGAAATTGAGTATCTGTTAAAGGAAGGAATCATTTCTCACAGTGAATCTCCTTACAGTTCCAGTGTGGTTTTACTAAGGAAACCTTCTGGAGAACACCGTCTGTGTATAGATTTCAGAAAACTGAATGCTGTCACAGAAAATCAGGTGGATCCATTGCCGGATACCAATCAGCTGTTTGCCAGGCTGAATAAGGCAAAATATTTTTCTAAGGTGGATCTGAGCCAAGGCTATTACCAAATTCCAGTGAAGCCTGAGGTTTGACCTTATCTGGCATTTAGCACCTCGGAAGGCCATTATGAATTCAACATGTTACCATTTGGCTTGAAAAACGCCCCCGAGTGTGTTTTCCAGAATGATGCGCAAGTTATTGGATCCCCTGAATAACCCATGTATAACCAATTTCATGGACGACATTCTTATTGCTACTGAGACATTCGAAGAACACATAAACTCTGAATATGCTATTTGATAGGCTCAGGGAAGCAAATTTGACGGCTAGACCAACCAAAATGTAGTGTGGGGTGTAAAGAACTGGAATTCTTGGGACACACAGTGTATCAGGGAAACATGACCCCTGACCCCAAGAACCTGGAGAAATTACAAAACGCACCGAGGCCACAAACCAAAAAAGATGTGAGGTCTTTTGTATCTTTATGTGGATTTTATCAAAAATACATAAAGAACTTTAACTCTATTTGTGCACCGCTGACAGACTTAACTAGAAAAGGTCAACCTGAAAAAATCATTTGGTCAGCGCAGTGTGAATTGGCATACCAAGAGTTAAAAGATAAACTCACTAGCAAGCCGATATTGAAACTGCCTGATCTAAGTCAGGAATTTGTGGTGAGAACGGATGCGAGTAACATAGGATTAGGGGCCACTTTGTTACAGAGGTCCACCTCACAGGATGGAGAACTGAACCCAGTTGCTTACGCTAGCCGCAAGTTAAACAAAGCGGAAAAAAATTACTCAACAAGTGAAAAAGAGTGTTTAGCATTGATCTGGGCCATAAAAAAGTTCCAAATTTATCTTTATGGTAGGTCATTTGTGGTGCAAACAGATCACCAGCCTTTAGTGTTCTTATCTCAGGCCAAGCATGAAAATGCACGTTTATTAAGGTGGTCTTTATTGATCCAACCTTATACATTTTCCATCGAATATATACCCGGTTCGGAAAACGTGGGAGCGGATTTCCTGAGTAGACATCCTTGTGAGGCAAATCAGGAAAAACCTAGGGAATAGTACTTTGTTTACGCTAATTGTCTCACAGATAATAACTTGCAGTGAATGCATGTTTTAGGAAAGGAGGTGTGTAGTGAAATCTGTGAGAACTAACGCTAAATTCCACAGCACGTTCAATTTGCATACCGAAGTAAGGGCCTAAACGATTTGCCGCGGTTTAACATTAATACCATGACTGGCGTTTGGACCCCTTTTTTTTTTTTCTCGACACGCGTTCTGGACGATATATACACACACGCAATGTGACGTGGCGCCGTTAAGTTCTGCAGGCATAAGGTTAACGTCCGATTTTTTTGAAAATGCAGGATAAGGTAGTTTAAAATAAAAGAAAAAAATTAAGGTTAACGTCCGGAAGGAGTGTCACGGTTCGTGTTTACCAATTTAAAATTGAAGCATTGTAGGAAATAAAAAGATACTAGGAATTGGAAAGACATACAAGAATGAATATGTACTGACTGTGTAATAGATAACAGCAGGATTAATAAGTATGTATGAGTATTTAAAACTATTAAGAAATAAAGAAGTTGGACAGAAGACAGATAGACTTGAAAATCTTTCTCAGTTTCGCCCGTAGGTAGGTGGGGTAAAAGTGGAAGGAGTCCTTAATTTGAATATTTGAGGTCAGTTTTATTTGAAAAGGAACGCTATTCACTAAACAGTCTCTGATTGGCTGTAGTGTAATAGACTAACGGTTGTATAAAACCAATTAGTAGTTGGTATTCGGGGCCACTTGTTAACTAAAATTTATACACTAAAGAAGTTGTTTTAAGACAAGGAAGGAGTACTTACTTGTTTGCTAATTCTGCACAGGCAGCGATCTGGATTTGTTACCATATATCGCCCTATTCTACAACTTGGTGTATAAAATTTTCTTTGATTGCGGTAATTATGAAAACCTTTATATTAACATTTATATTGTCATTTTTATCATTATTATGTATGCATTATTGAATTTGTATGAACCTTAAAGGGGAAACATTTATCTGGAGGGAAGCTAACATCAAAACTCTATGTTGTTTCACAGCGTTGTTAGGAAACAGTATTAACCTGGTGTAGAAAAGCCAGGCAGGCTTTCGGCCATATGGGGAGAAAAGAAAAGTAAATATTTATGATGAAAAGAAAAAGTTGTGTTATGACATAAGACCAGGAAGATCACTGGCCGTCTTCTTCAGCAAGTCACCGTGATTGTACATGACTTGATAGTATTAATGTAAAATGTTTCCTTTATCAAGGAAAATGTCAAACGGGGTTTGAAAGTTATTTATCCAGAAGGGGGTACCAACCAAATTGAGAACGTTAACTAATTGTTTAGTTACCATACTGATGTCTGATGATATTGCCATGTTAGAATAATGAAAGAGAGAGATTATTAGATGCTGAGTGGGACACATTTGTATTGTTCCAGAGTTTCATCAACGAGTGAAAGTGAGCCCAGGTGACCTAACACCTGTCCTTAAGTTCTGCAGTGAGGCCTAACTACTGAGTGTCTACACAGTGATTTACCTATAGAAGCAGAATCGTGTCTTGGCAGTGGAGACTGGCGTTTTATACATACTTCAACCAGCCTGGTTCCAGAGACCTCAGATAAGACTTGTCTGGGAAATTGATATCACAAACACTCCACTCTCTCAGTTTTCACATAAGATAGGGTATCAGACAGTGAGGAACAAAAACGTTCAATAAACTTGTACCCTTTTCTAGGAGCAAGAAATACTTGACATTTTACCAGCTTGAGACATATAAATAATTGTGGGATAACACCGACCCAATGACAGTTGTAAAATAATTGGTTGTAAATAATTTCATTATCATGTTGAGTTGATTATTCCTGTGTCAGAAGAATAACTAGATACAGGAAAATAAATTATAAAAAAAATAAGTTACATTCCAAACTTTACCCAGTGACTTGGTTAATCATTGTTTATTAGTAATAGGTGTAGTTGTCCTGTTCATATACTTCATCACATTGCATATACCCTAGACACTTGCTAGACAACCTACACACACCAATACACTTCAGTAGGGGAAGATATATAATCGGGTGAGGTCGTGGTGGAAGCAGACAAGTACCCTGTAAACTTATTTGTATTTAATAAACCTCAGGGACTTGCATAGCTGACCTCACACCAGATACCATTAATATAATACTGTAACCAATAATAACAATCATATCACCACAACCTAATTGAAGTGTTCCCCAAAATTACTACTGCGCTTAAGCTGTACTTGACAATGCCCATCACGAGCTGTGAAGCAGAAAGGAATTTTTCAAAAAAAAAAAAAGATTTCGGTCTACAATGACTGAAGAGCGCTTAAATTCTTTATGCATATTGTTTTTAGAAAATGACATTGCAAGGAAGCTCTCATACGACAAAACTGTACGTGAATAAGTTGCTAGAAAAAAGACAGAAATAAAAGTATTTTGTAAAATGTGCTTCATGTAGTATGTTCTGGTCAGTTTAACTTTTCCTTCTCAGCACAAATCTCTTATGGATACACCTTGTCAGCCTTGTTTTTTAACAAATGTATTAAACTATTTTATATTGTCCTCATTGCAAATTTTCTTATTTTATAATTGTCTTGGTATGTCTTCAATGAACTAATTCTGAATGATGGAGGCAATCATTAAAATAGTTAAGATTTTAAAAATCACATCTACCACTAAGGAGTGGTTTAGTGATCAGAACATATGCATTCCAAGCAAATGTTCTGCATTCAACTCCCAGCAGAGTTGTTTCTTTTTTGAAAATTCATGCATTTGTCTTCAGTTTTTATATGTGTGTTGTTTTGGATCTACTATATGGGTCTTGTTGTGGATCTACTATAAAGCTTGAACTTCAGGTCCTCCCAGCCCATTTATCTCTATAATACATTTCTTTCCCATCCTCACACATTTTTTTTTTTTTAATAAAAGGGGCCCCTCCAAGAGTTCAAGCTTCAGGGCCCCCAAAATGTAGATCCGCCACTGATGACCAACGGTGCCATTTATAGGTTTTATATGCTGGAACATTTAGGGGCCGCTGGGTACGTGCCCTGGGAGCCAAAACCCGAATAAGTTAGGAAAACACTGCTGTAGGCCATCTGACCCGGGTCTCAAATGTAGGGTTTTGGTGTTATCCTCTGCTTACTTAAAAAAAAAATAAAAAGGAACTTCCAAAAATGCACGTCGCCCGGTAACGTTCGTTGGCACTCGGCACATGACTGCCTACCTTTCTAGGCTGCTCGTTATAGATGAGATTATGCGAGACATGAGATATTTCATTACATAAAATCTTTGCTCAGGGTACAAGATATAGACAGGAACAGTTACTCAATGAACATATATACTATGAAAATACAAGGTCGTTTGGCCGAAGGATCCAAGTATGCTATCAGCACTGCGTGGCCGATTTGGTACCACAATCGATGGATGTACAGGTGGTGGCAAACTGAAACAAGTTCTGTGGAGATATCAGCAATTGTTCCTGACCATTTATATCTTACCAACGGGCTGATCCTGCCATCAATGGTACCTATACCTTGTAGCGGTATGGCAGCTTGTGTACCCTGACAATCCCCAGAGCTATGCCAGTGGGAGTTTTACTCCTGGTAGGTTCAACCATGCTGGACTGGTCTGCGTGGGTAGGGGTCAGACAAAAGCTGGTACCCTGGTCCTCCAGGTTGGGGGTTTTAGCACAGGGCCGACACCCGTCTGTGTAAAAAATCACACACGTTACGGAAACAGCAATAAATGGAAATACTTTGATGCGGGACGGACATCCGGAGTCTCAGGCTCGTATGACTGACAGTGGTGAAAGCCGAAAGGAAGCCACTGACATGAAAACGGATGCCCAGACCGCAAAACACGAAACCAGAATTGGTTTTTGGAATGTCAGAACTATGAACGAGGCAGGAAAGCTGAGACAGATTACAGCAGAGATGAGGAACTACAAACTACATATCCTGGGAATAAGCGAGAGCAGATGGACAGGGATGGGGAGAATAAAAACAGCTACAGGGGAAACAGTACTTTATTCTGGTAGAGAGGACGGTCAGCACAACGAAGGTGTAGCCATTATCCTTAAGAAAGGAATGGAAAGGTCTCTACTGGAATGGAAACCCATTAACAACAGACTAATAAGAGCAAGACTGAGAGGGAGATTCACCAACACCACAATTATACAATGTTATGCACCAACAAATGACAGCGACGAAGAGATCAAGGACGAGTTCTATCAACAGGTACAAAAGGAAATGGAAACTGTACCCAGGTACGATCTTATTATAGTAATGGGAGACCTAAATGCGAAAGTTGGATCACACAATAATTATAACGAAAGAGTAATGGGGAAATGCGGCAGTGGAACAGTAAATGACAATGGGGACAAATTAATAAGCTTCTGCAGTATTAACAACCTGGTCATCGGAGGAACACTTTTTCAACACAAAGAAGTGCACAAGTTAACATGGGAATCACCAAACGGACGAGACAAAAACCAGATAGATCACATAATGATCAATGGCAGATGGAGACATGCACTACAAGACGTGAAAGTAAGAAGAGGCGCAGATGTGGGAAGTGATCATCACCTAGTAGTAGCAAGACTGAAGGTGAAACTCAGAGCTGCTGGACCAGTTGCAGTCAAACAGAAAAGATACAACATCACGAAACTTAAGGACCCCCTCACCAGAAAAGCGTTTGTGGTCGACGTAAAGAGACGATATCTGATTACCAAAAGCCAGGAAAGAACAGAGACCGACGATGTGGACCAGAAATTCAACACCATCTCAACAATATATAAAGAAAGCAGCAAGTCATGCTTGGGATTCCGGGAAAGAAAGAGCCAAGACTGGATAACACCAGAAACGCTAAACACCATAGCGAAGAGAAAGGAAATGAAAAGGAAGAAAACAGAAGCTAAGTCTCCCAGGTTAAAGGCAATATATAGTGAACAGTACAGTCAGCTGGACAAGGAAGTAAAACGTCAAACCCGTGCTAACAAAAGGACATTTCTGGATGACCTTGCAAGACAGGTAGAAGAGGCAGCACTGAGAAATGAACAAAGCACAGTTTATAAAATAACTAAAGCTATCAGTGGAAAACGAGGTGCAAACAACATAACGTTAGTAAGAGACAAGCAAGGAAATCTCATCACCACAGCACAGGGGCAGGAAACAAGGTGGGCAGAGCACTTCAGAGAAACACTGAATAAGGAACCACCAGAGACTCAGCTGAATGTTCCTGAGGCTGAAAGTGACTTAGACGTAAATACAGACATTCCACGAAAAGAAGAAATTATCACAGCTATTAAAAGGGCTAAAAAATGGAAAAGCGCCTGGTCACGACAATCTGAATGCTGAGCTATTCAAGACAGACCCTGAACTAGCAGCAGAACTATTAGAACCACTATTTGCACAAGTCTGGGAAACTGAGACAACACCAACAGAGTGGAGTAAAGGAACAATTGTCAAATTGCCCAAGAAGGGCGACCTTGCAGACTGCAACAACTGTAGAGGAATTACCCTCCTCTCAGTTCCCAGCAAAATACTAGGCAGGATAATCATCCAGAGAATTTCAAAAGCAGTTGACCATAAACTGAGGAAAGAACAAGCGGGCTTCAGAAAGAACAGAAGATGTGCAGATCATATATTTGCCCTCAGGAACATTATAGAGCAGTGCTCAGAATGGCAGAGACAGCTGTACATTAACTTTGTTGATTTTGAAAAGGCTTTCGACAGCATACACAGGGACAGCCTATGGAAAATTCTGAGGGCTTATGGAATTCCCAGCCGCATTGTTTCCATTATAAAAAGCCTCTATTCTAACTTTACGTGCAGTGTTGGATCGAGTAATGTAACTTTCGAAGTGAAAACAGGAGTACGACAGGGATGCCCCTTATCAACAACATTATTTTTGACAGTCATAGATTGGGTGATGCGTCAGACAACAGAGGGCAGTCCAAGAGGAATTAGATGGACTACGTTTTCTACACTGGAAGATTTGGAATATGCAGATGACATTGCACTGCTCGCGCATTCACACCAACACATTCAAGACAAAACTGATAGACTGAATAAGTATGGCCAGCAGGTTGGCCTGAACATCAATCTGAAGAAGACAGGTCATGACACTAAATGTGGGCAATCCTGAGCCAATAACAGTAAGGAACCAGAAGTTAGAACAGACAGACACATTTACTTACCTAGGAAGCATAGTAACACCTGACGGCGGAACAAGCAAGGACATTAACAACAGAATGAATAAAGCGAGAACAGCCTTTGCTATTCTCAACAACATTTGGAAGTCTTCCCAGTACAGCACAAACACCAAATTAAGACTGTATGACAGCTGCGTACTTTCTGTGCTTCTCTATGGTGCGGAATGTTGGAGAGTAACAGAGAAGGAAATGTCGAAACTGTCCTCCTTCCACACAATCTGCCTAAGGAAAATTCTCCGAATCTTTTGGCCAAACACCATCAGCAACCAAGAACTACTTATTCGGAGTAACCAGGAGGACATGCACACCATCATAGCTGGCAGACGCTGGAGTTGGGTTGGCCATGTCCTCAGAAGGGACCCTGATACCATCGCAAGAACAGCTATGCTATGGACCCCCGAGGGAAAGCGAAAGAGAGGCCGACCAAAAACAACTTGGCGGAGAACTGTGGAAGCTGAGATGCAAAGAATGAACCACAGTTGGGGCACTGTACGAAGGATGGCCGCCGACCGAGCAAAGTGGAATCAATTTGTTGCTGCCCTACAAGACGCCACCAGGCGTGATGGCCGCTGACTGCTTTGACGGTTGGCGGTTATGGATCAAAGAAGAAGAAGAACGGGCTGATCACCCGTTTGCCAGTCACTTCGATTACGGAAACAACAGCAAATGGATTGATTTGCCGTTGCCCTAAAGACGCCAATAGGCGTGATGGGAAACAATGGCAAAGAAAACCTATCTGCTGTTGCCCTAAGACGCCACTAGGCGTAATGGCCACTGACTGCTTTGACGGTCGGTGGCTAAGGACGGAAGAAGAAGAATTTATATCTTAAAGTATACACAAATATGCTTCTGATGGTGTTCGAAAAAGAATCTCCAGTGGTAGTAGCAGCTCACTTAACATTGGGGTGGGAGGGGGGAAAGAGAAGATCACAAATAATGCTACTTATCTACGCTAGTGTTGTTTAACTAGGGCTGCTGAGCTGTTCGCTCCTTTGTAGCCAATACCAAGTTGAAAAGTCCTTGGTATTATCTACACCAGTGGTTCCCAAAGCGGACGGTACACACACACACACACCCCCCCCCCCATATCCAAGGGGGCGATAAGCGATAATTGGGCGGCTGGGGAGTGTTCAGTAGTAAGTAGTTGGTTGAGGAATTGATAGGCTACATTCAACAATATGAGTCAATATAACAGTTACATGTAAAAGCGTTTTGATTATACATGGCTCTGAAGTGAGCGCTTAAAAGCAGAACATAGGCTGAACAAACCCAAAATACCCCCAACTTCGCTGGTCCTAGTTTCTCAGACACCTTATAGCAGAGGTTCCTAACATCAGCGAGGTGAGTACGAGATAGGAAAGAGATAGCGGAATAGTTGTATTACTATGATCATGGAGCAAGAGATTCGTCTGTATTTGCCATCCTGAGCTCAGGTAAATATCGCTGATCGTAAATTCTAAACGTAATCATCTGCCAAAAAAAAAACAGATGTAAAGGATAATGAAGCCCCTGCTGTCCACTCGGTCAACGCCGAAGAAAGAAAAACAACAGGGATATGATCAGCTCGCTAAGATTTAATCAGCATCTTTTGAAAAGTGACAACCAGTTCTAAATAGTGTCTACCAGTATAATATCGGCTAGGCGGGGTTGTCGCACGGAAGGTCCAGTGTTCAAATCCTGGGTAAGCCACTCATGTCTGTTGTTTTTCTGTTGTCTGGTGTTCTACTTCTTTATTTCCTGCGAGTGCCTGATAACATACCTTTATATTTGTTTCATATTAATTTACTGTTTACAGGCCTCAGGTTTCCCTCCCTTATTTGTAATAAATGTTTGTACAATACCAAACCTACCCACTATCCTGTTCTCACTGTTCTAGTCTACTATCATTTACTGGACACAGTATTAAGGTCCTAAGGGTCTTGTTGGATTCGGCCTATACTGCTTGACAGAAATACAACAGAAGTGATTGCGTCATTAATAGGCTGAACTGCCCATGGAGGACTTCTGGTGTCGTGTATTGTGGTTCGCACTATTGACCTGCCATTGAAACATCATTTTTGATGATGCGTAGATGGCAGAGCGGATAGTGTGATTCGCTTGCATGGCTAGGCGGGGTTGTCGCACGGAAGGTCCAGTGTTCAAATCCTGGGTAAGCCACTCATGTCTGTTGTTTTTCTGTTGTCTGGTGTTCTACTTCTTTATTTCCTGCGAGTGCCTGATAACATACCTTTATATTTGTTTCATATTAATTTACTGTGTCTGAATGTACTTTTCATTGGAAACTGACGAAATTAGATATCTGTAGGTGTTTCAAACAGGACCAACTTTGCTTTGTTGCAGATTTGATTGTATAAGTATTTGGGGGCGCTAGTGATAACGTGATATCTCTGATACGTTAATAATAAAGAGGAAACTGGTATAGTTGTATATAAATGTAAGGCAGGGAAATTTGGGTGGGAATGTGCTCTGCCAGCCAAGAGGACGGTGACCAGATCAAGTTTTGAAAACACTGATCTACACTGTAGATTGTTTCTCCAGCTTCTTCTTCTTCTGTCCTTAGCCACAGACCGTCAAAGCAGTCAGTGGCCATTACGCCTAGTGGCGTCTTAGGGCAACAGCAGATAGGTTTTCTTTGCCATTGTTTCCCATCACGCCTACTTATAAAGGATCGTCACATCCGGTCGCAAGCTAGGAGGAAGAATCGTGTAGCATACTATGCATTCCCCGCCATCCAAGGGGGCTCTCCAAATATACAGAGCTAAAATACTGTGCTCTCCCAAAATATCGTCACGTCCTATACAAAGCCACTTCTCAGCTCCCCCTGCCTATCATGGAGTCTATAGTGAGATCCTCCTGCATGCAGGCAATCAGGTAAAAGCCAGAGTTACATCTGGGGCTCACGTGACTTCTCCAAGCTTAGTGTGCATACTTGGGTTCTCAACAAGTTTCACCACAGAAGGAATTCCTGGAAGTGTGTGGATGATTTCAAGAGTCAATGAGAGTTTAATTAGCCTCACAGACAGAGGTTCACATTCAAATCTACATACTATGTGCATAGTTGGTGGTCATATAAGGATGACTCCAGACATGCCTCCATACATTACTTATCTATGTAAATACCAATGTCTGCATAGTTGGCTAATTGCCTTCACCTTTGTTACGCTATAGGTGATGAAACACTATGTTTATTCCACGTGTAATTAATTTTGGGTCATTCCAAACCGCAAGCACAATAAGGAGAGAGGGAGTGAGAGAGAGAGAGAAAATCAATACTCGCCAGTTCATCATTTTGAATCTTGTTTGAATGTATATGTATGCATCAACAGACCTAAAAGTTTTTTATATTTGGACACGCGCCCTAATACAACCGACTAGGGTTGAACGTAACCGACTAGGGTTGAACGGCACACGCCTCGCCAAAAAAGGATCCCCCGTTACACGCCCATTGAGCATACTGGGAATATGGCCCATATTTTCTTGACCGTCGCCACACTAGAAACCGAAAACGAGGCAAATTTTTTTTTTTTTCATTTAATGGAAGAAAAGTATCCCGTTCAACCTCTGATGGGTTATAATTAGGATATATATTGTTTTCAATTTCAAATAATATGAAAAACTGCCGATATGAGAAAGTGGCATCACATTTGTCAAATCATTGTAAAATAGGGACAATCACAACTGTGCTTATACGGTAAATAAATAAACATGCAAAAATAAAATAAAAACAAAGAAACAAACAAAATCAAGAAGAAACTCGGAACAAGAATAATATTAAAGTGAAGGGGTGTAAAGGCCTGGCGGTTCCAGTTATATAACTGACTTTAACAGATAATTAATTGACTTTCATCTGTTAAAAGTCATAAGCATTGGAATAACAGCATCAGACCTTCACATTCCCAGCCACTATATATTAACATTTGTTCGTGTTAAATATTGTTTGACTATATTATGCATTTCCCTAGGTCCGTCTACTCTTAACACCTCTTCCACATTTATAGGTAAGTTAGATGCTTGCAAATAATCTAATATTGGTATTCTCATTTGTTCATACCTCTTACACTTTAACAAGAAATGTTCTATATTATTGTCTTGAAGACATACTGCACAGTAAGGTTCTTCTATTCTGAAATAGCCTTTTCCCAGCTGTAGTCTGAGAAGTTTCTTATTACTGGGAATTTTCAATTCCCTAGATATCTGACATTTTCTTGTTGGAGCCTTGAACAACTTATATGCATGTCTTCCTTTCAGATTTTTATCCCACTCTGCTTTCCATTCATCTGTTATTAAATCTTTAATTAAGCTCTTAATCTCTGATTTACTCGTCCCTACATTTATTAGATTTTTATCAGATCTACCTTTCTTAGCTTCTTTATCTGCCTTTTCATTTCCCTCTATGCCAACATGTGAAGGTATCCAAGCAATTAAGACTGAACATCCTCTGGAATATCTGCCTTTTCATTTCCCTCTATGCCAACATGTGAAGGTATCCAAGCAATTAAGACTGAACATCCTCTGGAATATAAGTATGTAGTAGCCAGAAATATCTCCTCTGCTATATCAGGTCTACTACATTCTCGTAAGTTTCTAAGTGCTTTACTTGTTGAAAGAGAGTTATAACTTCCTTTCTTACTGGGAGAGGTTGCATATATGGTTTTATTATTGACCCTTCAACTCCCTGTGGAGCACATGCCTTCAACAAGTTCACACCAAACAGTTCCTGTTCCGTGTCATCCGTTCAAAGTCTTTCCATGTCTTCTTTATCCTTTTTTTAAAGTCCACCTCAAAACTACTTTCTCCATACTTTTTTAAAAAATATTTCCTTCGTCACTTACCTTGGGGATTAATTTCCAGAACAAGAATTGCTTTGTCATGTTAACTGACTACCGCAATGAGTGTCATATTTCCTATTCATTCATTCATAACCCTCCACTCCCAAAGGAGCATAGGCCTTCAACAAACACATGCCAAGTCCTGTCACATGCCATCATCTCAAGTTCTTTCCACGTTCTCATCATTTTCACCTGTTTCCAGCTCTCTTCTCCATGTGCTTCTTGGTCTACCTCTGCCTCTCTTGCCCTAAGGTTCCAGAACAAGGACTGTCTTGTAATGCTATCAACAGGTTTCCTCGGTGTGTGTCCTATCCATCGCCATCGTCGTCTTCTCATCTCTTGTCCTCAGTTCCACGTTGGTAACCTTGTCATACCATTTTAATCCCTCTATTCTATGCAAGCAACCTTTTATGAAAGACTGTAGCTTTTTGCTTGTTGTCTTTGTTGTTCTCCATGTGCCATACAATAGGACTGACTTCACATTTGAGTTGAAGATTCTTATTTTCGTGTTGGATCCGATTTCTCTTGATCTCCATATATTTCCCAATGCAATGAAAGCTCCTCTTGCTTCTTGTATTCTTAGTTTGATATCACTGTCTGTCCCTCCAACTTTGTCTATATTGCTGCCAAGATATGTGTACAATTCTACATCTTGTATTGGCGTCTCCCCAAGTTCAACCCTGTTATCATTACCTGCATTTATTCTCATTATTTTTGTCTTTTCCCTGTGTATTTTCAGATCCAATTGCTGTGACTTCTCATTGAGTGTTTTCAATTTGTCCTGCATCTGATTACGGTTATGGGACAGAAGAGCCAAGTCATCAGCAAAATCCAGATCATCCAACTGCTTAGTCAGAGTCCACTGGATTCCATTTCTGTTGTGTGTTGTCGATGATCTCAAAACCCAGTCTATTGCTAGTAAGAAAAGAAATGGAGATAAGAGGCATCCCTGTCACACTCCTGTTCTTATCCCAAACGGTTCTGTAAGCTGTCCTTCATGAAGAACTCTGCATGTCATGTCTTCATATGTTTTCTTTATTAAATTAATGATCTTCAGGGGAACTCCATAATGCCTCATCAATTTCCAAAGTGATTCTCTGTCTACACTGTCAAATGCCTTTTCGTAGTCAACAAATCCGATGTATAGTGGTGAATTCCATTCCAGACTTTGTTCAACTATTATTCTCAAAGTGGCTATCTGGTCTGTACATGATCTGTTTTGTCGAAAACCTGCTTGTTCATCTCTCAGTTTCTTGTCTATGGACTCTTTTAATCTCTCAAGGATAATCCTGTTTAATACTTTTCACCCATGTGTTACCGGGGCCTGAAAGGGGAGCAAAGAATAGTAACACTGTTCCCTTCCATGCATGTCGTAGAAAGCGACTAAGGAGGGTTAGGCATGGGGCTGGTTACCCCATCCTGTAAAAAATTTAAACCACAAAAAAACTTCAACAAACATGGACAAAGTCAATTAAGGAAAATAAAACACGGCCATCCAAGACAGGGGAAGGTCCTCTTGCAGGGAGGCGTATGATGCAACACAGAGAAAGCCGAAAAGAATCTGTGTTGCTGACTAACCTTCTTTCTTCTAGGAGAACTTCCAGATATGGCACCTGGAATGTTCGGACATTAAACAAACAAGGGAAAGTGGCACAAGTAGCAGCAGAAATGAGGGAATATAAAATCGAGGTTCTGGGAATGTGTGAAACAAAGTGGAAGGGGGTAGACAGGAAGAAACTCATCACAGGTGAATTGGTGCTGTCCTCATGACATGAAGACAAAAGTTCACACCACAGTGAAGGGGTAGCTCTTATGTTATCTAAAGAAGCACAGAAAGCACTCAATGAATGGGAAGCTGTTGGACACAGAATAATAACAGCTACTTTTAAAACAGCTAAAAAGAAAATAAATGTAAATGTCATCCAATGTTATGCACCAACTAATGACAAAGAAGAGTCTGTGAAAGAAGCATTTTATATTAGACTACAGGAAATTATGGAAAAGGTAAAAAGAAGAGACATCACAATTTTGATGGGTGACATGAATGCAAAGATAGGTACAGTCAACACCGGAATTGAAGAAGTCATGGGAAAACATGGGCTAGGAATAATGAATGAAAATGGGGAACTGTTCTCAAACTTCTGTGCTTCAAATCAACTGGCTATAGGAGGAAGCATGTTTCCACACAAGAGAATACACAAGGCAACATGGATATCACCAGACCATAGAACAGAAAATCGGATTGATGAAATATGCATAAACAAGAAGTTTAGATCATCATTGCAGGATGTAAAGGTATATAGAGGAGTAGATGTGGCATCAGATCACCACCTTCTGATAGCCAAAGCAAAAATGAAACTCAAGAGATATGCAACAATGCAAAATTATAGACAACAATTTATTTAGGACATCTAAGAAATCAAGAAACAAATTTGCAGTCACAATATCCAACAAATTCCAAGTGCTCCAACAGCTGGAAGACATAGAGAATACAGAAGACTATTGGCAGCAAATCAAAACTGTATGGAAAGAGACGTGAAGAAATACTGTGGAAAAGGGAACGACAACAAAAAGCATGGATAACAACAGAAACCATCAATAAGACATATTTCCTATGCAGACGCCTTTTTCTCACCTCTTACTGCACTGCCAATGCCAATGCACCCAATGAAGGCAAGACTAGATGATCTGGCATTGGGACGTCTAAAGCGTAGCAGCTTTGTGCATCGGGGGAAAAGACTTATAAGACAGCATCAAGAAGACCTATCCATGAAGACAACACCACTGAAGCCCACCCTATACCCTGTACCATGGGAGCAGGCCAGCAGTGCCCTCCAAATTAATACAACAGTCTGTGGTCTCACAAGTGGATGTGAGTATAATGATCTGCAAAAACGAACTGCTACATTGAGTATGATCCAAGAAAGCTATCCCGATCAATCATGGATACATGCCTATACAGATGGATCAGCAACTAATGCTGTTAGGAATGGAGGTGCCGGTATCTTTATCTCATATCCTGACAACCACTATGAGACTAGGCACATTCCCACTGGTAAATTCTGTTCCAACTATACAGCTGAGGTTCAAGCTCTAGAGCAAGCTGCAAATATGATTTATAACACCAACTCTGACTGCCACCAGGTAGTCATCCTCACAGATGCACTGTCTGTCTGTCCTGCAAGCTCTCAAGGGTGGTAAACTCCCGCATCTGAGAAATGAACTAAACAAGGTAGCTGCCAAAAAGAGAACCATACTTCAGTGGGTACCATCTCATTGTGGTGTACCCGGAAATGAAAAGGCAGATAAACTTGCAAAAAAGGGAGGAGAATGTGAACAAGAAGATAATGAAGTCACATACTTTGAGAAAAAGAGAGCTATCCAGACTATCAGAAGAGAACAGAACCAACCCAAAGACGACTATCACACTCTCGACCGGCAGGGACAGACAACTATTTTTCGACTCAGGACAGGGCATAACAAACTGAATAAACACATGCACAAGCTACGATTGTCTGCTTCACCACTGTGCACATGTGGATTAAACGAACAAACTGCTGAGCATGTTCTACAGGACTGTCCTCTGTATGACCAGTTAAGAAAGATATACTGGCCCAATGACTCAACACTAAACTCAAAGCTATATGGAGTTAAAGAGGAACTTCAAACAACAGTCGAATTCATCATGAGAACTCGTCTGACGGTGTAATCATCAAAGATGCGATCGCAAGAAGAAGAAGAAGAAGACTGCACTGGTATTTGTCTGGTTCTTCCTATCAACCCCACTATTATCTTGTCACAATATGGTCATCCTATTCTGAGCAAGCACTCAATTATGAAAGTCAATAACGTTTTGGTTGATCTTTTCGCAGTTCTCCGTGCCATACAATAGGACTGACATGACATCTGCACTGAAGATTCTTACGTTTGTGTTGGACTTAGATTTTTGATTTCCATATATTCTCTAAGACTACTCTTGCCTTTTGCATTCCTATGTTGATTGTTATGATTCCTCCAACTATATGTTGCTGCCAAGAAAGTCTACATCTTGTAGGGATGTTTCACCAAATGCAATGTGGCCACCGCTGACAGCCATTTTTCTCATAATCTAAATGTATATCTTTTCTTTGCATATTTTCAGACCCAATAGCTGTGACCTCTGATACACTACTCACTTCATCATTTAATGTTTTCGTGATCCAATATATAGCCAGTAAGTACAGAAATGGTAACAACAGACATCTCTTGCTTAATTAGGTTAATGCACTTATGGGGGAATTGATAATGCCACATAAGTTTACAAAGATTCTCTGCCTGAACAAATGCCCTTCCAGAGTCCACAAATCCAATGCTAAATAAAAATAATAAAAAGCGCCACACCAATGGTCAAACTATTAAAAACATGTTTTTCTTGATCTATGACAGAAAAGAGAATACATGACTTTCTTTCTGATGCAAGTACAGCCAATGACTGCTGACTAAATGATCATGTATTAACATGAGTATTTGTACTGTTCTGGTATTATTAGCTTTTTAATTTGACAATAATCTATTAAGATGTATCTGAGAATGTGCTAAAAACCAACATTTTATAGTTCAAGCAGTATTGATTATATATATATATATATATATATATATATATATATATATATATATATATATATATATATATATATATATATATATATATAATATATATATATATATATATATATTTTTTTTTTTTTAACGTAGAAAATATCACAGATCTCATGAACCAAAATAGTAAGCTTTAACTCCTGAAATCCCATCCAAGATCAGTTTTATGTCTACATGTTCTACAAAAGAAATGGGAAACAATTTGAAAAGATCTGTGAGGCTCCATTTCCGGGAACACCAAACATGCCAGCTGAGGCACCGTTCGCCACAAGTCAAGGTTTGATTTTGCTTATGTTTCAATCACAGGTTATCTTTGTCATTTATTCAAAACCTCTGTAATAAGTGAAGTAATGAACTATGGTTTCCCTGGCCAATGAGTGTTTCGGCTGTATGTCAGGTGTGGAAATTCCACCCCAAGTTTAAAAAATAGTAAAAATATATAAGAAATTATCCTCCTTTTTTATTTTAAAAAGAAAATCATTTAATATGGGCCCACAAGTGCAATGCATGTTGTAAACAAAATTTTTATCATGTTCATGCAAACTTTATAAATAAATGGGCTCAAATGAAGATCAAAGGGATGTGTGTTTGATGTCATTAAAATAAGTCACCCACATAGTTAGGGTTAATTTGGATTCCTAAACCTAACGCTAACCCTTACCATCATGTCTCTGAATTATTTTTTAAGGCCTTATCGAACTCACATCCCACTGTTCTTCATTTCAACCAGTTCTTTCTTTCTTTTGATTCCCTGGGCACGAGTTATCCACTCTTTTGTCCTTTAGGGGACGAGTTATTCACTCATACCCTTGAGCCAGTTATGGGAGGTGAGGTGTGGGCTTTGTTTCAACCCCAAGGGAGCATCCTAGACTCAGCGGCATGGTACACCAGGCCCACTTTGGCGTGCGTGCGATACCAAGAGGTTTGATACTCTCTACCCGGTGCAGGGGTGTTATATCTCTGAGACAAGACTGACACGAGCAATCAGTCACCGGCCATGGCACGAGCAGCCAGACAGCATAGTGGCGCGGTGGCAAAGCCACCGCTACCATATGGCTGTCAAATGTGGGCTTTCTTGCAACCCCAGGGAGCATCCTAGACTCAGAAGCATATTGCACCAGTCCCACTTTGGAGTGTGTGCCATGTTCCGATGTTTGATGGCTCTCTACCCTGCAAAGGGGGTTATATCTCCGCGGTCTTGGGCTTTGTTGCAACCCCAGGGAACCTCTTGTTGGGTAGCGAGGGTGCAATGCCACGAGAAAAGAGGTTCTCTACCCTGCAAAGGGGGTTATATCTCCAAGACAAGAATGCGGTATCAGGCAGAGTAGCCAGTCACCGTAGCGGACATATCGAGGCATAGGCGCAGCCAACGCCGAAACTCTACCACTGCCGAACTGCATTACCAAGAAGACATACAGCTCTGCCCCACCTGAACTGGGAAGACCCATCAACCAGGACCACTCACAGTCTCGATAGGACACGGCAAGTCTATTTACTTGTTTATTAATGGCGTAGCTGCGACAGAGCCTCTACCACTGTCAATGGACGTTATCTAGACGAACACAGACACATAGCACTGCCTCTACTAAACTGGGAAGACCCGGCAGCCGGGACCACACACAGCCTCGAGTGGACAAAGATCGCTGGGAGGGATTCCTTGACGTTTGCCCCCATCATTTCAACAGTAACATTATTTTCAAAATGTGGGGTCATTCCACCTACTCTTGTAACAAAGTTAAAACATGCTTGTCATAAAAAATGGCAATACAATCAAATAGTCATTAACCACTTTACTGCATATTCAGGCATGTAAAATTAAATATAGCATGCTACTGTAATTATGAATATGTATTAAGCTATTACATTTTTTAAGTGATAGGTTGAAAAAACATGTAGGCCTTACAGTCTTTAACAGCAAACAAAAAATGTGCATCTTTTAATACTAATTATTGACTTTTAATCTGAAATTGCATGTTATGGATTAGTTGGAAGATAAAGTTGTTGTTAATAAAGAATTTGCTAAGAATTGTTTAAATGTAATTTAATGGAGAAGAGATCTGGAGACAGAAGTGAAAATGATGAAGACGAAGAAAGATCTCCAGGTAATGGCATGCGACGGGAGGACTTGGTATATGTTTGTTGAAAGCTTGTTGCTTGGGGACCTAAAGTGTAGGCCTATTGATTATTTCAGGCATGCAATGCTACAAAGCATTGGTTAATTAGGCCTATATCGTGGGGCTTCTGCAAAAGTAAGCTAGTTCTGCATTAGAAATGAAACGTCCCACTATTTCTCGTTTCAACGGTATTGACAACACAAACTGTGTGTTGCAATGTCATTACCCTTCAGCTCATTAAGGAGTCTAAATCTTAAATTCATGCCATCCTGTCCTGTCCTACAAGTTCAAGGTCTTTCTACGTCACTTTTTTTTTCTTAGCCTACGTATCTATCCCTAATTTCCTTCTCCGTGTGTTTTACACTGTGTAAATTATTACATTTAGATGCACGGATTAAGTCTAAACTGGTATTACGCACATAATTCATTCAAATTTACAAGATTAGGCCTGCATAATGAATAGCCTAAGCACTTTTCGACCTTTGCCACTTTATTACCCGCTAAACAAAAATACACTGTTTAAACTGCTGCGACTAAAAACACACTAGCCTAAGTGTCTGAAAAGTGTTGCATGGTTTCTCCCTTTTTTTTAAAAAAAAAACCTTGCTCACGTTATGTGGGCTAACCTTACTTACTTAGGCCTAGTCGTTCCTCTTCTACCGTGATTTGGGAGAGAGGGCGCCATACTATCCTATCGGCTGTCTTCCTCCTGGCCTGGTTCTATTCTAGTCCTCGGTCCTTCAAAGATTGTCTAATGTTGTCCTCCAAGCGTAACCTAAAAGTAAAAACATTTTTTGTTCACCTCCACTAGGCCTATTAAACGAGCACTCACGAACTACTCGCTCGCTAAACTGGTTTAAAGAGTGGATTTAGCTCATTCGGTCGGGCAAGATTTCACAAACTGTACTTCAAACTTCGCAATTCATGTTTATAATTTATACAAACAAATTTAAACATTTCTTACCAGTCCGAAAGGTAATCAGCTCTAGATAATACACACTCCACTCGTGCTTTTACGAATTCACACCAATCTCTTACCGGCATCGGAAGTACAACACCGAAAAGGCCCTGAAGTATGCATTAACCACAAGTTTCACGTCTGCGTCATCACAAGTAGGAAACCGCCGCGTTCATCATACATGAACCAGGCGCACTTAATTCATGCCCGTCAGGCGATAGCTACAGCCAATGAAATTTGAAGACTATTTATAGATTAACGCGTGAAGCACAAAATCAAACAAACGCTGCGTGTTCACAATAACGTGATGAAATTTTTTTTCATGTAACACCCTTCAATCATTTTATTTTGGTAACGTTTTCCTTCAAAACAATTAATAAAATAGTGCTTATATTTTGAACTAAAGTGTTCGATAGTACATGAAAGCGGAACAGAGGAATTGGATGTGTTATGGATACTATTCTTTCTCTTTCACCTGGCATCTTTCATTCAACCTGGGAAGACAAAAGAGTGCTTGTAAATGGCACGCACAGAGCACTAACATTCATGACCTTGTAAAGTCTTTCCAATGAAGCAAAGCCTGATCAATAGCTATCTGATCTCTTGTTAAAGGCCATTGGTCTCGTGAAAACGCGGTGAAGAAAACAAGAATAGTTTATCTTTTTCTGAAGCACTTTTGGTAATGTTTCAGAAAGTTGTATTTTAGCTATCTCTTCTTCTTTTTCCCCCCCTCCAACTATGCCCCGCCCCCGGCCCATTTACCCCGAGTAATGCAGGTTAAAAATTACCAGGACACCTTCAAACTTCGCGACTTGACTAAGAAAAACTATTAGCTGCCTTAAAATCAGCGGCGGCTCGTGCTGATGTATTGGGGTGCTGCTTCTTAAAGTCTGGTTATAAGACGTGTAGACATAGATGATAATAATAATACGCAAGTTAAAAATACTACAAAACATTAACTTGACACTTTCCATTAACAGACTTGGGTATTCTTGAAAAAAATCTTAAAATCCATTCTTCGGTTTTTATTTGTTGAAAATAGATTAATAACTTTTTTCATTCAAGTTTGGTGCACTGTTTGCCAAGCTTTTCAGGCCCGGGTAACACCAGTGTGAAGCCGCGCAATTACCTTATACATTTTTTTTTCTTGGTCCACCTCAACACACCGATGAACAGTTAGTAAAATCTATCTTGACAATAAAAGTGTACTGAATTATTTCTCTACTTGCTGGGAGCCACACGCAATAGCAACAAGCTAAATTATGGAATCCAGGAGCCGCGCTAGCGTAGTGGTTACAACACCGCTCTGGCGACCGGGTGATTCAGGATCAAACCCGGGCGACGGCATTTGAGGATTTTTCGTCGACCGGGAATAGGACTGGATTAACTCGAGACCTGGCGAAAACATTTGAAGGAGTGTCGTCCTAAGCCGACCCAGCTCTAATGGGTACCTCCGAAATCGGCGAGTATTTGCCTGAATGGCGAGGGACACCTGTCTCTGTACAAGAAAAGGGATACTCACGTAAAATCAATGTCAGGTTAGATATTAATAATAACCTGAGATTTCGCCTCGAGTATTAGCGGGCGTACGAGAGTTTGTATTTATGTTGATTTTTATTTGGAATGAAACTTTACAAAGCTTTCAGGGCACAACTAAAGCTCTACAAGACAAAGTATTGGATTTAAAATCTGGTGCATATCTCTACCTATAATTAGCTGATCACTTGCAAACACTGAAGCTGATTTCCGAAGCTGTGCAGACGTCAGAAAATATATTGTCCGATACTGATTTAAAAGAAGCTAAATGCCGAAAGCGAATCGAGGGGTAGGGCGGATTCAATGATGGTAGAAGAGTCAGAAAGATCCAGGGCTGCAGAGTCGGAGTCGTTGGTTTTTTTTTTTTTTTTTGTTAAAGTTGGTAAAACATTTCCGGACTCCGACTCTGATTTGTACCGTATGCCATTTGACTCGTAAAAACCTGTAGTCGGAGTCAGGAGTCAGACTTCTGAAATTTCAGACGTCAGTGTTAGAAATATTTTGGCCGACTCCACAACCCTGGCTAAATCCTAGCGACAGGTTTCACATATCTGCTTTCAGTATTATAATTGATACACATGAGGCACCTATGGAAAGAAGAGTTGAAGTGTTCACAGACACGTCAAGTAAACATGGCTGCTTTATCCGTTATGGACACTAAGCACCAGCCCAACATGGACACACACACAAATTCAAAATTAAAATTAAAAAAATAAACAAAAAACTACCAATCCAAAACCAACAAAAGCCCAGCAGATACATTAAAAAAGATGTCAATAGGGAGATAAAACAACATAGTATCATGGAAGAAGATACGTTAATAACACCCTATACATTAAACAATGGCATAATAAACAGCCTGGAAGAGGCGACACACAAGAAAAAACAATAATGTAATGCGCTACCGTATATAGAATGATGAACACTATATACCCTAATTATAACCCATATGGGGTTGAACACGGGTATCCCTTGCACACGACAAACACCAATATCCAAGCGCAAGGTTCAAAAACCAAACCAAATATAGATGGTAAAATTGATGCTCTGGTACACACTGTGAAGCACACGCGGTGGAAATCAGCAAAATTATGGAAACATACGTCAAGACTAGATGTCTTGACACAGTTGAAGATCAGTCATAAAAATGAAAGAAGCAGACAAAAGGCAGAAAACATTGCGAACAAGATGCAAGATTTATAGTTTGTATTGAAAAGGATTTTCGGGAATAAAATTTTACAAAGCTTTTTGCAGCAAAAATAAAGCTCTTCATGCAGAGGAATTGGATCTAAAGGTATGTGCAAATCTCTACAGATTATTAGCAGGCCACATAAGCACACCGAGGAATGAGTTCCAAAGATTTTAAAGCATATCTTACCTGATACTGACTTTCAAATAAAGAGGGAGGAGGACTTTCATTGCATTGAGAAATATACGGAGACCAAAAGAAATCAGGTCCAAAACATAAATAAGAATCTTCAATTCAAATATCAAGTCATTTCTTTTGTATGGCTCTGAAACATGGATAACGACAACCAAAACGCTACAGACTTTCATACATGGGTGATTACGTAGAATAGAAGGATTGAAGTGCCATGGTAAGATCACTAATGTGGAACTAATGGCAAGAACTAGACAAGTGCCAGTGGAACAAGAGATGGGAAGAAGACATAGAAAGAGCGTGGAGAGGTGTTCGCAAATTTAATAAAAGGGAGACAATCAAATGAAACCAATTTTGTTGTGGCACTATTGTCATTTTTAACTCCCTTTCACTTGGGTCAATCCACGTGATTTGATGCGTACATATTCTTTGCCCTTTTCACCATTTCCACACGTGTAGTTCCTCCTGGTGTCTCTGAAGAGGTAAAGAAAGAACATGACTAATGCACCCTCAGGCATGTCGTACAAGGTGACTAATTTGAGGTTGGCAACCTCATCATGTAAAACAAATTGCCACCGATCACGTGAACGCTTTGCGCAGGCTTCCTATAAGGGAACCAGCTACAGTGAGGGCTACAAGCTCCGCAAAGGAAACTGATGATGTTCATGATGATTACTTCAGTTCTCCTGCAGGAGTAGTTAGAGTTTCGGTAATCTCCAAAAGAACGTTGCCAATCGTTCCGCACTGAATATTCACTTCGAGTGATTTCCCTTTAGCAGTGTTTATTTGACAGTCATGCTATTTCATGTGCGAATCGCTGAGACAATTATAAACAACATTATTTTTTTAAATTGAAAAAAGGGGGTTGGTGTGTTAAAAGCGTGATGTTTTTGGTCTACTGTTTAACTGCTTTTTTATTTGTCATAATTAATTTTTTATACGAACCCTCCACTGACTCATAAACTGACGAAATACTTAATGTCAAACTTACTAGCGGACTGATTCATGTATTGACTGACGGACTGAGTGGCTGACTTGTGTACTCTTGATGATTGGCTGATGGACTTACTTAAATGGTTACTATTTGTAGATACAAACTTTAAAGTTATATATCTGAGGATCAACTTAAGTTATCTCAAAAATCTAATCTGACAAAAGTTTTAAAATATGAAATAAACATTCTGTTTAAATTTGGTTATTGGTAGACTAATAAATAAAAAAAGCTTGAGAAAATTAAAATAGGACAATATAATCCAATCTGGCCTCCGTTTCCACGGCAACTAATTGTTCAATACTATCAAACTCTTCATTATGCGTATCTTTGATTGATATAGGGTTAAGTCTGTGCATTTTCATAGAAATGCTGTGATTAATAACGAAAATAGTGTTTCACAATATTTACCCCTTAAGCAAAAAAAAAAAAAAAAATTTGAATGATCGATCAAAATTTGTATTACGAATTAATCGATTACTATTTTTTTTAAACCGATTAACCAATTATTTAATCATTAAAGATCTCAGCCGTTATATATATACATACATACATACATACATACATATGATGAGTTGATTTGAATTATTCAGTCAACCGGCCTGTCAGTTATCGCGCTCTGCCTACCTCTGTTGTTATCCACGCCCTATTTTAATTTTCTTGACTCTTTAGAGCATTGTCGCGCATTTTCTGCGTGTCAGTCCTCATCCTGACAACGCTGGAGGATGACCCCACACGTGTCCTCTTGTTTCTTCTACATTAGCCGACAAAATATCATATGATGTCGG
Organism: Oreohelix idahoensis; assembly: GCA_024509875.1. NCBI lineage: Eukaryota > Metazoa > Mollusca > Gastropoda > Stylommatophora > Oreohelicidae > Oreohelix > Oreohelix idahoensis. Next base: position 257,041 of record JAMPIV010012021.1, read on the forward strand.
TCGGCTAGTGCCCCCTACAGCCGTTTAAAATCGACGTACGAAGTAAGACCACTGGCCGCGCAATGCTTTTTTGTCTGCTAGCTCGCTAGGAGCAACTCTTTGAGGTCCGGCAGCGCCGTAACATCTCCCCGTCAACTGAAAGATGGGAACTCTTTTATCCTGTCACATCGAGGGAAAGGTGAAGTTTGCTTTACCATGGGCTAATTTAGCTGCTATTCGTGTCCATCTGCGCGACTTCACAAGCGTAGTTGGGGCAAAATATTAAGTATATAAGTGAGTTCTTAAATCCATCCTTTACTTGCAGAAGCGAAAACTGGACACGCGAAGTGGATTACTATGTTCTAGTTATACAGTTGCCTTCATCCTCAGACACTTTCTCTGACAGATAATTCAACAGATTCATTTTATGTTTTGGGGTAACCAACCCTTGGTTAATTTGTAGTTTTAAATTGGGATATCATGCGACTACTTTTTTGAAACTGATCTAGAGTGGTTATATCCATTAAATAATAAGTGAAGCGTTTCTTTTACTTAGCAATTTAATCCCAGGGTGTAGATACTCCCTCAGAAGGGAAAAATACCATACTGTTATTTTAGATAAAGTCAAAAATACGTAACAGTTTTGGGACCTTGAAGGAGTTGTGTTTTTGGTGGCGGGCCTCTAGCAAAAAGGGGGAACCTCCAAGGCCTTGTAAGTTGTATAATTTCAATGACACTGTAAATTTTTGGTAAATGCTTGGAGGGAATAGCCATTATCCCGTATACATTATTATTAGTTAAAGAGGCAGCATGAATATTAGTATAAATATATAATGTATTTGTGAATGTGAGAGCATGACAAAACGAAAGTACAGGCGAGTTTTTATTGTGTAAACAATCCCCGCACCGGACAGCGAGATATTGTTGTTTATAAATCTCGTCGGGCGAAAAAAGCATAATTCGGCCTTCATGGCCGGTAGGCAAGAAGTGTACACGCCTGTTATGCATTCATGTCGAGTCACAGTACAGCACCGCCAGCGGAAGGCTAAACGCGAGGTATGTGAAAAAACAAGAGGATCTGGGAGTTGAACGTTTGTATGCATGTATATAGATAATAACGGTTATAAATTGCTTACGGTTTAATCTTGTGTTTGTGTGTGTATGTCTATTTTCAGACGACAGCCAGTAGAATTGCTACTAGTAAAAAAAAGTGTTAGCACCGCCTTTAACGTAAGGATAAAAGGAAGCCCAAACAAGCGGTACTCAACCTTCCACGCAGCCAACAGGCAACGGCTTTCTTCAACTGTGCTAGCATCTTTTATTTTTATCAGTGATCTGGATAAATGATCAGTTTTATGGTCGTAGTATAGTGGGTGTTCAGTCAGCATTTCCTCTCCACATGTAAGCCTACCTTGCCGTGGTTGGAGAGCTTGAGCGCCTCAATGATCCCGGGAGCTATGCCGGCGGGAGTTTTACTCCTGGCAGGGTCACCCAAGCCGGACAGGTCCTGGGTGAGGGGCCAGACTAAATGGGCTGAGGAGTGGGTGGAACCCTATAGGTGTAGATGCAGAACCCACCGGCGAGTGGTACATGCTCTGGTCTGCACCAATCCACCCCCACTTCATGGGTTAAATGCTTTCTTGCCTCATTCTTCACTGTTTGTCGTCTATCACGCCCATGGCGACCGTTGCCTCAATTGGCTGTGTGTGGTGTACCCGGAAACGGGGCCTCCCAGTACTGAGGCAAAGTTAAGTCCCCGATGTCACTTATCGGTGCAGAATTGAGAGAGATGGCTGAGCATCACAATCCCTCCTGTGTTGCAGCATGATGAGAACCCAGCATTGCACACTGAGCTTGGGGGGATCACTTGGGCACCAGACTTAATACTGGCTCTTGACTGGATGGCCGCATGCAGGAGATTCTACAATGGAGGGTTGGCAGGTGGTGGGTATCGGGAAGTGGCTCTGTGCAGGACGTGAGGATTCCTTGGGAGAGCCCCGAACCAGAGCACAGCATTGTGCAAGCTCTGCATAGTTGGAGAGCCCCCTGGATGACGGGGAATGCACAGTGTGCTACCCCACCTATCCCCAACTGCTAACTTAGAACCAGAAGTGAGGTCCTCTGTATGCGTGCCAGGCCAGGATAAAATGCCTGGGAAAGAGACTGGAGCTCAGAACTCCCTAACTCAAAGTTGCAGGATGGCAGAAAAGCCACGGGAAAGACAGGGCTATTTTAAAGATAACGCAACCATATTTTCACCATACGAGCTCGGACGCCGCCTCGGTAAACAAGGTCCGCGCAGAGCAGTGACACCCCCAGGCTGCTTGCGAATAGTCTACTACTGGGAACATAAACAGATTAGGGATGAGCCCACTCTCCCGTTGAACAGGTGCTAAAGTCGTAGATACTGGGCCAGAAGGCGCACCGGAAACCACAGTATCATGCAACTCGCTTTTTTTTTCTATGGAGAGTACACCGTCAAATAAATCTCGTTCTGGTGCTCGCCCTGTGGAGCTCCACCAGGCAGGTGCAGTGCCAGGCTCTGAGCCTCGACAGAGCCCACCCTCAGCTACTGGAGGACCCTCTAGACCGTCTTGTGGAGTCAACAGACGGCGGAGGAGAACTACTGACCAAAACAAAACAGAAAAAGAGAAACCCAGAGTGCCACTTGTCATGATGCACTGGAATGCAGAGGGAGTGAACAGCAAGCAGGCTGGATACAGCAAAAAGACAGAGCTGGAAAACATCTTGTATGAGAAGCAAGTCAGTGTTTGCTGTATCCAAGAGACTCACTTGAAAGCAGATCAAACCTTTAAAATAAGGGGATATCAATGCTTCAGATCCGACAGACAAGATAGACGAAAAGGAGGAGTACTTACTCTTGTAAGGAATAACATTCCTGCACACGAAAGGAAAACCTTCATGGATGGAGCAGAATATCAGCTGCTGCAGAGAAAGGTAGACAAGATGGAAATAGAACTCCTGAACTATTACTGTCCGAACAACAAACCCCTGAGTCTCAGCTCTATACAGGTACCAGCCACCAACTTTATAGCAGTTGGAGACTTTAATAGCCACTCCCAGAGCTGGGGCTATAACCATCTGGATCACAGAGGTGAAGAGGTTGAAACTTGGCAAGATGATCACTCCCTAATCCTAGTCAATAATGCCACAGATACTCCTACCTTCTACTCCAGAGGATGGCACACAACCTCAACACCAGATCTTGCCTTCTCCACACCAGATATAGCTGGATCTATTAGTAGAGAAGTAGGAGACCAACTAGGGGGAAGCGACCATCGCCCAATCTTTCTTACTGTCCAGAGTGCAACTCTCAGTACAGGCCCCGCCATTACAAGATGGAACTACAAAAAAGCCAACTGGGGTTTATTCAGGCATCAGGTGAACACGCTGCTGTCTACCCTCAAGGTACAGAACAGAGACATTAATGAAGTGGTAAAAGACTTCAACAGATGCATACTACAAGCTGCAAAAGAAACCATTCCCAAAGGATGCCGGCGTAACTACATACCATACTGGTCCAGCACACTCCAAGAACGTCAGGAAGCTATGGACAAGGCTAGAAAGGACGCAGAGTCTCAGCCTTCACTTGAAACTCACAACAAATGGAAAAAGGCTGTAGCAGAGTTTCAGAGAACAAAGCTAGAAGAAAAGCGGAAAAGCTGGAGAACTAAAACGGCATCGCTGAACCTTGAGAAAGACGGCAGGAAACTTTGGAGATTAGTCAAGTCTCTAAATGAAGAGCATTCCTCACCAAGGCAGACTATCACATTGGATGAAGGTGGCAAACTTTTCAGAGGAAAACAAGCTGCAGACTTGTTTGCTAGAAGATACAGTTCAGAAAGCAACTTACCCATTAACATAGACCATCAGAGAGAGATAAGAAAAGAAATACTGGCAACCATGGGACAGACAGATACTCCTGCCCCAATGAGGGAACCCATCACACTAGGAGAACTACATAAGGCTATTTCCAAGCTTAAGTTTCAAAAGTCACCCGGCCCAGACAAAATCAGCAACGAAATACTAGTAAATCTGAGCTCAGCAGCAAAGACAAAACTGCTTGAGATATTCAACCACAGCTGGTTGAAAGGAACGGTACCCCAAGTATGGAGAGAAGCCATCACAATACCCATACTAAAGAAAGGGAAATGTAAGACCGAGGCTGCAAGTTACCGGCCAATCAGTCTCACAAGCTGTGTTGGGAAGACTATGGAGCGAATAGTCAACCACAGATTGAAATGGTATTTAGAGTCTGAGCAGATCCTGGTGCCGGAACAAGCTGGATTTAGAGAATGCTACAGTATAGAAGACCAAGTTACTTACTTGTCTCAAGCAATAGAAGATGCCTTCCAGGAGAAGAAAAAGGTCCTAACGATCTGGGTCGACTTCAAGCAGGCCTTTGACAAGGTGTGGAAAGATGGCCTCATTGCAAAACTTAGGAGAAGTGGAATCCAAGGCAACATGATGAAATGGATCCAGTCATACTTGCATAACAGGAGAACTAGAGTCACTCTTGACGGTCTGCAGAGCAGAAAAGTGTTGCTCCATCAGGGGGTACCTCAAGGAGGAGTAATTTCCCCAACACTCTTCCTTGTTTACATCAATGACCTGGTGAAAGATCTCCCTGCAGGAGTTAAAGCTGCCTTATATGCAGATGACCTAGTACTCTGGTGCGCTGATGAAAATGTCACCACAGCAAATTATAGAATGCAGCGGGCAGCAGACATGCTAGTGTCATGGGCAGAGAAATGGCTTATCACAATAAACACAGACAAAACCTCCACAACACTGTTCTCCCTCGCCCCCAAGGACAAATCAGCTAACATACACCTAGGGACAACCGTGATCAAGGAAGAAAGCTACCCCACCTATCTTGGGGTGACATTTGACCAAAGGCTTACATGGAATAAGCATATTGAAAATGCAGAAGGAAAGGCCCGAAGACGACTAGGCATACTCAGAAAATTAGCAGGTACCAACTGGGGAGCAAATGAACGAAATCTAAAGAAGATTTATAATGGAGTAATAAGACCACACTTAGAGTTTAGCTCAGCAGCATGGTCATCAGCTGCTAACTCACATCTGCAGTCTTTGGACAAGGTGCAAAATCAAGCTCTCAGGCTCATTACAGGAGCCATGAAAACTACACCAATAACAGAGATGCAGAAGGTTGCTGGATTACAGACATTGTCCCATAGAAGAGACACAAAAACCATGATCCAGATGGAAAAGTACAACAGTATGCCAATGCACCCAATGAAGGCAAGACTAGATGATCTGGCATTGGGACGTCTAAAGCGTAGCAGCTTTGTGCATCGGGGGAAAAGACTTATAAGACAGCATCAAGAAGACCTATCCATGAAGACAACACCACTGAAGCCCACCCTATACCCTGTACCATGGGAGCAGGCCAGCAGTGCCCTCCAAATTAATACAACAGTCAGTGGTCTCACAAGTGGATGTGAGTATAATGATCTGCAAAAACGAACTGCTACATTGAGTATGATCCAAGAAAGCTATCCCGATCAATCATGGATACATGCCTATACAGATGGATCAGCAACTAATGCTGTTAGGAATGGAGGTGCCGGTATCTTTATCTCATATCCTGACAACCACTATGAGACTAGGCACATTCCCACTGGTAAATTCTGTTCCAACTATACAGCTGAGGTTCAAGCTCTAGAGCAAGCTGCAAATATGATTTATAACACCAACTCTGACTGCCACCAGGTAGTCATCCTCACAGATGCACTGTCTGTCCTGCAAGCTCTCAAGGGTGGTAAACTCCCGCATCTGAGAAATGAACTAAACAAGGTAGCTGCCAAAAGAGAACCATACTTCAGTGGGTACCATCTCATTGTGGTGTACCCGGAAATGAAAAGGCAGATAAACTTGCAAAAAAGGGAGGAGAATGTGAACAAGAAGATAATGAAGTCACATACTTTGAGAAAAAGAGAGCTATCCAGACTATCAGAAGAGAACAGAACCAACCCAAAGACGACTATCACACTCTCGACCGGCAGGGACAGACAACTATTTTTCGACTCAGGACAGGGCATAACAAACTGAATAAACACATGCACAAGCTACGATTGTCTGCTTCACCACTGTGCACATGTGGATTAAACGAACAAACTGCTGAGCATGTTCTACAGGACTGTCCTCTGTATGACCAGTTAAGAAAGATATACTGGCCCAATGACTCAACACTAAACTCAAAGCTATATGGAGTTAAAGAGGAACTTCAAACAACAGTCGAATTCATCATGAGAACTCGTCTGACGGTGTAATCATCAAAGATGCGATCGCAAGAAGAAGAAGAAGAAGAAGTCAGCATTTCGACTAGATCATTAGAACACAGATCTTGTCTGGCTCTAGACAAAAAGCCCAGTGTGATTTCAAGCGCATTTCAGTGGATATATTTATAATTTTTCCTGGCCCCCTCGCCAGACACCATTTAGTTGTCAGTGGTCGACCAGAGACAAGGTTTTTCTTGTCAGAGCTTCGGGATAGTAGACAGTGGTCACAGCGGATCTCACATGTGGATTACGGCCTGGGAGTGACGTATTTGGTCACCCTCTAGAAAAACGACATGCACTGCCTACTCGGCCAGCGAACGCCCAGACGATTATTTTTGCGTACTTGTTCCTCACGTGGAAGTGTTGCTTTGTCCAGTGTCGTGACTCGTGTAACTAATGTTCCTTCGTTCGTTTTTTGTTTTCTTCGTGCTGCTTGTTTTTTTCTCTCAATCACATTGTTGTTTTTTCTCCATTTGTGATGCCATACAGCTTAGTTAAACTTGTTTCAACTTGATTGTTGTATGTATGTTTAGATACGGTACCATGGTAGATGTTTCATTTGGTTTTTTTTTTTTTTTGGGGTGCGATTTAGATATTTATTAAATCGAGACAACAGATTGATACCAAACACGCAGTTTTCCCAAGTTTTTTTTTTTCTTTGACCTATCTATCTGTATAATCAAGAAATAGAGAGAGAGAGAGAGAGAGAGAGAGAGAGAGAGAGCCACCAACCAAAGCAAGAGCAAAGGTGAAAACAAGATTGAGGTCTCTTAGTAACCTATTATCTTGGTTGTTGAATGTCACACAAAGAAAATCACAATAATTGATTATGTCCAACCGACCATTTCTGTTTCTCATTACAATTTTGCACTAATATGGAAGACTGTGCTTTCCAAATTCACATTAAATATATCACCTCGCCACAATTATATATGTATATACATACCTATACAAATATATATATATATATATATATATATATATATATATATATATATATATATATATATATATATATATATATATATATATATATATATATATATATATATATATATATATATATATATATATATATATATATATATATATATATATATATTTATATATATATATATATATATATATATATATATATATATATGACGTATAATGGAAAAAGAGCCTACAGTAATCTGACAGTCTTTTGTGACCTTCGTAGCGTTCTAGGATTTGCTAGCAAAACCATGCATTTACAGCCTGTGTTTACTCACTTTTTCGTCACGCCTCTTTTCTTTGAACATAAGCAAACGAAGTGTTTACAAACTTTCGTGACCTGCCCGTCATAACAGGTAGCGAATCAGGTTTGTTTACCTCGGCTCCTCACGCGAGCTTATCTGTCAATCATACGATACCTGACAGACCGCACGTGAATAACATAAAATCTTTTGAAGTTCGTATAGATAGGCTGGAATAGAGAACCTTACTCATTCCAGAGACATATCTTCTCCTTAAGCTATCACCCGTGAAATCTATTTCTCACACCTTTTTCTCACGTATCTATCACCATCCACTCTACTCAGACGGTACAAAAATAACTCAAACCTATCTGTACGACTATCTATACATACATACATACATACATACATACATACATACATACATACATACATACATACATACATACATACATACATACATACATACATACATACATACATACATACATACATACATACATACATACATACATACATACATACATACATACATACATACATACATACATACATACATACATACATACATACATACATACATACATACATACATACATACATACATACATACATACATACATACATACATACATACATACATACATACATACATACATACATACATACATACATACATACATACATACATACATACATACATACATACATACATACATACATACATACATACATACATACATACATACATACATACATACATACATACATACATACATACATACATACATACATACATACATACATACATACATACATACATACATACATACATACATACATACATACATACATACATACATACATACATACATACATACATACATACATACATACATACATAACATACATACATACATACATACAATACATACATACATACATACATACATACATACATACATACATACATACATACATACATACATACATACATACATACATACATACATACATACATACATACATACATACATACATACATACATACATACATACATACATACATACATACATACATACATACATACATACATACATACATACATACATACATACATACATACATACATACATACATACATACATACATACATACATACATACATACATACATACATACATACATACATACATACATACATACATACATACATACATACATACATACATACATACATACATACATACATACATACATACATACATACATACATACATACATACATACATACATACATACATATCAGAATCTTTATTCTCCATAAAATACATTAATATGTACAGACATGATATAATAGATACAACATGGCAAATAGGAGAATCATTAGAATTTACATAAAGTGTTGAAGACGTCTCAAGTAGTTATATGTGGGTGTTTTTACATCGAACCTTTGTGTTACACATACATAAAAAATTTTTAAGCTTTCTAAAAGACATTGGCATATAATGATATGGTATACCCTGCCAAAAATGAGAATTATTGAAATTTACAAAATGTGTGAGGAATACCATTCAAGTAGAGCAATATGGTTGTTTTTACATGGAGGTTTTATCAGAATTTTGTTTGCCATAAAAAAACTTTGACAGCTAGTGGAGTGAGATATTAAATATAGCATCAAATACAATAGTCGTATGGTATAGTATACAGAGGAGCACAATTGAGTTTAGACTGTGTGGAAAACATCCCAGCAATTCAAAATGGGTGTTTTTTACATCGAAGTTTCCATATTCTGTAAGAACCTATAATTGCACTAATACTGACATATTTACATAAAACCTTTGCTTCAAATTTCCGCAACCCTAGCGACATTAATCCACTCACACACTTTGCATGCACATGACCCAAACTACCAATTATCAGTACGATTACATGCGTACGGTAGCCTAGTTCGTTAATTTCTGCAGTCAATGGATAGTACTTATCAAATTTATGTTGGTAACATTTATCTAAATGGGCATCATATGGTATTGCTGCCTCCACTATAAAAGCTGTTTTGTTCTTGTAAAAACTTTCTTTCTTTCCACTCTGTAAAGTGTCAGTCTGTAAAGAAGTGTGGTGTGTTGTTGAGATCAGGCATGCTCCAGTCTACCCAGCGGTAAATGGGTAACTCACCCTAGTCCTGAGTTAGGGAAGGCAAAGGCGGCTGTCAACAGTAGTTTCCCTCTAAGGCTCCAGGGGAAGCAGGCCCTAACTTGGTCACTTCAACCGACGCAGGATGGTGTATGTATGGAGTAGAAGTGTAGAGTGTGATTAACGCGAATGGTGTACTGTTCGTGTTCTGACCAATCTAATCACTCATACACTTGTGTCTACAAGGCACCAATGCAGACTGCTGGAATCTTTGTTTACACAATTTATTCAGACGTACACACTGGGACATAACGAGTACATCATGGGTATGTTGACACATCAATTTGTAGGTATACATAGCAGATCCAAAGTCATGACACATTCGTAAATAATGGGTAGTACATCAAAAATTCAATGTCATGATACATTATGGCCGCATCCCCTATCTGACTAAACGCGTCAGTGAAGGCGGATCGGTAAATAACTAAAGTTGCTTGACGTCCATAGTTTGTAGCATATTATGAAACCACGAAAAGGGGGTTCCTATCAAGATTGAGATCTCCTTGCCACTGTCCGATAATAGGATATGTAATCTGTTCTCATGGCAGTGATCAAAACATATGATGACAGAAATATAACATGGCCGCCTCCCTGAGTGGTCACTCACTCACTCGTAGGAAGGTGAATATAAGCCAAAGTTAATTTATAATGGGCATATAAATCATTTCATAAATGTTTCCATACAGCTCTACGGTAATCAGGTTAATTCACGTAGCCATAACCGCTGTAGGAAAGCCTGTCATCTTCGTCGATACAAAAACACGACCCTGGCGATACGAAGCACAATGTTCCATCTAGGTCTAATCGACATGAGATCATCAAAATAGGGTCTGGCAATACATGGAGTCCGAATTATACATTGTACCGTACCTTAGGAGAGTCTCTAACACAAACTCTAGTAGAGATACCATCTCCTTTAGAAGAAAACCACTTCATAAATCATTTTTCCTTAAGAATCTACCAGCCCTTTGAAAAATGCGTACCCGCCATTATCACGGTACATCGGAACTCATCACGACTTGTCAAGACAACTCATACTTCCGCTAGAGCGGAATAACAAGAATCTAGTCCCGCCTACCCATCCAAAATATACAATATAGGACTGATTCTACTTGTATTAATAATATGTAATACATATGAATTCAGGCCATAAACATAATAAGCAAATTAATCTATTTTCTGGCCCTAAAAAATAAGTACAAATATAAGAGCAATATCCATGCGCCGGATCAATATCAAGAACGATTACTCCTATAATCAAAAGTGTGAATCAAACATGGATTATCTCGCTTTCCCCATAGACAGCATTTTCATACACAAATGAATGAATGTCTATATTTTTTCCATATTAAATAGCCATATCGATTTTTGTAATATGTGCGTCAAAATATGCACGCAACAGATTACCACACCCCTCGGGGAAAAAAAATGGTACATTTTTTTTTTTGAAATACATCTAGGAGCAACATACAATAGGCTCACAACGCACCAATAACAATGCGCAGATGATAAGCATAAGTTTTATGACCTTAGAGAAGGTACTTCTCTAAGTATTAATATTTCCAGAGAGGTGTCACCAACGCATACTACAATATTAGCAATGACACAATTTCCACATTAGTTTATACATAAATTTCATCTAAGATATCTTAACATCATGATCATCAAAGACGAAAAAAAACATTGAAAGATCAGCGGTGAATAAATATCAATGAACCGCTAAGTAGTGTTACAATCAATATATGATATATTACATATGTGTACACATTTCAACATAGAAACAACTGTATCAAAGTTGTATAACAGTTATGAATAATGTGGGCATCTAGACAAAATATCTGCCATCACATTTTCTGACCCACGGATAGCTCGCACCGAAAAATGAAATGGCTGTAGAGCAATCGCGTATCGTGTTGATCTCGCGCTCTTCAGATTTTTACTCTGAATAGCCGTAAGAGCTTTCTGGTCAGTTTCCACAATGAAATGCGCGCCCAGAAGAAATCTTTGCAGTTTAAGGATTGACCAAACCATAGCCAATAATTCACGGTCTAGGACCGAGTAATTCTTCTCTGCGGCATTTAATTTCCGAGAAATATACATCACAGGATGCAGAGTTCCAGAGTACTCTTGCATTAGTGCTGCTCCAATCCCGGTGGATGAAGCGTCACTACGAAGAATAAATGTCTTATCCTTAGAAGGCAATACTAGGATAGGTGAAGTAGAAAACATAGTTTTAACCTTATCCAAAGAGGATTGACATTCTTGAGTCCAATGGACTACATTAGGAGACCCTTTCTTTAGCAAGGAAGAAAGAGGTGACATAATGGAGGACAGATTCGGGATGAATCGTCCATAAAATTGTATTAGACCTAAGAGACTTCGTACTTGCTTTTTAGTCTTAGGAATAGAAATGTTAAGTATCTTACTTGTATTATGGTCTTCTGTTTTTTAGGAACCCATGACCAACACGGTGTCCTAAGAAAGATATTTCGCTAAAACCAATACATGCTTTCGATGGTTTCGCTGTCAGGTTATGCTCGCGTAAGATAGACAATAGTTCATTTATCCCATTATAGTGATCGTTCCAAGTATCACTGAAAAGGCAGATGTCATCAAGATACGCAATGACATCTGAGCGATGAGATAGGATTCGACGCATCATGCGTACGAATGTTGCAGGGGCGTTCATAAGACCGAAAGGCATGAAATTCCATTGGAATAGCCCCCTAGGCGTCGAAAAAGCAGTAAACGGTTTGGCGTGTTCGGATAATGGAACTTGCCAATATCCCTTGGACAAATCGAGTTTAGTAAAGAAATGAGAATTCGATAGTCTCGTAAGTAGCTCTTCTAGTAAAGGCATAGGTTCAGCATCAAATTTAGTCACTTGATTCAATTTGCGATAATCCACGCAAAGACGTATGTTATTGTCTTTTTTTTTCGTACAATAACCATCGGCGAAGAATATGCTGATGTGGATGGTTCAATAATCTTTAACTCTATCATCTCATCTAACTCTTTCTCTACCTGTGCTTGAAAATGTATCGGGATAGGATACGGTCTGACTCTTATAGGACTATGGTCAGTAAGAATAATGTCATGTTGAATGACATCAGTTTGACCAGGAATGTCAGTAAGGACATCCTGAAATTGTTCTAACATAGTAGAAACTTGTTTCTGCTCTCCTGGAGATAATTCTGGAGAAATTGCAACATCTTTCCATGATTCATTAGAGTGAAGAGGAATCATTGGAAAAGGTAAATTTACATCCGAGAAACTCGTTTCCTCATCCTGTATTACTGACAGAGATGAGTACTGTCCATGTTGGACTGGAAAATCGTCCGTTGCCTGGAAAACAGGTTGTAAATAATCAGGACGTTCATGGAATTCCGTGAGCATGTTGATGTGGAAGGTTTTACGCTTCCCGGCAATATCGACGATATAGTCAACATCGGAAACTTTTGATATTATATCGTACGGACCTTTCCAAGAAATAAGAAGTCTATTTTCCCTACAAGGTAGCAAGACAAATGCTTTGTCACCTGGACAAAGTTGTCGCAAACATCTCTTTTTATTGGCAAATTCCCTTGCCTTCTGTTTCGCAAATTCAGAAGAAGCAGTTGCCAATTTGCATGCTTCAATAATCTTGTGTCTAAGTGCGATGACATATTCATAAGAGGATTTTGTGTCATCGACAATATTATCAGCAGTTATAAGATCATGAAGTAAGGACATAGGACCTCGCGGTTTCGCGCCAAAGACAAGTTCAAAGGGAGAAAATCCTGTATGTTCGTTGGCGACCTCTCTATATGCAAAGAGAGCCGCGGGTAAACCCCTATCCCAATCCTGAGGATGATCTTCTGTTATCTTACCTAGTAGGTTTTTCAGAGTTCTATTCAAACGTTCCACCATCCCATTGGACATAGGATGATAAATACTACTCAGCGATCTCTCTATCTTAAGAGTCGACATTACTTGAGACATGGTATCCGATATGAGTTGGGTACCATGGTCGGATAATATTTCTGCTGGAAACCCCAGACGAGAAAATATTAACCAAAGAGCATCTGCGACATCAGCAGTAGTTATGCTCTTTAGAGGAACAGCCTCCGGCCAACGTGTGCACATATCAACACACGTCAAAATAAATTGGTGTCCTCTAGCAGACTTTATCTTAAATGGACCAATGATGTCTATCGCCATTTTTTGAAATGGCCGAATGGGAATGTCTGCAGCCTGAATAGGTGCATCATGGCGTGGACCTCTGGATTTAATCTCTTGACATACTTTACAAGATCGACAATAGATTCGTATGTCCTTATTCACAGCAGGCCAAAAGAAAGATTGAATAACTCTAGCTTTAGTACGGGAAAAACCCATATGTCCAGCACACTGCGAATCATGAGCGTGCTGTAAGATTTTAACTCTCATATTTTTAGGCACAAGGATTTGAGAATGAATGGACTTAGCGGAGTCTTGTACCATACGTACAAGTACGCCATTCTTCATCGTAACCCAAGATTTACGATTTGTATCCTTATTCGGATCACCTTTTGTTGCCAGAGTAAAGAATTTCTTTAGAGTAGGATCATCTTCCTGCTGTTTGATAAAGGAATCATGGGAAATCTCCAAGGGATCATCTTGGATCTGCGCATCATTATCTTCAGAATGTGAAGATTGTGGCATATTGAGAGCTTGAGCCCTAGTGATTACTGCATTAGCAGATTGCATATTAACATTTTCCCAATTAGAAATTTGCTGTGGAGTGCATTCTTTCACTCCATGAATGCGACCGATGATAAGATCAGTGATCGGATTCGGCAAGAGACATGCTTGCACCTCTCCTGTAAAGAAAGGCGTAGCAATATTGATAATGGCAGTGGAGTACTTCTCCAATGTGCCACCAAATGTTACACATTTGACTATATTGCCTGTAGCTCGAGAAGGATTTACGAGTGATTGCCTCACTCCGATGGTAGTGCACCCCGAGTCGAAAAGAATTGATACTGGAGTACCATCTATTAGGCCCCTATTAAAGACAAGAGCACCCCTTCCATTATGCGCGATTGACGCATGGAGCGCGGGAAGCGGGTGACCGCAGCTTAAAGTAGAAACTGTGGTTGGATCGAATAATGTTTTGCATTGCGAACATTGAGATGCTCTAGCAAAATCGAAAACGGAATTTGCTACACTGTTGGAGTCTTTTTTATCATTATTCTGATTATCGGTGTCGTGGAACTCCTGTTGTGCAGAGTTAGCCTGGTAATACGATTTACCATGTCTTTTGTGTTGTGATCTACCTCGGTTATAATTGTCTCTATAATTATCATTTCCCCTTTTATAACCCCTATTTGGGTTTGAATCATAATATTCATGATCATAATCATCACGCTCATTATACTGAGTATCCCTGTAATATTGGTTCTTTTCTCTCCATGAAGCACTTGGGTAGTTCCTATAGCTACTCCCCTTTCGAGAATGTCTAAAATTATGGGTACCCCTCGCGTGTCGAGGACTATCAGCCCGATTCCAGTTCTTCGAAGAAGAACCCTGATTTGAGTGGTTATTTTGGTTTTGATATTTATTCCAATTAACCTTTTTATCAAATTTATTTTTAGCTCCTTGGAATTTGTGTGAGTAATTCTGATTATATTCTGTTGCCGAAGCAACTGGCATACTCTCTTTAATGTTAGAGTTACTAAGAATCATGTCAGGGTGTGCCGTGGCATACTGGTCACAATATTCTTCCATTTGCTTTAATGTACTAGGTTTACGCTCATGTAAGAACTCTAGGAATGATTTATTTACAGAAGACATGACCTTGTCTCTTAGCAATAAATCCGTAAGACCATCAAATGTTTTCTCTGTTTTGGATAATTCAATCCATCGTGAAAGTGTAATTCGTGCTTTTGAGATGAATTCTGAGAATTCTACACCTACCTCAGGTCTCATAGTTTTAAACAAGAGACGATAACCTTCCTCAGACAGCTGATATCTCTTTATCAAAGCTGCCCTAACAGCATCATAATTATCCTTGTCGGCCTCTTCAACAAAATATAACTTACTCAGAGACTCCCCTTTTAGATTTTCAGACAACTGATTCACATACTGTGATTTGTCAACATTATGAGCTCGAAAAGCACGTTCAAATCTATCAAGCCAAAATGCTATATCATCACTGGCAGAGTTGAACGCTGGTACCTTGACCTTGTACACAAAGGGTTTACCATTACCACCAGATGCCTGATTAACATTACTCATACTTGTCAATTTTAATTTCTCTAATTCAAACTCATGTTCTCTTATTGCTTTTCTTTCTTCAGCTTCTCTATCTAATTTTTTTTGTTCTGCATCAAATCTCCTTTCCTCCACTTGCATCTGCAATTTCTTTAATTCAGCAGCAGTATCAGCTTCTTTTTCTAATCTTTTTTCTTCAGCCAGAGCTTTTCTCTCTTCAGCAGCAGCTTTTTTTTCCTCAGCAGCTAATGCTTTGTCATATTGAGCAACATCCCATTGTTCTAAGTCTTTCCCAGTCTTATCAAGGGATTTTCCTTGTGCTATAAAGTAATCTAATGTAGACATTTTGTCTTCTTAAATCAGAAACCTGAAAAAGTAAATAAATTACCTTATTTCACTTTAATGGGAGACAAGTTTATACCATAGACTTAGTCTTAGTGAAAAACTTGTATGGTTTATAATAACCAATGATAACTTGAGTACCTGTGGACAACAATAACTGTATCTCAAATACTGTGGGAGACAAGCCTTACAAAGGTCTTGTATACCTCAATGTAATCAAAGATCACTTGGGTACCTGTGGAAAATAATCATAAAGTACTGATCTGTACTATACTATCAGTGTATACCACTATAACTCCTATGTCATATGTCAACTAAAGACATTACAAAGGACAAACAAGAAAAGACAATATGAACACATTTGCAGAGATCAAATTAAATTAAATAGGAGAAATGAAAAAAAAAAATGATCACAGAAACCGTGATGATAACTGCAATAAGATAACAAGACAAATAACGCCACAGTGTATAAACATAAGGGTGTAAAGAACTGAAATGAAAGGAAAGATGAGACCTACAATTATACAAACAAATCAAACAAAAATAAAGAACAGAAAAAATGTTACAAATACAAATATGAAACAGTCGTCACAACTAACCAAATATTTGCAAACTATGTTGCATGCAAATTTCAATTAAGAAATTGCTCCCTATAGAACGCCAGAACAAGACCAATATCACTCGGTATTTCCTGTTCTAGTCACCTCCCATCCAGGCCCGCAACATATAAACACCTACACATATTAACAAATAACATGTAAACATAAATAGCATATAGCATACAATATAATTTATATCATGAATGGAATGTGTTGCAGGTATAGTGTTGCAAAGCAGGCACAGTTTATTTTAATACTAATAACTTGCCACTTTATTGAGTAATAGATTTAATTTTAAACTATTACACAGTTCAATTTTTTTTTGTTGAGCATATGAAGATCCAACGATGAACTATGCACTTTATGTTCAACAACACTGTGATTCTTCTGTACGTTGAGAAATGTCAACAATACTGCTCCAGATATTTTCTACACTTGATACCACAGTCCTGTGTAATACCGTCTGTACAGCGAAAAACTGTCAACAAGCGCTGACCTAGATACAGCATCCTATCGGTAATACAGGTCAAGCTGACATCGACTGTATAACTGTCCTACTGGTGTTGATGTGGTGAAACAAATGTTCTTTCAACTGTAAACTGTGATTCTCAACACAAGACTGCGTAGGCTGGACCCAGGAATCTGGCTCACCACTGTAAAAAAAATTTTTTCTTTCCACTCTGTAAAGTGTCAGCTGTAAAGAAGTGTGGTGTGTTGTTGAGATCAGGCATGCTCCAGTCTACCAAGCGGTAAATGGGTAACTCACCCTAGTCCTGAGTTAGGGAAGGCAAAGGCGGCTGTCAACAGTAGTTTCCCTCTAAGGCTCCAGGGGAAGCAGGCCCTAACTTGGTCACTTCAACCGACGCAGGATGGTGTATGTATGGAGTAGAAGTGTAGAGTGTGATTAACGCGAATGGTGTACTGTTCGTGTTCTGACCAATCTAATCACTCATACACTTGTGTCTACAAGGCACCAATGCAGACTGCTGGAATCTTTGTTTACACAATTTATTCAGACGTACACACTGGGACATAACGAGTACATCATGGGTATATTGACACATCAATTTGTAGGCATACATAGCAGATCCAAAGTCATGACACATTCGTAAATAATGGGTAGTACATCAAAAGTTCAATGTCATGATACATTATGGCCGCATCCCCTATCTGACTAAACGCGTCAGTGAAGGCGGATCGGTAAATAACTAAAGTTGCTTGACGTCCATAGTTTGTAGCATATTATGAAACCACGAAAAGGGGGTTCCTATCAAGATTGAGATCTCCTTGCCACTGTCCGATAATAGGATATGTAATCTGTTCTCATGGCAGTGATCAAAACATATGATGACAGAAATATAACATGGCCGCCTCCCTGAGTGGTCACTCACTCACTCGTAGGAAGGTGAATATAAGCCAAAGTTAATTTATAATGGGCATATAAATCATTTCATAAATGTTTCCATACAGCTCTACGGTAATCAGGTTAATTCACGTAGCCATAACCGCTGTAGGAAAGCCTGTCATCTTCGTCGATACAAAACACGACCCTGGCGATACGAAGCACAATGTTCCATCTAGGTCTAATCGACATGAGATCATCAAAATAGGGTCTGGCAATACATGGAGTCCGAATTATACATTGTACCGTACCTTAGGAGAGTCTCTAACACAAACTCTAGTAGAGATACCATCTCCTTTAGAAGAAAACCACTTCATAAATCATTTTTCCTTAAGAATCTACCAGCCCTTTGAAAAATGCGTACCCGCCATTATCACGGTACATCGGAACTCATCACGACTTGTCAAGACAACTCATACTTCCGCTAGAGCGGAATAACAAGAATCTAGTCCCGCCTACCCATCCAAAATATACAATATAGGACTGATTCTACTTGTACTAATAATATGTAATACATATGAATTCAGGCCATAAACATAATAAGCAAATTAATCTATTTTCTGGCCCTAACAAATAAGTACAAATATAAGAGCAATATCCATGCGCCGGATCAATATCAAGAACGATTACTCCTATAATCAAAAGTGTGAATCAAACATGGATTATCTCGCTTTCCCCATAGACAGCATTTTCATACACAGATGAATGAATGTCTATATTTTTTCCATATTAAATAGCCATATCGATTTTTGTAATATGTGCGTCAAAATATGCACGCAACAGTTCTGTCGATTGATTATTGTTAAATCAGGTTTTACGGCATGAGTCTTAAATGAGGCGTTGCTGCTGCCGAAAAGTGATGGTTTAACTATTATCTCTGTGTTTATTGTTATGTCACTTTTATTATTGTATGCAGATTTCAGTTTCTCATAAATAATGTCTACAGCTCTATTGTGCCTTTGTTGGTATAATGTTTGAAATTTGGTACATCCATTCAATAAATGTGACACTGTTTCGTATGGGTGGTTACATATTTTGCACATTTTCATGTATGTCTGTGGGTAGTATAGATGTAAAAGACTTTCGCATTCCAGCAACTGTAACCTCGATCTCACAGCAAATGAAAGTATTTTATCACTTAATTTAACATTAGATAGAAAACTAGATGACAATGAGTGGTTTACACATTTCATTTCGCGCACTATTCTCCCTTGTGACGATTTACTTTTTAGTTCACTTAGAATTAGGTTAAGTTTATGTGATTTAAATCCAGAATAAAAAGCATTTGCTGACTTGTATGTTAGACTTACATCTTCATCTACGTCTAATTGTACACTGTAATGGCCACTGTCATCCACTTTCACACTCACTCCTTCACGCGCGCATTCTTCATTCAGTTCTACCCAAAATGATCTTGGCCAATTCACCTTCGATCTTTTAGCTAGGTGGTTTGTTTCGTTTAACTCGTAGCTTGCAAAGTTATTCCTATCTTCACCTACTTGGTCTATTTTACGTTTTTTCATATGTCTATCTAACGAGTTTATTGCTGCAGTTTTTACAAGATTATCATCACAATTGAGCATACTGATAAGGAATGAAATATGTCGAGAGTGGTATAATATGAAGGGGTTTGGTATGCCAAGGCCACCCTTCGACCTGGGACAGAAGAAATAGCTCCTTGTGGATGATTCATTTAGGACTAACCATGTTCTAACGTGTTGTACAATTTCATCTTCAATTTCTTTAAGTTGTTTTTCTGTAAAGTGTATGTTAGAAAAATAAAACATGAGAGGACCGAAACACATCGGGTTAATTAATGAGATCTTTGCTGATGTTGGTAGTGGGGCACAGCTTAATTTTGTTAAATTTGACCTAAATTCTAATATAAGGCTGCTTGCTTGAAACTGGTCCGATGTATTATCAATTGTAATGTCATGTCCTAGGTATCTGTAGGAACGCCCTCGATCAGAAGAGGGGATTTCATGACCTTGGATATTAATGTCCGCCTTACGAGTTTTGACCCAATTGTTTCCGCTTCGCTGACCGCTGAACACTGCACATACATACATACATACATACATACATACATACATACATACATACATACATACATACATCCATCCATCCATCCATCCATCCATCCATCCATCCATCCATCCATCCATCCATCCATCCATACATACATACATACATACATACATACATACATACATACATACATACATACATACATACATACATACATACATACATACATACATACATACATACATACACACATAAACGAGCAATGCTCTTTTTGCTTCATATCTAGATGACGGTATTGCTTCTCCTGTGGTCATTTTATTCCTTTCCTTTCCATTTCAATGTCTTTAGATCTTTGTTGTCTAACTTATTATGACTTCTGCTCAATGCACCATGAAATAATTGAAAGGTATGCATGTTCTTTTACATGATGATCAATTTAACTTTAAGAGTGCAATGCGTTTCATTAAGTGAACTCTGTATATGGGGATAATATTGTTAAATTAATAAAGACAACTTTTGAAGACATGACATGCAGAGTTCTTCACGAAGGACAACTGACAGAACAATTTGGAATAAGAATTAGAGTGCGACAGGGATGCCTCTTTTTCCATTTCTCAATCTTACTGGCAATGGACTGGGTTATGAAAACATCAACTTCCTACAGCAGAAATGGAAGCCAGTTGACTCTGACTAAATAACTTGATGTCTAGATTTTACCGATGACTTGCCTCTTCCGTCCTATAACCGTAATCAGACGCAAAACAAAATGGAAATAATGAGATGTAACAACAAGTGGATCTGAAAATTCACAGGAAGAAGACAAAGAGCATGAGAATAAATGGAGGAAATGTTAACAAAATTGAGCATTAAAAAACATCCATGCAAGATTTAAAGTCATTCAAAAAATCTTTACAGCATTGTAGGAAAAACATTGAAGAGATAGACAGTGATATCAGATAAGAATACAAAAGGCATAATGAGCTTTCTTTGCATTGGGAAATATATGGAGATCAAGAGAAACCAAATCCAACATTTACTTACTTAGTCGTTTCTTTTCTACCCTAGGGAGTAGAGATTTGCTAGAGAGAGCGTCATACTATCCTATCGGCTGTCTTTCTCCTGGCCTGTTCCAACCTAGTCCTCGGGCCTTCAGAGATTGTCTAGTGGTTGTCCTCCCAGTGAACTTTGGGTAGTTCTGGAGGTCTGGATCCCTGGCTCTAGGTTTCCCATATTTATCTTGGCAGCTGATCTTCTCCAATGCTGCAGACATGGCCATACCATCGTAACTGGGACTGTTCCACTTGGGTCTGCAGGGGCTTGTTTTTTGCCGTATCGTCTGGTTGCGGACCATGTCTCTTCTTGTTACTTCAACCACCTGCCTCAGATGCCTCATATCTGAGGCTTGGAGCTGGCTTTTATGAGTTGTAGTCGTTGTCCGTGACTCGCATCCACAAGTCAAGACTATAATATAGGTGGAGCTGTATACAGTCATTTTCGTGTTCTTGCTAATTTCTCTTTATACTGAAGAATCCTTGATTTATGGCCTGAAAAAAGTATCCAAACTGTTGCTCTTCAGGTAGCTCACTCTTCTTTGGTGTCTTCTTTCTAGTCTATGACAGCTCCAAGGTAATGAAAGTGGTTGATCTGCTCCAGGACCTGTTCTCCCAACATAATCTGATGCCCTTTTTCCCCCTCGTGATATCACCAAGGTTTTTGTTTTGGAGCAAACCTAACATAAAAATAAAAATGTTCAACTCAAATGTTGTCAGTCCTATTACATGACTGTGAAACATGGAGACCAACATAAACAACAAATAAAAAAGCAACATATTTTCATAAATAGGAGTAGTAAAATAAAACTGTGTGACACTCCGCTCAAATCCCCCCCCCCCCCCTTGAAAATTAACTAGCGTACTCCTAAAATCTATTTATAACTACAGCATTTAAATTGTCTCAAGGACACGGTCAAATCCGTCGCCACTATTTGACTTACGAATTTGAAAATTTCGAGCAAACAGTTAAAAAGGGCACTACCCCAAACACACACGCACTACCCTTCCCAATGTTTATTAACGAACGCCGTAAAATTAACAACCAATCATATCGTTACCTCGTTTTATAGTGACGATAAAATCGTAGCTGTAGGAGAAAATATGCCTAATCTGTGCTTTGAAATAAAATTTAAATAATTTATTTCTCGATACCTACAGAGAATTAAAAGGAGAGAGATATCTCGAAATATATGGTTAATATTGCTTAATATATTGACATAAAGATTTCCCCGTAATAATATTATCTTGACATAGAAAAATTTAATTTTGTAATATTTACAGTTCATGAAAAAGACGCCTGTAATTAAAAAAAAAATACATAGATGAAAACGGTGAAGAATAATTAAAAGAAACTATATAGGAAGATAGAGGACAGTTGTCTGTTTAATAATCACTTTCAATATTAAAAATCGACCCATTAATAACAAAGATATTGTATAAATAAAGTTGAGACAGACGAGCGAACACATTTATAATCTGCTAAATTTGGTAGCTTGGGGGAAAAGTTAAAATTTCTTAAAGCGTTTTTGATTGGTTAAATGTGGTGAGCATAGGGGCAATAAAATTAACATTTTTGCCGGCATAGTCCGCCATTTGAAAAATACATTTGCCAACTTGAGAACAGCGGGAGAGCAGTTGTGACCAAGCTTTCACCGTCTGGACACTAAGCATTTTTGAATACCCATTAAATGCTAGTCAAGCTTGTGCATATTGTGTGATATTCTTACTTGAGGGTCATCTTCTTCTTCTTCCGTCCTTAGCCACCGACCGTCAAAGCAGTCAGTGGCCATTACGCCTAGTGGCGTCTTAGGGCAACAGCAGATAGGTTTTCTTTGCCATTGTTTCCCATCACGCCTAGTGGCGTCTTTAGGGCAACGGCAAATCAACCCATTTGCTGTTGTTTCCGTAATCGAAGTGACTGGCAAACGGGTGATCAGCCCGTTGTTTTGAGGGTCATATCACCACTTAAAAAGTGTGCAACTATCCTGGAGAACACAGAAATTGTGGAAATGGACGCTCACAATACACGCTGAGCTACAGGCCGTCGCTTCTGCCAGAAGACAGCAATATCTGTGTGATATATAAAGTTGGGCGCAACTAGTCTCAAACAGGATTAAGATAAGTCCCATTAGACGGGCACTTGAACGTTCATTCAAATAAATAAATTCAGAACCAACAACATAGAATTCCTGACCTGGGGATGATGTAGAAAACAGATCTTCCAACAATTGTTAATACAAGTTCTAGTATAACAGAAAGACAGCGAGGTGCTCAAGAAAGTGACTTTTTTTAGTGATACAAGTCATGAACATTTTTTTGTTACATATTTATTTCTATACTGTAAATAAAAAAGAACAAAACTTCCATTGAGTTTGATACTTCCTGTCCAAAACATTGAGGTACAGGAAGAATAAATAAATAAATATATAAATATATAAATATAAAAATATAAATATAAAAATATAAATATAAATATAAATATAAATATAAATAAATAAATATATATATATATATATATATATATATATATATATATATATATATATATATATATATATATATATATATATATATATATATATATATATATATATATATATATATATATATATATATATATATATATATATATATATATATATATATATATATATATATATCTCTGTATATCTAAATTTACAAACAGTCTTACTTCATTAGGTTTATTAAGTTACAGTTCTGTTTTGTCATTTTTCATACATCATAATAATTGCATTACCCTAGACACTTGCCATATACACACCTTCACAGATTCTTTAGTCAGGTGAGATCTCTAGAGGTGACAGTTAGGGACCCAGAAAATTGCATCAACATTCTTTACTCTGGGAACTTGCATAGTCTGACCTCACCTTGATTGTCCATACACCCCTTACTCTGTTCAGAGAAGGCGGTATTGCTCATAAGACCAGTCTCTTATCTGGCACTATTCTAGTGTCATCTGACACATCTAATTGTCCAAGGGAACCTATATTCTATACTCTAAAACCTCTTACCACAATAGGTGCTTCCGTAGAACAGAAGGATTGTAATGGTGCGACAGTGTCACTAATATAGAACTAATGTCAAGCACCAGACGGGTGCGAGTGGAATAAAAGATGAGAACAAAGACACTGGCTATAGCTAGAACACACATTAAGAAATCCTTCTGATAGCATTTCAAGGCAGTCTTTGTT
Organism: Oreohelix idahoensis; assembly: GCA_024509875.1. NCBI lineage: Eukaryota > Metazoa > Mollusca > Gastropoda > Stylommatophora > Oreohelicidae > Oreohelix > Oreohelix idahoensis. Next base: position 281,626 of record JAMPIV010012021.1, read on the forward strand.
CTGGAAACTCTAGGGTAAGAGAGGCAGAGTTGGACCAAACAACACATAGAGAAGAGAACTGGAGACAGAAATGAAAATGTTGAGAAATAACTTGAGCTGACTGCACGCGACAGGAAGACGTGGCGGGTGTTGGTTGAAGGTTTATGCTCCTTGGAGAGATAACGGGTGTTTATTAGTTTATATATGGTGATATCTGTCTGTCTGTCTGTCTGTTTGTCTGTCTGTCTGTCTGTCTGTCTATCTATCTAATCTATACTACTGGACAAAAGTTAAGGGCCACCATTCAGTTTAGACAAGGTTTATATAATTGATTGGCAAACTGTAAAGACAAGTGAAAATGTCATTAAACTGAGCTCAGAGAAATGTGTATACATTTCTGTGTGCACAAGGTTAATTTTTTTTTAAATGTCCAAAAACTGGGTCACTTTAACCCGCACTTGAAAATTGCCATTGTTGCTGCAAAAACTCGTGGTTTTTGCAACACGCCCCACTAGTTCAAAAGGTGAAAAAGTGAGTTGAATTTGAATGCACGTGGAAAATGATCATCGGTAAAGAGTGTTCACCGTTGGTATGCAATAAATCAGTATGACAAGTGGTCGAAATAATCACTGCATTAGCCATGCCACCAAGGAGAAGTCTCAGCACTGTAGACCGTGGTCGAGCCATGGCATGGATTCAGGATGGTCAATCTGTTCGTCATGTTGCAAGACGTTTAGCAGTGTCCCACTCTACCATTCAGAGACTTCTTGAGAGATTTCAAGATACCGGACATTTGGAAAATCGACCCTGCTCACGAAGAATTATATAAACCTTGCCTAAACTGAATGGTGGCCTTAACTTATGTCCAGTAGTATATGTCAATATTATTTCTATTTACGCTAGTGTAGATAAAACAGTATTATTAAAACTACCCCTCCAAACAATATCTTCGCCCGAGAGGGGTACACATGTAAGACCAAACTCTTAAGGGGTACACAATTATTGTAAGAATTAAGAAACACTGCTGCAGAGAAACAATTTGTGAACAATTAAATTTTCTAAAAAGTAATAATAAATACTAAGACCACAAAATGAACGAAACGATCACAGGTTTAATTTCATAAATATAAAAGTATACTGTTCAAAAAAAGAAACGCATAGCTACTGAAGGCACAAACATAGCCATAATTTTGACATTCAATAACCTTTTTAATTTAATGAATCAATTGTTCAAATTGCACACAAGAATACCTTAGGGTTCAACCAATCAATTGACAGTTGTTTTGCATCTGGGTCACGAGAGTATTTTGGCGTACGGGCTATTGGGTATAAAATGGACAAATGGAAAATTCCTGGGGGACCTGGATTTCGCAGATGATGTAGCATTCTTAAGTTCAACACCAAGACAATCCCAAGAAGCAATAAATAATTTGTGTCATCTCTCGGTTAAAATTGGTCTCCAAATAAATGCCTCTAAAACTAAAGCTATGAACTTTTCTAACGAGACCTTTGATATCATCTTGAACGGGGAAAAACTACAGAAAGTTGAAAGTTTCAATTATTTAGGCAGTAAAATGACTCAGGATGGTGACACAACAAGAGAAATCCATACTAGAATTGCTTTGGCAGCTAGCGCCTTCAATAGATTATCTAACATTTGGAAATTACGATCATTGAATATACATACCAAGCTTCGTCTGTTTAATTCAAATGTTATCTCAGTGTTAACATACGGCTGTGAGAGTTGGAAAATAACAAAATCATTGGAGAACAAGCTGAATACATTCGAGAACAAATGTCTTAGAAAACTCATGAACATCAGTTGGAAAGAATTCAAGACTAATCGACAAATAAGAGAAGACTCTAGGCAGAAATATGTCTCCGACTATATAAGGAAAAGACGATGGTCATATATCGGTCATGCCCTACGAATGCAAAACAACAGAATACCACTACAGGCGCTCACTTGGGTTCCTGAGGGTAAGCGGAAAAAAGGAAGACCAAAAGAAACACTCAAAAGAACAATAATAAGAGAAGGAAGAACGTTGGGCCTAAATAATGTGCAAGAGCTAAGAGGAGTGGCGTCACAACGAACAACCTGGAGAGCACTGGTTTCTGCCTTATGCGCCGTGTTTGGCGCTTAAAGAATTTATTATTATTATTATTATTTCCCGTTAGTATGGTGTGTGGCCTCCTCTTGCATCGATCAGCGACTGGCATCTCCTGGGCATGGATGCGATCAGACGTCTGATGTGGGCCTGTGGGATGGCTGCCCACTCTTCCTGGAGTGCCTGGAACAGATCACGACGATTGGCTGGAGCAACGTCTCGGCGACAAACACGTCTATGCAGCTCATCCCACAGGTGCTCAATCGGACTCATGTCTGGAGACAGGGATGGCCAGGGAAGGGTGAGAATGTTGTTGGCAGTCAGGAACTGCGTGGTCAACCGTGCACAATGGGGTCTGGCGTTGTCCTGTTAAAACACAGACCTTTGGGCAGCCAAAAGTGGAAGGACATGGGGTCGAAGAATTTCATTGACGTATCGTTGCGCATTCAAGCCTTCTTCAATGTGCACACATTGATTCCTTCCGTTGTAACTGATCATTCCCCACACCATTGCACCTCCACCACCGTGCGGCGGAGCTTCATCAACGCAATTTTGGGCAAAACGTTCATTTCGCCTACGGTAGACACTACGCCGTCTACCATGACACTGCAACAAAAAGAAAGATTCGTCACTAAACCAGACACGTCTCCATTGATTGTCAGCTGCCCAGGGACGATGCTGATTGGCCCAAAGAAGTCGATTTTGACGATGGCGGCGCGTAAGGACTGGTCCTCAGTGAGGTCGTTGTGCCCAAAGTCCAGCGTCATGCAGTCTATTCCGGACAGTTTGATCAGACACATGACGTCCTGCAGGCGATGACTGGGCAGTTGAGGAAGCTGTTGTAAACCTATCTCTGAGGTGATGAAGCCGAATAAAGCGATCCTCCGCTGTTGTTGTCACTCTGGGTCGTCCACTGTGATGCCGGTCTTCAACTGAGCCAGTGGCTTGGAACCGGTGCCAAAGTCGACTGATGGTACTCTGATGCACGTTTAGATGCCTGGCAACCTGACTTTGACTTTCGCCTGCATGCAGTCGGCCAATAGCAATGTTACTTAAATTTATCGATAGAGACGCCATAAATGTCTGCTTGAAAATGAACTGAATTTTGTTTGTGTAGCGTTATCCTTTTATGGGGTTTCAGTTGCGTAGTCAGTGAATAGTGTTCACCCCAAATTTTGTTGCTTTCACGTGCGCGCAACATGAGCTGTGGTAAAAAATTGCGTCATAAACACTATTGACCATTGCGTTGTAACGATTACAAAAACGAACGCAATTCAGGTCAACACGTGCATTTGACACTGTAAAGAACATTTGAGGCTGGTTTTTATATACCCTAGCACCAGAAGACGCAGCAATAGAGACCGCAGTCAGAGACTCATAGCTTGACTGCCTGCGTCAGGACCAGCGAACCAGAGCTGGTCAAGACCGTGCTCCACCTCCACGTGGTGGTCCTGGAAACAGTCTGCAGCAGTGCAGGCTGGCTGAGCGAGCACGGATCGCAATGGGAAGGCAAACCCGGTCCTTAAAAATGCCGTGCAGAAGTCGGATGTGTCGACCGAAAGGTGCAGATATCACAGCTTAGGCGTAAACAGACACAACGCAACCACCGTCCTTTTCAGGGCGAACGAGGAAGAAGAAGAAGAACTTACAAACACATAAAAACGCGCCCTCGGATAGCTATGCGTTTCTTTTTTTGAACAGTATAGTTCTATGGATGATACTGACTTATGGGAGTGAAGTAGAGACAATGCTGTTGTGATAAGAGGTTTTGATGTTACTAAATATAGGCTATCCTGGACAAATAGATGTATTAGAGGATACCAGGATAGTGCCAGATAAGAGACTGGTCTTATAAGTAATACCCCCTTCTCTGAAAAGAGCAAGGGTGTATAGACAATCCAGGTGAGGTCAGACTATGTAAGTTCCCAGAGTAAAGACTGATGATGATGAAGTTCTCTGGGTCCCTAACTGTCACCCCTTTAGATTTCACCAGGACTAAAGAATCTGTGTGGTGTGTTATGGCAAGGTGTCTAGGGTAATGTATTAAATGTATTTAATTTCAAAACAGAACTTTAACTCAATGAAAATTAAGTAAATAAGACTGTTTGAAAAGTTTAGATTATATATAGAGATATATACAATTTAATGTTCCTGTACCTCAAACTTTTGGGTCAGGAATTCTCAAAATCAAGAAATTTGTATTTACAAAATAGAACTAAATATGTTGGACACTCTGTCCATGTCTTTTAAACAAAAGAGGTCACTGAAATGTCTACACCCAGTTCATGTTTCTATGCTTGATAATACCACTATTCTGTAATTGGAAGGTCTGTTGTTTTCATCCCTCCAAGGTAAAGTTTATTGTGTGGAATTGGATTTGAATGAACTATCATGTGCCTGTTGTGAAGGACTTATCTTGAACTTTAGTGATACAGTTGGCTCATAAGTATTCAGGTTCACCAAAACGTTGTGCCTCCTGGACGAAGATGAGGAGTTTAGCTGCAGGTTATAGTATGAGCATTCAACTCCCTCGTGTTCTTCTTCCCCAGGTTTCTGCAACAACTAGGTCTTTGTAATTCAACCTGGAATAAGAAGGAAAATTTCCTCCCATATAGAGCTTGTCTATATTAATTCCACACCTAATCACCATGAAAACTTACCTTGGTCAGTCATGTGTGCTGACCATTCGCACCAGACCTTAAATTTTGTTGTCTACAATCAGTTTTGTGTAATTATTCTTCTTTAGTGGTAATTCAAAGCCACTGTCCATCATACAGTGTGTGTCTTCCATACAATAAGCAGGGGTGTACAATACATATCTTGTGACCTGTTGATTATTTCTTTCTAGCATTCTATACATGGTTTCACATGTTATTTGAACAATGTATCACTCCCAACGGCAATATCAATTTGTTTCTACTGCACTTACAGTCGCAAAAATTTGTAAGGCCAATTGTCAAACATTTTCACAATTTTTCACTCCGAATAAAACTGCTTTAGACACATTCCTACGTAGGTCATCGTGACATAACCTCTCCCAATAGCAGTATCGAAATAAAATATGGCTCACAGCCTGTGGCCTACATGTCAATAAATTATACAAATAAACTTATCTATCTTACCCTCAAGTAAAGAATCTTCACACACTCAAGCTAACAGTCAGTAAAGGCTCTAGCACTGTGCACTCAGTACAGACGGCAAAGGCTTGTCCCTTCTGTCTTTTTCAAGCAGGTCAGCTTGGCATGGAAGCTTTCGATTTATGGCGGACTATACAAGACGGTGTTAATTCTTATCACCCTACCCTCAACCAATCAGAAGGCGAGTAAAAAAAAAATTAAACTATTTTCCTAGGCTGTAGAATTTGAGCAGTTCTAAGCGTGTTTGTCTAATCTGACCGAATTTGTTTATTTTATATCATATTTATTTGTGAACCGATTTTAATTATCAAAAGTGATAATTAAACGGCCAATTATTCTCTATCTTTCTATATAGTTTTCCTTTAGTTATTCTTTTGCATTCAAATGAAGTTAATTTTTTTTGTAATTAAATTTGATCTTAACCTAATGTGAAAATATTACTAAAATAAATTTTTCTATGTCAAGATAATTTTGTATGAGGGATTCTCTATGTGAATATGTTAAACAATATCCGCGCTATAATTTGAGATATCCCTTGCATTTTAAGTATCTTTAGTTATCAAGACATAAATTATTTAAGTTCGGTCAAAAACTCAAAATATGCATTATTTCCACTTCAACAAAATTTTCTTGTCCCTACAAAAAAGAGGTAACGATTTGATTGGTTGTTAAATTTTCTACGTTCATCGATAAATATTGGGGTGGTTGTGTGAAAAAAAGGGGGAAGGGTGGGGGGGGGGGTGTGGTAACTTTTAACTTGTTTTCTTAGAAAAATTCAAATACTCTTAGTTAAATGTTGGCGGTAAATTTGACTGGGCCCTCAGACAAATTTCAAATACTGTAGTTATTTATAGATTTAAAATTACGATAGCTAGTTCGTTTTGAGCGGGGAATTTGAGCGTGTTGTGATACGGATTCACTTTACTACAGCTGTACTTGATCTAATCTTCTTACTGAGGTGGCGTGATTAGTTCTCTTCCTCCCTGTCTTTGCCTTCCCTTATTCATGACAAGAGTCAGGTTTCCATTTACAACTGAATAGATTTCGGGTGTGCACTAACAGGTTTCAAACGTGGTAACCCTGCCTGGAGAAGCAAGCGCTATAAACACTGCCAACCCACGTTGTTTTGGTTATAAATATCATAAATATAAATCTAGTCCCGGGACAAAAAAGCTACTAACTGTAACCATAAAGATGTCTAGTCAAGTGCCGGAGCTCCAAGCGTCGTCGACCATATTTCTCCTAATCTCCATGTTTGACGCTCTCCATTAGTTCTGTTTTTTAAAAATCCCTTTCCAAGACATCGTGTCCAGTAATCCATTATCTTTTCTCTCTGCCTTTCTCTGCTTCTCTTTTTCTCTACTTTTCCTGTTTTCACGGTGTTTTCAAATGGTCCTCTTCTCATTAAATGTACCGTACAATGAAGGTTGATTGTCTTCTCCTTGTCAATGTTATTAAATCCCTTTGTTCGGTAGCTCTTCTCAAGCATTCTCAAATTATTATTAAAGATGGCATGAGATGCTAACAATCTATGGAGAGAATATAGCATAACTGCAAAATTTCAAATTATACGACCTGCATTAGAGGACACGAAAGGAGTCCGCCAGTTAATATTCCTGAGGACATTGCCGACCCTCCAAGGAGTACTTCGGTCAAAAATCTTGAGAACCACTGTGTAGCTAATACATAATAACATACTACAACAATATTACCAGTTCGTGCATGCTAGAAAGTAGTATACTCATTATTAGACAGTTTGAGAAGCACTGTTTTACGCTCTCAAGGGCTGTAAAGAATTGTAATAAATCACAGCTGATTCAACATCCTAAAGCGTTATTGCAGTACGTGCAGTCAGGTCAAACAAGACTGCTGTTCATATTACTGCTTGCAAATGTTTTAATGTTGTAGTTTTTGCGTTTGAAAGCACCGGAACTACGTACCTGCACATCTTAAAAAAAAAAAAAAAGCTATGAAAGTTACGGTTCCACGTAATTATTTCGCATTTATACTGTCCAGGATTGCCAATTCTGAGGTTTTCCGCCCAAATTCTTTTTTTACCTCTCAAAATGTTCCATTTGGAGCATTGTCTTTTAATTGGTTCACGCCAAACCCTAGTTGTTGTTGCCTAGGACTGCTGAGATTGTCGCTCTTTCGAATTAAATGACATGTTCAAAAATTCTTGGCATTCTGTAAATTGTTGATTCAGGCTTTTCCTGTGGCTTCACTCTGATTCCGAAGCTTGCTGAGTTGGAGTCATGAGCCCCATTTTTTTAGATCGTGTATTGTCCTGGCGTGGTATGCATTTAAAGGATCCTCACACCTGGTTTTAAGCTTGAAGGGAGAGGGGTGACATATTGTTGCATTAATGGTCGCCATCATAGGGGATCTCCAAATATGCATGGCTAAAATGCTGTGCTCCTCTTCTGGAATTTCCCAAGGAATCTCACGTGCTGCATAGAGCGACTTTCCAATTTTCCTCGCATTTTATCTGTTTATTGTGAGATCTTCCTGCACGCAGCCAAATAGATAAAAACCGAAATTCAAATCTTGGGCTAAAGTGGTTGTGACGGATGAAAATCCAGCTGTCCCTGAATTGTCGGATGATAACAATAATACCATTGAATAGCATCGAGGCCCTTGAATTTGTGTGTAGTTAAATCGTCAACGTGGAATTCTACCACGCGTGCAAATTAGTATGCATCATTTCCACGTGGATTTTACCCACGTTGGATAATTAATATGTAAACAGTCATCATGAGAGGATCCAGGAGTTTTCGTTTTGCCTTAGGTTTAGTTAGCCAAACCTACTGCCTATCTCTAGAGCGATGAAAAGCAAGCATTTCCCTACCTTTTTCTGTCATCCCGTCTAGAAGGGCGTTGCCAAGAGGAGACGTAAGCGGTCAATATCAAAAGACTGTGGTGGTCCCAGAAGAACGAAGCAGTTTTCTCACCTTCGGGTCACACGTTCATGCGAACCGACTAAGACGGGGAAAATAGCTGGCGGACCAAGAGACGAACGGGGAAGGCTAGGCTGGCAGACGCGGCTCGAAACGAGAATAGTTCCCTGATTTCAAATACGGTGTGAATCTTCACATGTCGCTATTATCTTCCATTCCATTAACTATACATTGGCATCGCCGAAAATGCAGTAATCATTCGTTTGCCAGAGAGTTGAAGTAGTACTAGCTTATAGTAGAAGCTAACAACGTTTCTGTTGGATTTCTACTATATTGGAGTCTATATTCATTAATTCATTCTGTGCTATCGGTAAATATTAGTCTTGAGTGATTTAGACGTTTAGTTTCTTCATTTATTTCACTGGATTTTGTGTTAATTTAAACCTATTAAATAAACCCATCACATAGTTTTCCAGATGTAAATTGAATAATATAACTATCCGTTATTTCCCGAGATAATAGATGTGCAACATAATCTTAAACGCTAGGCGAGCGAAATTGGTTATTAACCTCATAATTCTATTTCATCTTGCGTAAATTTTAAGTAATTAACTGTTCATAGCTAGTGGTAATTAAATCGATACATTGGCTAGTCACTCGTGAAATTCTTAAAATTAAATAATTAAATACCAGAGTGATTTTACAGGTCTTACCGAATAACGCGGGTGTTAGATTTTATTATAGTTTATTACCTGTTATCAATTTTCTCTTTTATACAGATGGTCTTACTTTGCAATCCAACGGTTTTATTATACCTAGAGAGTCATGTTCAGATGGCTTATGGCATCACCAGTTATATGTTCAAAACCATACAAAAACATTGACATTAAAATCTGATGTTAAGAGATCCTTATAGGTCCATCTTCTAAACCCATGAGAGCGGTTGAATAACCAGAACGGTCAATTGTTCACGTGTGTGAAAAGTTAAACTGGAACGGACAATGCCAGACGATTCTCTGTATTTAATTCTATAAAAGTTCCCTGGCCTGATGAGGCAGAACTTACGCACAAATTTATTGTATCAAGACCATGCTAACAGTAACCATTTTCCCTACCATCAATTCTAAGAGAGAACATTCGCGGCAAATTCTTTTCCAAGAACAGCTTGGAAATAACATTCTACGGTTTAGATATTTCCCAGTCATTACGACAGAATCCTTGAAAAACAAACTTAGTCCCTATAACAATCACTGCAATCTGACGAAGAATCCTTGCCAGGAAATTACACTCAACACACCATTTCAGCGAAATCTCCGAGCGAAATTAGCAGTGGCTATACGGAGCTTTCTGGGGCTGGACTGGACCAAATAATAAGACATATATAATAGTCTTAAGAAGTGTGTGTGATTAATTCTATGGACATATGCAGCCGACAGAGGGGTAAGTGTGAATGAAAGCGAGCTCGCTGAATGAGTGCGAGAAGGGAAAACGGAATGAAAGAATTTAGTTTCTAGATGTTCACTACTAATATAACACCTTCCTTTTATCTATTCTCTCACTAAGGCTGAAGGCCCACGGGAAAGTTAAATTAAGGACATATCCTAGATACCCGTCCCGTCTACCCCACTCCCGTTGTCAATCAATTGTTTGATCTGTTGGGTAAACACACCTCGGGTGGGATCATTTTCCAGGCTTTTCCCAGGTCTATGAGAATATATATTGCTTATTTATTTTCCCTTTATGTAGCTACCATTTCACCTGATGACATGATAACGATGTATTAACTGTTGTAACCTTGTTACGTACATTTATTACCTAAGGGGGTAGTCTTCGGTCCTGCCAAATGTACGCACCAGTCTTTATATATTTTATTATTTGTGCGTTCGATTGATTCACGCACTGACGTGCACAATGCAGTGTGAGTTGCTTGGGACGCACGGGTAACCTAGTTTGGGGATTGTGACGTCATGTTTTGAACGGGGCAGTGCGGACTTTGTTATGTCCGAGATATAGATTATTGGAATTTTCTGGCAGTTTTGTATAAGCCAATATGTTATATTGATTCAATTGGTATTCTTGACGAAGCCAATGATGGAAGGATCATGTAAGTGTCGCCCCGGTTATATTTGTATATTTATTGCCGTAAACTAAAGTATCAGGCCGCTCCCAGTTGTAGTCTAGCGGGAAGTCATCTTAGCATGTAATTTCCTAGAATGGACAGACGGAGTCGGTGGTCATATTAGATTACCGTAGAGGAATAATACCTACGTGTAAACCAGTTTATTTATTCGTATGCTTCATATTTTATATGCCGTACATTCAACAATGCCAGAAGCGTGGCATAGAATGGGAGAGGTTAGTCAACTGGAATCTCTAACCTGTTCGTATTATCGTGTATGACTTTGTTTGAAACTATATGCTATCTAACGTTATGTTTTGGAGAACGTATGGGATTGTGAAGTATGATATGGAAGATTTTATCCTGGAGTATGAATACGTTACCATGATAGACGTCCTTGAAGGAAGGTCAATGGACTTGAATGAGAAGAATATTATACGGTAACAGTTTTGTGATCCTTAGTCACTTGAGTCAGAGAAACTTCAGGAACTTTAAAAGTAATTACCATTATGCTGATGTATGATCTTTGCGCCTGTGACGATGTTAGTCTTGTCCACTCCGTATGTGTCATGTTGAATAAAATCTATGTACAGTCATCACCGACTTATGTACTGCCAGTACTTGCCCAGTTCACCCAGTTCAACACTACTTGTTGAAGTTCGTTTGAAGAATATTGTTGACATTCGTTCATTTTAACCATTCGCGTTTTAAGCTACCTCTTCACCAGTATAAACTGTACTCAACCATAAAACGGAGTCAACAGTAATTGGTGTGCCAGTCTGGTTTTGAAATCAAGAATTTCACAGGAAACGTACCCAATACAATTATCATTAATGGAAGATCTGAACTTTCAAGGCGACAACATCTTGGGATCATCTGAAGATCTGAACTTTCAAGGCGACAACATCTTGGGATCATCTGAAGATCTGAACTTTCAAGGCGACAACATCTTGGGATCATCTCTTTCTCACTATTACGTGCAAGCTGTGGTCTAATAACTCAGAACGAAGTATTTTATCCTCACACGTACATACACGGAGACGAGGCACATTGGTTTTTTTTCCTGCACGCGAGATGAGTATAACGTGTTGTCGTTGTACCCTTTATTACGTTTAGCTGTGCCTTAAATAATTATGTCCATATTTATATTTTCCTTGTTATATGTTATATGTTGTTCATTTGTCGTGGGAGGTAGGGAGGTTGATCTGACGAACGAGATCCATCTCGAAGCCAATTCGGGCTCTTCGTCAGAGGTTCTGTAGGGCTCGTCTTGTAAGTTTCAATTGAGCGATAATTCCGGTACAAGGCTAGAAACCTTGCCGAAGTTCCGATCGCTAATTGTCCCTTATAATAGTATCTGTTTAGCTGTTCCGTCAAGTTTTTATTGTTGTTCTCGTAGTTATTTTTATTCGTAATTTAGTTTTATGATGAATTTTGTTTGTATTTTGCGTCCATCTCACCTTTCCTGTCGTTCAGTTTTTTACAAAACCTATGTTTTTACACTGTGTTGTCAATTGTACTGTTAATTATCTGATCGTAGTTATCGTCGTATATTTTTACGATATTCTATTTTAGTTATACATTTTTTTTTTTTTTTTGATTTCTACGATTGTGTTCACCCGTCCAGTTTATCATGTCTTGTCGATTATGTTTCTATTGTCTTTCTCGTTGTTCATTTCATGACATTTGATTACATAAATTTATTGATTAATAACATATTTAATAATTATATGATAACATTATACCGTTCTAAGGACAGGAACGAAGAACACTTGTTATAGTAACAAGGTTAATTAATTTATATTGATTAATTATCATTTTTATAAATCAAGAGTATTGTGACTACTTATAAAGCATAATGTATTCACTAGATTATTTCATTAAGCAAGCAAAAGCTCTTCAGATGGCTCCTGATGAAGCAAAAACATGTGCACTTGCAGAATATAGGAAAGCTCAAGAAATAGAAGCCGAACAGAGAAAGTTAGAAACTTTAAGACTAGAAAAACTTCAATTTGAGGCTGAGGAACAAGAGAAGAAGATGAAATTTGAGGCAGATCAAAAACGGATTGATGCTGAGGAACATGAAAAGAAGAGGAAATTTATAGCTGAGGAAGAGGAGGAAAAAATGAGATTAGCCGCTGAATTAGAAGATAAACGAGTTCAAAAGGAAATGGAACAGAAACAAAAAGAAATGGAAGATAGGAGATTAATAGCTGAACAAAATGTAAAACGACTTCAGCTTGAGATGGAAGAGAATGAAAAAAAAACGACAGCATGAACTGAAATTAGCAGAGTCAGAATATGAGAGAATTAGGTTTACTCAGGAAGCTAATTCTCAGAGAACTTTTGAAAGCCAAACTCCATCCAGACATGATTATTTTAAGGAAATTCACCTTAAATTACCAAAATTTAATCCCCCGTCTGATGACGTAATATTCTTCCTAGATAGGTTTGAGGCCACTTGTGGATCTTATAACGTGGATAAAGCGCTATACTGTACATATTTATCCAGATTACTTACAGGGGATGCATTAGCAGTTTATCATACCACCAGCATTGGTGAGAAAAATGACTATAATGCTCTTAGAGCAGCACTTCTGCTTACTTACTTACTTACTTAGTCGTTCCCCTTCTACCGTGAGGTGTAGAGGTTTGGAAGAGAGAGCGCCAGACCATTCTATCAGCTGTCTTCTTCCTGGCCTGGTTCCAAAGTCCTCGGTAGAAAAATGGATTGTCTAATGTTGTCCTCCCAGCGGACTCTGGGTCGTCCTGGAGGTCTGGATCCCTGGCTCTTTGTTTCCCATGCTTGTCGTGGTAGCCGATCTTCTCCCATTCTGCAGACATGGCCAAACCATCTTAGTTGGGACTGTTCTATTTGGGTCTGCAGCGGATGGGATTTTAGGCCTTGACGGATGGTCTGGTTGCGGACCATGTCTCTTCTTGTTACTTCAACCACTTTCCTCAGATACCTCATTTCTGAGGTTTGGATCTGGCTTTTGTGGGTTGTAGTCATTGCCCATGACTCGCATCCATATGTCAAGACTGGGACATAGGTGGAGCGGTATACAACATCTTCGTTTTCTTACCAACCTCTTTCTTGCTGAGGAATCCTCGATTTATGGCCTGAAAAAAGTCTCCCAGCCGCTGCTTTTCGAGTGGCCAACTCTTCTTTGATGCCTCCCTTTCGGTCTATAATAGCTCCGAGATATCTAAAGTGGTCGACCTGCTCCAGGACCTGTTCTCCCAACTTAATCTGATGTTTTCTTTCTTCTCGTGATATCACCATGGATTTTGTTTTAGAGCTGCTTATGACCATCCCTCTCTTCTCCAGCTCTTCCTTGACAGACTTGCAGGTTGGATTGGAGATGTGCCTCTGATTTAGCAATCAGGGCAACATCATCAGCAAATGCCAGCTCCGAAATATAGACCTGTCTCATCTTCCAGTACCCCACTGAATACTTTCTTGTTCTCTCCTTACATGCCTTGATGACATCGTCCATAAGGAGTATGAAGAGGTAAGGTGATAGGATATCACCTTGTCTTACACCAGTGGTGGTCCTGAACTCTTCTGACTTATGGTTTGCTGTCCTCACATAATTTCTGCAAGACTTGTAGAAGCTCTGTATAGCATGAATCAGAGGTGCTGGAATATTCTTCCTTGCCAAACAGTCCCAAAGTTTGCTCCAGGGGACCCTGTCAAATGCCTTTTCCAGATCTATGAAACAAAGATGGATCTCACTCTTATACTCAAGGGCCTTTTCACTCAGCTGTCTGAGTGTGAAGATTAGGTCTTGAGTACTTCGGTTTGCTCGGAATCCGCACTGGACCTCATCCAATTGTGGCTCAGCTAGGCGTCGGAGTCTCTGCTCTAGGATTCTAGAGTAGATTTTACCAGGGACACTGAGAAGGGATATGCCTCTATGGTTTCCACACTGTCGATTGTCACCCTTTTTGAAAATTGGTGTTATGATGGCAATCTCCCAATCCTTTGGTATGGTCTTGTTGCACCATGCTGCCTGTAGGACCTTTAAGAGTAATAGGTCGCCTGATGCTCCCATGTACTTAACCATTTCTGGTGTGATACCATCATGCCCTGCTGCTTTGCCCATCTTGATTTTCTCTAGTGCTGCCCTCAGTTCTTCCATCTTTATGTCATCTTCACCATCATTGGTTTCCTCTTCTGTGTCAGTGGTTATCATTTCTGATGCTTCATCATGCTCACCATCCAGGAGTTCTGAGAAATATTCTTTCCATCTTTCCATTACTTCCTTCGGGGCAGTAAGCAATTTGCCTTGCTTGTCCTTTATAAATTTGAGAGGGCATTGTTTTTCTTTCCTCATGTTCTTTAGGGGTCTTATAGAACAATTTCTGGTTTTCTTGTGCATCTTTTTCTAGCTTTTCTCCAAATTCTTCCCAGGACTTCTGTTTTGCTGCTAGCACTTTGTTCTTTGCTTCTGTTCTGAGTGTCACATATTCTCTATATTTTTCCATTTGTCTTGTTGTGTTTTTAGCTCCTAAGTATTGTTTCCATGCCATTTTCTTCTCTCTTATTTTCTCTTTGACTTCCTCTGTCCACCAAGGTGTCCTCTTTCTCTGGTTCCCAAGTCGGACTTCACCGCATGCTTCTGCAGCAGCTGTCTTTATGATATCCTTGAATTTATTCCAGAGGGTTTCCAAGTCATCAGGTCGTTCTTCTGTATTGCTCACTGCTGTAGCAATAAGCCCCTGATATCTGGTCTTAATTTCTGGCTCTCTCAGCTTGTAGGTCCTAATGCTCATTTCTCCTGTTCGTTTACATTATAATAAACAAAACTGGAGATCAAGATCTCAGGGTCCACAAAACAGACAAGGTTCTTGGAATAAAAATTGTAAAGAACAGCATAACATTAATTATACAAACTATCGGACTCATCCAAATTTTAACTCTAGCAAAAACGACAATTGTAGCAATTTTAATGACAAAAATCACAATCGATCGCGCCGACGAGATAGATCGTCGAGTAATACAGGTAGACATTCTAATGTTGCTTTTAGTGATACACAGGCTAACGTTGAACAGGGTAAAGGAGCTGAAACTCATAATGCTATGTGTTGTTCTCTTGATTGTACCCAGGTGAAAGACTGTCCAGAATGCTCGACTCTTTTCCAGCCTTAGGCGATCACGACGCTGCGTTGCGGACATACCATGCCTAGCCTACCTATAGTCTGCACAGCCACTGCTACGTCAGTACACCAGGGACAGGGCTCTCTTAAGTTTAACAAGGGATTTGTCAACAACATTTCATGCTCTCTCCTATTTGACTCAGGTTGTAGCACTGTGGGCGTCCGGACCTCGCTGATCAACCCAAGTTGTGCCACGGGCCGGGTTGTCAAGTGTGTGACTTTCGGCGGCACCGTCGAAACATTTCCCACTGCTATTATTGATCTTAATACACCTTTTTTTCAGGAAAGATCCAAGCATGTCTTCTTCCAAATCCAATATGTGATGTAATACTTGGTCGCATACATGGTATTAAAGAGTGTACACCGCAGCAAATAGCTGAATGGGAAGAGCGACATATTCAAACTGCAAATGCAGTAGTGACTAGAGCGCAAGCTACTAATATGTCGCATGATACACCTATTGAACCTACAGTTCATACCACTTGTGATGATGATGCTCCTATTTCACGGGAGTTGTTTGCAACATTGCAAAAGAATGATGATTCATTAAAAAAAATTTTTCAGTATGTTAACAAAAAGAATACAAACAACAAACTTGCAAAATCTAGACATGACTTTATACTTAAAAATGGGATTTTGGTGAGAGTAATACGGGAAAAGGATTCATCCTTATGTTATCAGATCTTAGTCCCATCCTCTATGAGATCTCGTATATTACGACATGCGCATGACTCGCAATGTGCGGGCCATATGGGTTTTTCGCGTACCAAATCCAGAGTGCTTTCGGCATTCTACTGGCCAGGCGTCCATAGGGACATCACTCTCTATTGTCGTTCCTGTTTGATATGTCAGGAAGTTAAGGTACGGGGTCCATTTCATGCGGCTCCTATTCAAGCTGCGGACATCCCGATTAGACCATTTGATAAAATGGCCATTGACATTATTGGTCCGATGCTTCCATCTGCTAGAGGGCATACGCATATCCTTACGTGCATTGATATGTGCACTCGTTGGCCTGAGGCCATCCCTCTCAAGAACACTTCATCTGCCAGTGTAGCAGATGCATTGATGTTAATCTTCTCACGCATTGGTTTTCCACGGAAAATCTTGTCGGATCATGGGGTTCAGTTCATTTCTGAATCCATGTCTCAAGTTATGAAGACATTAGGTATAGACAGATCTCTTAGTTCTATTTATCATCCGATGTCAAATGGGTTAATTGAGCGTCTCAATAGGACACTCAAGCAGTTGTTGGGTAAGATGACTCAAGACCATCCCCAAGACTGGGATCGGGTCCTACCCGCTTGTCTCTTTGCGTATCGCGAAGTACAAAATCAAGCAACGGGGTTTTCTCCATTCCAGCTTGTTTTTGGCATGCAACCACGCGGTCCGATGTCGTTAATCCACGACTTATTGGTTGATGAGAATATTGAAGAGGAAACTCAATCCTCTTATGAGTATGTGATCTCTCTGAGAAAGAGAATCATAGATGCTTGTAGACTAGCTACTGCATCATCTGAACAAGCCAAAGAAAAAGCTCGTCTATTTGCAAACAAGTATAGACGTCTTCGCCAGCTCATACCTGGTGATGAAGCTTTTGTCTTACTACCTGCGCATAACAATCGTCTTTTAATTACCTGGAGAGGTCCTTTCAGGATCATCTTAAGAATATCCGATGTCGACTACATCGTTGATGTTAATGGTAAACATAAAACCTTCCACATTAACATGTTGAAGGAGTATTACTCACGTCCTGATTATCTACAGTCAGTGTTTCAGGCAACTGACGATCCTACACCTCCTATTCAACACTATTCTAGTTTGTCAGTCATCCAAGAAGAAGAATCTTCTTTCGATGATGTACAACTACCAATACCAGTTGTACCACTCCATTCCACTCAGAAATGGAATGATGTTACGATCTCATCTACTCTTTCGGCTGATCAACGTCAGCAATTCTCTAATATTCTACACTCGTATGAGGATGTCCTCACTGACATCCCAGGTCATACGTCAGTCATCCAACATGACATTATTCTGACTGACGATACGCCTATTCGAGTTCGCCCATATCCTATTCCTTTACACTTTCGTGATAAGGTTGATAAGGAATTGGATGAGATGCTCCAATTAAATATAATTGAACCATCTTCATCACCATATTCTTCTTCCATGGTAATCATTAGGAAGAAAGACAACAATATACGTCTTTGCGTAGATTAATAATAATAATAATAATAAATTCTTTAAGCGCCAAACACGGCGCATAAGGCAGAAACCAGTGCTCTCCAGGTTGTTCGTTGTGACGCCACTCCTCTTAGCTCTTGCACATTATTTAGGCCCAACGTTCTTCCTTCTCTTATTATTGTTCTTCTGAGTGTTTCTTTTGGTCTTCCTTTTTTCCGCTTACCCTCAGGAACCCAAGTGAGCGCCTGTAGTGGTATTCTGTTGTTTTGCATTCGTAGGACATGACCGATATATGACCATCGTCTTTTCCTTATATAGTCGGAGACATATTTCTGCCTAGAGTCTTCTCTTATTTGTCGATTAGTCTTGAATTCTTTCCAACTGATGTTCATGAGTTTTCTAAGACATTTGTTCTCGAATGTATTCAGCTTGTTCTCCAATGATTTTTGTTATTTTCCAACTCTCACAGCCGTATGTTAACACTGAGATAACATTTGAATTAAACAGACGAAGCTTGGTATGTATATTCAATGATCGTAATTTCCAAATGTTAGATAATCTATTGAAGGCGCTAGCTGCCAAAGCAATTCTAGTATGGATTTCTCTTGTTGTGTCACCATCCTGAGTCATTTTACTGCCTAAATAATTGAAACTTTCAACTTTCTGTAGTTTTTCCCCGTTCAAGATGATATCAAAGGTCTCGTTAGAAAAGTTCATAGCTTTAGTTTTAGAGGCATTTATTTGGAGACCAATTTTAACCGAGAGATGACACAAATTATTTATTGCTTCTTGGGATTGTCTTGGTGTTGAACTTAAGAATGCTACATCATCTGCGAAATCCAGGTCCCCCAGGAATTTTCCATTTGTCCATTTTTATACCCAATTGTTCATTGTGGGTATAGTTTCTCATAACCCAATCAATAGCTATTCCAAAAAGTAGTGGTGACATAATACAGCCTTGTTTCACCCCTGTTTCTACTGTAAACCATTCTGTATTCCCTTTATTTGTTCTAACACAACATCTTGCATTGTCATATAGCGCTTTGATTATATTCACATATTTTGTTGGAAAACCATAGATTGTAAGTATCTTCCACAATGATGGGCGGTGTAGACTATCAAAGGCTTTTTGAAAATCAACGAAGGTGATAATAAGTGGCGATTGCCTTTCCACTGATTCTTCTATAATTGTTCTTAGTGTGAATATTTGATCAATACATGATCGTTTCGGCCTGAAACCCGCTTGTTCTTCTCTGATCTTTTCGTCAGCATGCAATTTAAGTCTTTCTAACATCATGCAACATAATAATTTTCCAGGTACTGATAATAGAGATATACCACGCCAGTTATTACAGTCTGATAGATCACCTTTCTTCGGTAACTTTACAATAATACTGTCTTTCCATTGTTGTGGTGGTTGTTCTTCTCTCCATACTTCATTTATAATATCTAAAATTCTCAAGAGGTTGTTGTCATTAACTGCTTTAATCATTTCCCCTGAAATTTCGTCAACTCCAGCAGCTTTAAAATTTTTTAATCTTTTAACGGCTTGTTTGATCTCGTCCAGCGTGAATTCATCGCAAGTTATTGGCAAGGTGGTTGTGGATGTTTCATTATTAAAATCAGGTGTTACTGTTGGTGGTGGTCTGTTTAGCACCTCCATGAAGTGCTCAGCCCATCTCTTCATTTGTTCTTTTTCTGTTGGTATTGAATTCCCTAATTTACCTTTAACAGGTGTTTCCATAGCAGTAGGCTGGTGACATAGTTGTTTTGTAATTTGATAAAGGCACCTACTATTACCAGTTCTTGCAGCATTTTCAGCTTCTACGGCCAGTTCATTGATGAAATGTCTTTTATCTCTTCGAGTTTTTGTCTTCACTTCTTTATTTAACAAGTTATAAGTTAGTTTGCAAGATTCAACTGCATTATGTGTACTTGCTGCTAGTAGTTTAAGTTTTGCTGTTTTCCTTTCTTGTATTTTATCCCAAGTATCTTCTCTCATCCATTTTTTCTTTTTATGTACTAGGTATCCGGTGGTCGCTACAGCTGCTTCTGTCATTGCTGTTCTCAGTTGTTCCCATTTAGTATCGATTGTCTTGGTGGTGATATCGTTGTCAATTTTGCCTAAAGCATCGAAATAGTTGTTCATTTTGACATTATATTCCTTCTTTATATCATTTGATTGCAGTCTGTGTACATCTATTCTTCTATTTTTATTCGGTTGGTATAACTTCTTCAGTTTAATTCTCATTTTAGCTATGCAGAGGTTATGATCGCTTCCGATCTCTGCACCTCTGTATGCTCTGACGTCTTGAACTGATGAGCGAAATTTAGCGCTTATGCAGAAGTGATCTATCTGGTTCTTAGTTCTGCCATCAGGTGAATTCCATGTTATCTTGTGGATATTCTTATGTGGAAAGATGGTGTCTGCCACAACGAGGTTTGATATTTCACAAAGTTCTAGAAGTCTTTCGCCATTTTGATTCAAACAGCCTATGCCATGAGTACCGAGATATCTTTGTACTCCATCGTTGTTGTCACCTACTTTGGCGTTAAAATCACCCATGACTGCTATTATGTCATGCTTGGGTATTGTGTTGATGGTACTTAGAAGTGCTTCATAGAAGTCATCTTTTGTGGTATCAAGAGCGTCGTTAGTTGGTGCATAACATTGTACAATTGAGAGCTTGAAAAATCGTGTCTGAAATCTAGCTAATATTAGCCTCTCATTGATAGGTACCCAGCTGATAAGCGATGCTGCTGCTTTCTGTGTCATTAGGATGGCTACTCCCTCTGTGTGACGATTATCATTACTACCAGAGTATATAATTTGCTTTTTTTCTTCTGAAATATATTTTATGCCCTTCCCTGTCCATCTACACTCGCTGACACCCAATAAGTCCAACTTATAATTATCCATTTCTTTAATTACTTCTTCCAATTTTCCGTCTTGATACATAGTTCTTACATTCCAGTATCCAATTTTAGAAATCTCCTTAGCCCCCAAGATATTTGAGTGAGTCATGTTTACTGTCGAGCCTGGTTCTGTTTCGGTAACAATAGCTTGTTTTACGATAGTGAATTGTTAACTCACTGATCAACCCTCCGATCCAACCGACCGATTCGAGGGTTTCGAGGTCAGTTATAGGAAAATATCTACACCACTAGATACTCTGGTGTATCTTTTATTCTATAATTTAACATAACATGGTGATATCCATCGAAATATACACATTCCTGATGTTTTTCTTTCGGCGTCTAAGGTGAGAAACGAATTTCACCTCCATCTTGGAAGGGTAGATAACTTGCGTAGATTACAGGAAATTAAACAAAGTTACAAAATTCGATGCGGAACCATTACCTCTTTTAGATGACTTATTGGAGAGATTATCTCATGCTACATTCTTTTCGAAATTTGACCTTTCAAAGGGATATTGGCAAGTGCCACTCACTCCTAAAGCAAAGCCATTCACCGCTTTCTCGACACCACGGGGTCTTTTTCAATGGAATTTTATGCCATTCGGGTTAATGAATGCGCCAGCTACCGTTGTACGCATGATGCGCCGCATATTGTCTCATCGTCCCGATGTCATTACTTATATAGATGACATCTGTCTTTTCAGTGACTCTTGGGATGAACATATTCAGGGTTTAAAATCTTTACTTTCTACCTTACGGGATTATAACTTAACAGCGAAACCTTCAAAGGCTTTTGTCGGTTTTCATGACATCTCATTTCTGGGTCACCGCATAGGTCATGGTTTCATGTATACAGAAGACAGTAACGTCTCTAAAATTTTAAACATCTCAGCACCTAAGACAAAAAAACAAGTTAGGTCGCTTTTAGGACTAATACAGTTCTATTCAAAATTCATCCCTCATTTGTCTACTATAACTGCACCTTTTTCGTCTCTACTGAAAAAAGGCACATCTAATGTAATAAAGTGGTCGCAGGATCACCAAACGGCGTTAGACTATATAAAACAATTTTTTTCAAATGCACCTTTTTTGAGGTTGCCTGACAAAAATCTCACCTTCATTCTCCGCAGTGATGCAAGTTCTTACGCTATCGCTGCAGTTTTGATGCAGGAATATAACGGCACCTTATTTCCGGTTATGTACGTATCCAGAAAGCTCACGCCGAGCGAGACGAAATATTCCGTTCTGGATAAAGAGCTCCTTGCTCTTGTCTGGGCAATCACTAAACTGGATCGTTATCTCCTCGGATCACACTTTGTGGTGGAGTCTGACCAGAAAGCTCTTACCGCACTGAATACAGGGAACGTTAAGTCATCAAAGTCAGCGCGTTACGCTATAGCGCTTCAACCGTTCCATTTTGAGATACGAGCTATTCCTGGAGTGCAGAATGTGTTCGCAGACTGTCTATCAAGATGCCCAAGCGAACTTGTCGAAACTAAGCCACTTCCAGATGTTGGAACATCCTCACCGATAACATAAATAACTTTGTACATTGTTATTGATACTATATTAACGTTTTATTAGAACGAGAACATTGGTACTACAGTAACTTTTTATTAATATGGCAACAGTGTTAAGAGCGACAAATATACATTTGTTATTCCTATGGAACATATTACACTACATAACGTGTTAGAGAATATATTATATCGTGTATGGAACATTGAGAACATTATCTCGTCGATTACTAACTAGTTGTAACGGAACAGTGACATATTGATAGGGATATTGAAATTACTTAGAATATATTGTTAACTAGTTATTTGTTAGTAATTAAGAAATATATGAATTAGATTAATTCAACTTAATCTATTTAATTGATTATGGATCACACACAAACTAACTTTCTTAGTTGTCAGGTAATACCTACATTCACGGGTCTTAGTTATGATATCTCACTGTTAGATCACTAGTCAACCGTACTAGTGTTAGAAAACATTAAGTGTGTTGATTCTTAAAGTGTTTAATTTTGCATTGCTTCATTTTTGCACATTGTATTTTCAATTTTTCTGTTTCATTGATTCTCTTGTCATTGATCATCATCAGTGTTGCTGTTCATTTTCATTTTTGAAATCATATGTTTCAAATTTTGTTGAAAACTTAGTTGAATTTTATTATCATCTTTTTTTTTATGGTTTTTTTCATTTTTCATTTTCAAACTTGTTTTACCACATCGTTCCAAAGTAGGTCGTTTGTGGATGTGTGCTTTAATGCATACTATCATTTAGTTATATTCATTTCGTTTAATATTCTTTTCTTAATATGATATAACTTTATGCATTTCATATCTTGTGGTAGTTTTGACTCACCTCTCTCGGGTATTAAGTTAAAAAAAAAATTAATAGAATTAATTTTTTTTTAAGGGGAGGTGATAAGGGAGCTGTTACGTACATTTATTACCTAAGGGGGTAGTCTTCGGTCCTGCCAAATGTACGCACCAGTCTTTATATATTTTATTATTTGTGCGTTCGATTGATTCACGCACTGACGTGCACAATGCAGTGTGAGTTGCTTGGGACGCACGGGTAACCTAGTTTGGGGATTGTGACGTCATGTTTTGAACGGGGCAGTGCGGACTTTGTTATGTCCGAGATATAGATTATTGGAATTTTCTGGCAGTTTTGTATAAGCCAGTATGTTATATTGATTCAATTGGTATTCTTGACGAAGCCAATGATGGAAGGATCATGTAAGTGTCGCCCCGGTTATATTTGTATATTTATTGCCGTAAACTAAAGTATCAGGCCGCTCCCAGTTGTAGTCTAGCGGGAAGTCATCTTAGCATGTAATTTCCTAGAATGGACAGACGGAGTCGGTGGTCATATTAGATTACCGTAGAGGAATAATACCTACGTGTAAACCAGTTTATTTATTCGTATGCTTCATATTTTATATGCCGTACATTCAACAATGCCAGAAGCGTGGCATAGAATGGGAGAGGTTAGTCAACTGGAATCTCTAACCTGTTCGTATTATCGTGTATGACTTTGTTTGAAACTATATGCTATCTAACGTTATGTTTTGGAGAACGTATGGGATTGTGAAGTATGATATGGAAGATTTTATCCTGGAGTATGAATACGTTACCATGATAGACGTCCTTGAAGGAAGGTCAATGGACTTGAATGAGAAGAATATTATACGGTAACAGTTTTGTGATCCTTAGTCACTTGAGTCAGAGGACTTTATTGGTAGAGAATCTTCAGGAACTTTAAAAGTAATTACCATTATGCTGATGTATGATCTTTGCGCCTGTGACGATGTTAGTCTTGTCCACTCCGTATGTGTCATGTTGAATAAAATCTATGTACAGTCATCACCGACTTATGTACTGCCAGTACTTGCCCAGTTCACCCAGTTCAACACTACTTGTTGAAGTTCGTTTGAAGAATATTGTTGACATTCGTTCATTTTAACCATTCGCATTTTAAGCTACCTCTTCACCAGTATAAACTGTACTCAACCATAAAACGGAGTCAACAAACCTATTTTTTCTTTCTAAAGATTTAATAAATTTTATAAACCTTAGCTATTAGTTCTGGTCAAGACCTTCCCCTGCCCCATTATATATGTGCAAACAAAGCAACGACTGGTTAAAATTATAGTTAAATAATGATACTCTCACCTGCCAAACAGTCCTTCCACGCCACCTGACACCCTCATCTATCACACACGCACACACTCATGCGTGTCGTCCAACTCGACGAGTATGGTGTTGTGCATGAGGCTGGCAATCTCACCGTGTAACATAGGTTGCTACCGAAACCACTACTGCAAGAGCACACACTCAGCTATCACACACACACTCATGCATGTCGTCCAATGAGACTAGTATGGTGTTGTGCATGAGGCTGGCAATCTCACCGTGTAACATAGATTGCTACCGAAACCACTACTGCACGAGCATCTGAATGCTTCATACGGAGGCAAACCACACTGGTGGCCCCATGCTCCCTCAGGAGCGGAGAAGAGAAATATATATCTCCAAGTGAACCCACGTGCTCTCACAAACCATTCTTCACATAACAATAATTAAATAATAATCAACTGGACATAAAATAATATTCACTTATATGTACAACAAATACTCTCAATAATGAGAATAAACCACCACCTCGCAACTGATCCATCTGTTGACTCCGTTTTATGGTTGAGTACAGTTTATACTGGTGAAGAGGTAGCTTAAAACGCGAATGGTTAAAATGAACGAATGTCAACAATATTCTTCAAACGAACTTCAACAAGTAGTGTTGAACTGGGTGAACTGGGCAAGTACTGGCAGTACATAAGTCGGTGATGACTGTACATAGATTTTTATTCAACATGACACATACGGAGTGGACAAGACTAACATCGTCACAGGCGCAAAGATCATACATCAGCATAATGGTAATTACTTTTAAAGTTCCTGAAGATTCTCTACCAATAAAGTCCTCTGACTCAAGTGACTAAGGATCACAAAACTGTTACCGTATAATATTCTTCTCATTCAAGTCCATTGACCTTCCTTCAAGGACGTCTATCATGGTAACGTATTCATACTCCAGGATAAAATCTTCCATAACATACTTCACAATTCCATACGTTCTCCAAAACATAACGTTAGATAGCATATAGTTTCAAACAAAGTCATACACGATAATACGAACAGGTTAGAGATTCCAGTTGACTAACCTCTCCCATTCTATGCCACGCTTCTGGTATTGTTGTAACAGCATATTAAAACATGTGCATAAGGTAATCAATAACTTCTTCCACTCGTAGGAATCCTTCTTCTACGATACGAATCCAAAAGGCTATCGACTCTGTAGGTCCATTCTAGGAATAACATATTCCCGCTAGACTAGTATAAGAGCGGCCTTAAATACAGCATTCAATAAGAAGTGGGGCGATAACTTACGTGACATTGCTGCTATTGGTTTCGACCTGAAGACCAATACAGATCACTAGAATAAATGGCTTCCATAAACATGCCAAGGAATACTAACATATTATATCAATCACGGACATAAGCCAAGTCCATGTTGCCCTTCAAATCATGACGTCAGAAACTACCCAACTAGGTTACCCGTGCGTCCCAAAGCAACACACACTGCTTTGTGCACGTCAGTGCGCGAATCATTCGACCGCACAAATAATATCACTACATCAAGACTGGTGCGTACATTTGGCAGGACCGAAGACTACCCCCTTAGGTAATAAATGTACGTAACACCATCTCAATATTCATCCCTGCACTTTGAACATGTCGTAAGTGACGACTGGTGCGTCTGGCAACAAGCGTGTCGTATATGACCCCTAATGAGATTGGGAACTCATCACATGAAACACATCGTTACCGTTACCGAAACAACCACTGCAATAGCATAAAAATGCTTCTTGTGGGCCTGTAATGGACACCAGCTGCATTGGTGTTTCCATGCTCCGCTGGGAGCAAACAGAGAAACACCTCTGTCTCCAAGTGCCTTACGCACCAAGGAGTGGCCCTAATATCACCAGACATCTAAATGACTATTCTCACCTCAAAGTAACCCACCAAAGATAAACAGTAGAATAATCAATAATCATGACATACACTTAATTACTCTTACATTAAAGAATAAAATGTAATTATTCTTGACTTTAACAAAACTGGAATTAAATTCATCACCTAAAGGAGATCTTAACACGAAAACTATCTCTTTCCTTTACTGGGGAAAATTATCTTATCCTGCCTTGGCCCACGTGTCAATTCACCCAGTATAAAACTGCGTAACATTATAGGCTTGATAACTAAGAGTGTTACTGCAGACTCCTCGCGCCGCTTTTATACAGTCATCACCACGTGGCTGCCATCTTGCTAACAAGTCAATATTATCTAAATTCAAGTAATAGATCGCTTCTCTGCCTGGTTTCATGTATGAAATACTTTCATATTATATTTGCCTTTCTGATGAATGAAATAATTGCTCTTACACTCTCACATCTGTGATTTGGGCTAAGCGTGCCTAATAAAACCTATCCAGACATTATTTTCACTCATCTATCATTTCAAGACTAAATTATTAGGTCCTGGAAACACATCAATCTATTTATTTCATTAACCATTAAAACAGACACGCTCAATATAATTTCAGAATTATAGAACACTAATGCTATTCTAAATTAACTCACGTGCTCAAGGCATTTACAGCTTGGCTCTGGTGTCTAACTTCGTTTGTTCTCTCTGGGCGGCTTTTGCAAAATAGGCCCGTTTGCCGCTCGCTATCTCTTTATATAGGCTCTAGGCTAATCACTCAACTTTAGTGCGCTGTGCGGATTAATTTTGCCCCTTAAATAACACTCGCTTTTATTGCTTTATTAATAGCGAAAACACAAATAAAACCTACAGCTATTTAATATAACACACAACTATCAAATATAACTAATTTTTAGGCTTTATTATGGCCTAGTAATAAATCTTCTACTGGGTCAGACTCTTCACATCCCAGCGTGCTGCGCGCACATCGAAAATATATGGGCGATAAATATGCCTTGAACATGAAGAGGGCGTCTTTACGGCCCCATCACAGACAGATAATAGCAGCGATAGGCTAGCAAATTAATAACGGTAGGAGGTATCTCAGGTAATTTATATTTTGTGTTTTTCTCGAAAGAGGCTTAGAGTTTTTTTTTCTCCCCCTTCTTTTTCTTCTTATTCTCTCGTCGTAGTAGCATCCAGTTCTTTGACATGGCAGAAAGAGTTAAGCTTAGATCCATGTTGAGAGAGGAGGCTAAGGAGACAGGATTACAAGGAGATGCAGCGAACGTGTTTGTCAACAGGGAACGTGACAGATATGACGAGAAGGAAGCACAAGAGAAAGCAGAGAGGAAGGAAGAGAAAGAGAGAGCAGAAGCTAGGAGAAGGAAGAGAAAGAGAGAGCAGAGAGGAAAGAAGCCCAAGATAGAGCAGAGAGGAAAGAAGCGGAAGATCGTCAATTAGAACACAAGAAAATTGAGGCAGAGATGGAATCTCGGAGGGAAAGAGAGAAGGAGAGACAACGTGAGGAGAGAGAGAAGGAGAGACAGCACGAATTGGCGCTTAAGGCTTTAGAGAGTCGGGGTGCTTCTACTTCCAATAATGGAGAGGCGTCTTCACCCCAGTCTCAATCAACTGATCTCTCCAGCACTCATTCTGCCCTATTAACAGCTATGTCTTTTGTCTTAGAATTTTTCCCTAGCCCCAACGAGAAAATTGACACATTCCCAGAGAAATTCGAGAAACTGGCGAATCTGTATGGGTTAGAGAGTTCCCGGTGGTGCCTTAAACTTTCACAGGCCCTAAAAGGTTCTGCTTATGATGTGTACGTCAAGCTGGGAAGCAGCCAAGATGACTACGACATGTTAAAGAAGGCCTTGATAGAGCGTTTTGAGATGACCGCTCGCAAATTTCTACAAATGTTCAGAAACAGCCGAAAGGAGAGCACGGAGACCTTTCCCCAGTTCTCTTCACGTCTGTCGGGCTATTTGACAAAGTGCCTGGAATTATCAGAATTACCTCTTACATATGAGGGAATTCTTGAACTTGTTCTTGTGGAACAGATAAAATCAACTTTGTCGAACGAAACCCGTAGATTTCTGGCGGAGCAGGGCACAGTCAAGCTTGAGGACATCCTCAATAAGGCGGAACGCTATGCAAATGCAATGGCTGAACTTCCTAGCACAAAACGCAGACCAACAGATGAGCCATCTCGAAAACAGAATATAGAACAGTCATCCTATTCTTCTAATTCCTCTCAGCACTATAACCAACGAGAAACTAATACCCAGAGACTTCCCCAAGAAAAATCGAAATTCTACAAAACCCGATATCACACCAAAAACAATCCTGATCAACCTGCAAAGCCTGCGTGGCAGCGCGGCCACCAAGGACAAGGCAAAGGAAAGACTCCTGCAGCAGGGACGTCTGATCAGGGCAAGCACACCGGGCCGAATCGCATCGGATGCTTGCATACAGCATTGCAAGGCAGAGTCAATGTCAGTGATTCTCAACCTGAGGGAGAGAGACCCTCAACGCAAGAAACTGTTATTTTGAACGGTACCTCAACTACTTGTCTTTTTGACACTGGATTATCTTTGACTGTATCGTCGCCAGGCACCTAGTCAAACCCGGTCAGGAGACAGAGGACACCGTCAAACTATGTGGAGTTTTTAAGAGTGACGCACCCAGGACGCTGCCTATCGCACTGGTAGAAATACACTGTGATTTTGTCAGAGGTGTTATTAAAACGGCCATTATGGATGATCCTATCTACCCAGTTATCCTGGGATGTAGATATGTGTTTGTTGAGAGACCAAAAGAGCCGATTGTGGCAGCGGTAACTACAAGAGGGCAAACCAAGAAGGAGAGGGAGCCTGCGCCAAATTTGTTGCCGAATGAACTGAAAGAGGCGCAACAAAAGGACCCTACTCTGGAGCCCTGCTTTAGCCCATGGCTAAGGACCCCAGACACCACGGAGACATCTTTTCGAAGGATGGCGTATTGTATCGTAGAACGGGCGACCCTGATACAGGGAATAACCAGCTCCTAGTACCGACGCAGTACAGAAGCCAGATCTTAGAAATGGGGCACTATCTTCCCTTTAGCGGACATATGGGACAAAACGCCACTATTCAGCGAATAAAAACTCACTATTGGTGGCCAGGAATGAACTCTGAGATTATCAGGTACGCGAAATCCTGCACCCAGTGCCAATGTGTGGCACCCAAGCAACAAACACCCTTTATTCCCATGGGTGATGTGCCAGTAGTGGGGACACCATTTCAACAGGTTGTAATCGACATTTTAGGACCCTTAGAAAGGACTAAAAGAAGGCACAGGTTTATCCTGACCTTAGTCGACACTTGCACTTTGTGGGCCGAAGCTATACCGCTAACATGCACGAATTCCAAGCATGTCGCAGAAGCCCTCGTGCAGATATTTACACGGTTGGGTTTCCTTCAAAACGTTTTGACGGACAAATCCCAATACCGTAGCCTGTTGATGGAAGAGATCGTTAAGATCTTGAGGAACCAGCACATCTACACAAGCCCTTATAATCCGGCCGGAAGTGGGTTAGTAGAACGTGTCAACGGAAGCCTCACCAGGATGTTATGTAAGCTGGCTCAAGAGAAACCTGAAGAATGGGACCTTTATATATCTGCAGCTTTATTCGCCTACAGAGAAGTTCCCCAGGCATCTACAGGATTTACGCCAGCTACACTTTTATTCGGTAGACCTATAAAGGGGCCTCTAGAAGCCTTACTTCGGTCCCTGACAGACCAAAAGGCTGATGAGACAGTCGTCTCAGCAAGCAAATATGTATCAGAGCTCAAGGAAAGGTTACAGCTAGGATAGGATCTAGCTACAACAAACCGTAAGAAATCACGCGCAAGACACGCTCAAAGATACAATAAAGCTGCAAAAGAGAGAGAACTCCAACCAGGGGAGAAAGTTTTGTTGCTACTTCCAACCGGAAACAACAAACTTCGCATCGGATGGCAAGGACCGTTTACCGTCCTTAAAAAGATCTCCCGCACTAATTACAAGATCTCCATTAAAGGAAAGGAGAAGGTCTTTCACGTTAATCTGTTAAAGAAATATTTAGAAAGACCAGTGCCGTCCTCCGAGCATCTCCTGGCTGTCGCCATAGCAACGGAAGACGAGGAAGATGACGATAGTTGCATGGAGTATCCATTGCAACAAACAGAATCCTTTAAAGATGTCACATTCGGCGACAATCTCTCATAAGAACAACAAACAGAAACCAGGGCGCTGCTGAAACAGTACGCTACAGTCTTAACGGATGTACCTGGTCGAACAAATCTCATAGAATTTGATATGAAACTAACAAACGAGACCCCTGTTCGAACCAGAGTTTACCCCATCCCGTACGCTAAAGCTGATGCACTACGCGGAGAAATAGACAAGCTGCGTCAGGCAGAAATTATCAGCGAGTCTACCTCTCCTTACAGTTCGAGTGTAGTACTGTTGCAGAAGCCCAATAAAGAAGTTCGGTTGTGTATAGATTACCGGTTGTTAAACGCTGTAACGGAATTCCAGCCCGAACCTCTACAGACTATTTCTGAGTTGTTCACCAAGCTTAGCAAGGCAAGAATTTTCTCCAAGATTGACCTGAGTAAAGGTTATTACCAAATACCAGTCAAGGAGGAGGTTAAACCCTTGTTAGCTTTCAGCATTAGTGAAGGACATTACACATTTAATGTGATGCCGTTCGGATTGCACAACGCACCAGGAGTGTTCACCAGGATGATGAGGAAGCTTTTAGAACCTTTGCACAGTCCTCATATCCATAATTTCATGGATGACATCTTAATTGCATCGGAAACCTATGACGAACATATTGCTACGGTTGCTATGCTCCTTGGGAGACTACAGGAAACTGGTCTCACAGCCAGACCTAGCAAATGTCTTATCGGGTTTGAAAAGCTAGACTTCCTGGGGCATACTATTTCTCATGGCTGCATGTGGCCTGTTAGGAAGAATGTTGAGAAAATAGTTGCAACTAAAAGGCCCCGAACGAAGAAAGACACCCGTTCTTTCCTATCACTATGTGCGTATTATCAGAAATACATCCGAAATTTCAACGGGCTAACAGCACCCCTTACAAAATAAGGTTATTTGGGATTCGAAGTGTGAAGAAGCTTACAGCACTTTAAAAGGACAGTTGTCCGGATACCCCATTCTGAGGCTACCTGACCTCAAGAAATCTTTTGTATTGCGGGTCGACGCGTCGGGTCAAGGCATCGGGTCAACCCTGCTTCAAGCAGATGACACCAATCCGAATCTGTTATTCCCAGTTGCGTATGGCAGTCATAAATTAAACACGGCTGAACGTAACTACTCCACAGTTGAAAGAGAATGTTTGGCACTAATTCATGGCATAAGACGTCACCATGAATTTCTTTACGGTACATCTTTTACGGTGCAAACAGACCACGCTCCCTTCGCTTTTCTTGACGCAAATAAGGAATTCAACGCAAGAATCATGCGCTGGGCTTTGCTTTTAAGCGTGTACTCCTTCAAAGTGGAATATATTCCGGGAAGACAGAATGTCGGAGCTGATTTCATGAGTAGAAACTGGACTACGGAAGAAGAGGAGGAAACCGAACATACCAATCATCCTAAAGCTACCGATCAGGGCAGCTTCATTGTCATAAATGAAACATGAAAAATTGTTTCATGTCTCAAAGGGGGGACGATTGTGACGGATGAAAATCCAGCTGTCCCTGAATTGTTGGATGATAACAATAGTACCCTTGAATAGCATCGAGGCCCCTGAATTTGTGTGTAGTTAAATCGTCAACGTGGAATTCTAGCACGCGTGCAAATTAGTATGCATCATTTCCACGTGGATTTTACCCACGTTGGATAATTAATATGTAAACAGTCATCATGAGAGGATCCAGGAGTTTTCGTTTTGCCTTAGGTTTAGTTAGCCAAACCTACTGCCTATCTCTAGAGCGATGAAAAGCAAGCATTTCCCTACCTTTTTCTGTCATCCCGTCTAGAAGGGCGTTGTCAAGAGGAGACGTAAGCGGTCAATATCAAAAGACTGTGGTGGTCCCAGAAGAACGAAGCAGTTTTCTCACCTTCGGGTCACACGTTCATGCGAACCGTCTTAACGGGGAAAATAGCTGGCGGACCAAGAGACGAACGGGGAAGGCTAGGCTGGCAGACGCGGCTCGAAACGAGAATAGTTCCCTGATTTCAAATAAGGTGTGAATCTTCACATGTCGCTATTATCTTCCATTCCATTAACTTTATATTGGCATCGCCGAAAATGCAGTTTATCATTCGTTTGCCAGAGAGTTGAAGTAGTACTAGCTTATAGTAGAAGCTAACAAAGTTTCTCTTGGATTTCTACTATATTGGAGTCTATATTCATTAATTCATTCTGTGCTATCGGTAAATATTAGTCTTGAGTGATTTAGACGTTTAGTTTCTTCATTTATTTCACTGGATTTTGTGTTAATTTAAACCTATTAAATAAACCCATCACAAAGTTTTCCAGATGTAAATTGAATAATATAACTATCCGTTATTTCCCGAGATAATAGATGTGCAACATAATCTTAAACGCTAGGCGAGCGAAATTGGTTATTAACCTCATAATTCTATTTCATCTTGCGTAAATTTTAAGTAATTAACACATTAACTACCTGATGCGTGATGCCATATGATGATGGATGGTATCCGCATGTCTGGTTTTGTGTGGTGTGCAGATGTGTTCAGTCAAAACAATGTTCATACAAAAATAACAGGGCAATCCACATAGGACGTCAGTAAACTCACGACGTATAAAGTCAATGATTCTTGTAACAGCCGTTGACGTTTTTCTTCATTA
Organism: Oreohelix idahoensis; assembly: GCA_024509875.1. Lineage (NCBI taxonomy): Eukaryota > Metazoa > Mollusca > Gastropoda > Stylommatophora > Oreohelicidae > Oreohelix > Oreohelix idahoensis. Next base: position 314,560 of record JAMPIV010012021.1, read on the forward strand.
TTTATTGTGGACGCCACAGTGACAAAATGGTTACGCGAATATGTAGGCACATCAAACAGTCATTATCACAGCAACATTCAATACAGCAATAGACGGTAGACAGCATTACAATGATGAGTCAGATGCATGTTATATTTCATAGTGCTGTAAATGTAGTCAGGTGAAAAAAACTCCATCCTTTTCTATAACAGCCAGGAGATAACCAGATGTATGAGATCAGTTCACTCTCCTTAGTCTGACTTCAGCAAGACAGACACGTCTGCCGAAGTATAAATAATGTCCTCAAAAATATCCTCTAGATAATAAAGGTTTTCCAAACCTAGTTCATTTAACAAAGTAGCAAGTAATGGTCCTTGGTACATGCATCAACCGATGCAGTACAATGCAGCGACATGTGAGCTGGGAAAAAACATCTCGTGACGACGACTTTCGAAGACAGGCTATGAATCGAAATCGCTCACGACCCAAAATCGATAGAGTTAATGGAAAAAGTCAATTTACCTTGCTTTCAAGAAATACAGAAATATCACGCCTCCCGGCATGTGCAAATACACTAGAGGTATTATCCCGAATAAACGAAATATCCATAAGAGGACTACACATCCCTGACAGAACAAAAAATAGCGGAGATCCCCTCTTCAACGAGGCATCTCTTTCGCCATTCCAAATCGCTCACTCCACTAGTGGTGGGCGGAAACCGATCGACCAAAAAGCAAGACAAGTCATGCGCAGTCCAGCGCAAAATGACCACAGCTCAAAACTGAACTGCATTCGATACCAACGCGAGAAGACAAATGCTTACCGAGAAAAGTGACTATAAATTTCAAGCAGTTGTTGCCCTTGCGTTATAAAATAGATATTGTAATAAAATGATGTTGCGAGAATTTATCACGCAACATATCACCACCTCCTCCCGATAAAAAAAAAATGTGGAACATATTTTTTTTTTTAAATATCAAAGAGCATGCGATAAGCGGCTCAAAACGCACGAATTATGCGCTGATAATTAACTAAATTGCCAAACAATAGGCTAATTATAGAGTGTCTGGTGAGGATATACCTCAACAGAAAAATAAATATGTCTCAAAAAATATTCACATCGGGGAGGTGTCACCAACACACATCACGTTAGCATGTAAACACAATATACGTATGCAAGTTACCATAATCATCATTAAACAGCATACTCTAATATTGTCTTTAAAAATGGATGTACAAATCTGATAGGAAAATTTAAATAGTACATTATTTGACATGTAATGACATAAGTACATAGTAAAGTTAAACTACATGACGATCCAGGACATATGCTCTGGTATTCCGAGGGTAAGTACACAATCTAGAACTCGTCATGCTTGATACTAGTAAGGTAAGTCCTCAGCTCAACAATGACATTCTGAGAAAGTACAAGCAATATAATGCTAATTAATAACTAATATGCTTCATAAGGTACAATACATTATTAATAATTGTGGCTGTTTAGTAAACTAACGGCCCTTATATTAACTACTCAGTCCTCCTCTATCATCTTAAAAAACGAACAGAAGAAGATGACAACAAAGCACGATAGTGTGTACATATAAAGTAAGTACAGATGTGCTAATCTATTGTAGAAATATAGGTGTGTTATGACTCTGTAATATATGGAAATATAGGACAGAAGTATTAGTTGGAGTCATGTGGGCATCTAGACAAAATGTCAGCCATCACATTATCCGCACCACGGATAGCTCGTACCGTGAAGTGAAAAGGTTGAAGAGCTATAGCATATCGAGTGGATCTCGAACTCTTCAAATTCTTAGTCTGAATAGCTGTAAGAGCTTTCTGATCAGTCTCTAGAATGAAATGTGCGCCCAGGAGGAATCTTTGTAGTTTTAGAATTGACCAAACCATCGCTAACAACTCACGGTCTAAAACCGAGTAGTTCCTCTCTGCCGCATTTAGTTTTCTAGAAATGTACATAACAGGATGCAGAGTATTTGCATATTCTTGCATCAGTGCTGCTCCAATCCCAGTGGATGAAGCATCACTCCGAAGAACAAAAGTCCTATCAAGAGTAGGTAATCTTAAGATGGGAGGAGAAGAAAATATATTCTTGATTTGGTCTAGTGAAGATTGGCATTCTTCAGACCAACGGACCAGATTAGGCGAACCTTTCTTCAACAATGTTGATAGAGGTGCCATGATCGAAGATAAATTTGGAATAAATCTCCCATAAAATTGAATTAAACCTAAGAGACTCCTAACTTGTTTCTTCGTTTTAGGAACAGAGATGTTCAGTATTTTGGAAGTATTGTGGTCTTCTGTCTTCAAGAGACCATGACCAACACGATGACCCAGGAAAGAGATTTCACCAAAACCAACAAAAGCTTTAGAAGGTTTTGCTGTCAAATTATTCTCACGTAGAGTGGACAGTAAGTCATATAACCCTAAATAGTGATCTTCCCAGGTATCACTGAAGAGACAGATGTCATCTAAGTATGCGATGACATCCGAACGATGTGACAGAATTCGACGCATCATGCGAACGAAAGTGGCAGGGGCGTTCATGAGACCAAAAGGCATAACATTCCATTGAAATAGACCCCTAGGTGTAGAAAAAGCAGTAAGAGGTTTGGCATGCTCTGCTAAAGGCACTTGCCAATAACCTTTAGACAAGTCAAGTTTAGTGAAGAATCTAGAATTAGAAAGTCTAATCAGTAGATCTTCTAACAAAGGCATCGGTTCAGCGTCGAACTTTGTGACCTGATTCAATTTGCGATAATCAACGCAAATTCGTATGTTCTTATCCTTCTTCCGGACAATAACCATGGAAGAAGAATATGGTGAAGTCGATGGTTCAATTATATTTAATTGAATCATTTCATCCAATTCCTTTTCCACTTGCGACTGAAAGTGTATAGGAATAGGATACGGCCTAACCCTAATTGGATTATTGTCGGTAAGAATTATGTCATGTTCTATGACATCTGTGTGTCCAGGAATGTCAGTGAGAACATCCTGAAATGTTTGTAACATCGACAAGTCTCGTCGATGTTCGTCACCAGAAAGATTAGGAGAAACAGAAACGTTTTTCCAAGATTCCGTGGAATGTAATGGAACCACTGGAAGGGGAAGGTTGACATCAGAGAAGGTAGCTTCCTCATCCTGTATGACAGACAGGGATGAATAATGACCGTGAGGTGCAGGAGCATCATCCGTTGCCTGGAAAATAGGCAGCAAATAGTCCGGACGTTCGTGAAATTCCGAAAGCATGTTTATGTGGAAAGTTTTATGCTTTCCATCAATATCGACCACATAGTCAACATCGGACATCCGAGAGACTATTGCATACGGACCTTTCCATGCAATAAGAAGTCTATTTTCCCTACTGGGGAGTAGGACGAATGCTTTGTCACCTGGACAAAGTTGTCGTAGACATCTATTCTTGTTAGCAAACTGCCTTGCCTTCTCTTTAGCAATTTCTGATGAAGCAGTTGCTAGCTTACATGCCTCAATGATCTTTTGTCTAAGAGTAATGACATACTCATATGAGGATTGAGTTTCATCGCTAATATCATCGGCAGTGATGAGATCGTGTAATAAAGACATAGGGCCGCGTGGACGCGCGCCAAAGACAAGTTCGAAGGGAGAAAATCCTGTGTGTTCATTAGGGACTTCTCTATAGGCAAAGAGAGCCGCGGGTAAAAACCCTGTCCCAATCTTGAGGATGATCTTCAGTTATCTTACCAAGCAAAGTCTTGAGCGTTCTATTCAGACGCTCAACTAACCCATTAGACATAGGATGGTAGATACTACTGAGAGATCGTTCAATATGTAAGGTAGACATTACCTGTGACATAGTGTCAGATATGAGTTGAGTGCCATGGTCTGACAATATTTCTCTGGGGAACCCAAAGCGAGAAAATATCAACCAAAGAGCATCTGCGATATCTGTAGTAGATATGCTCTTAAGAGGAATAGCCTCTGGCCAACGTGTGCACATATCGACACATGTAAGGATAAACTGATGTCCTCTGGCCGACTTGACCTTAAAAGGGCCAATAATATCTATGGCCAGGGAGCCGCGCTAGCGTAGTGGTTACAACACCGCTCTGGCGACCGGGTGATACAGGATCAAACCCGGGCGACGGCATTTGAGGATTTTTCGTTGACCGGGATTTGTACTGGATTAACTCGAGACCTGGCGAGGACATTTGAAGGAGTGTCGTCGACCAGGGACTGGCGGCTCCTGAGCCGACCCAGCTGCAATGGGTACCTCCGAAATCGGCGAGTATTTGCCTGAATGGCGAGGGACACCTGTCTCTGTACAAGAAATAAAGGGATACTCACGTAAAATCAATGTCAGGTTAGATATAAATAATAACCTGAGATTTCGCCTCGAGTATTAGCGGGCGAACGCAAAAAAAAAAAAAAAAAAAAAAAAAAAAAAAAAAAAAAAAACTATGGCCATTTTCTGAAACGGCCGAATAGGAATGTCAGCAGCCTGGATAGGCGCAGCATGTCGTGGTCCTCTAGATTTGACCTCCTGACATACCTTGCATGATCGGCAGTAAATACGAATGTCCTTATTGACAAAAGGCCAAAAGAAAGCCGCAAGGACTCTCGACTTCGTACGGGCAAAACCCATATGTCCAGCACATTGCGAGTCATGAGCATGTTGTAATATTTGGACTCTCATGCTCTTGGGAACAAGAATTTGCGAATGTGCCGACGTAGTCGAATCTTGTACCATACGTACAAGTACGCCGTTTCTCATTGCAATCCAAGATTTTCTATTTGTATCCTGATTCGGATCACCTCTCTTCGCAAGAACGAAGAATTTTTTTAAAGAAGGATCTTCTTCTTGCAATTTTATGAAAGAGTCACGAGTAATCACTAAGTGACTATTTTGGCTATCAACTTCATTATCACTATTCAGTGAAGTTTCGGGTGTTTGTAGAGCTTGTGCTCTTGTAACTACTGTATTTGTAGCTTGCATGTTATTATCTTCCCAAGCAGCAATCTGCTGTGGGGTACACTCCCTAACTCCGTGAATACGACCAATAATAAGGTCCGCAATAGGATTAGGTAAGAGACAAGCATGCACATCTCCAGTAAAGAAAGGAGTGGCAATGCGAATTACAGCAGTAGGATATTTTTCTAGAGTGCCGCCAAATGTGACACATTTAATAACCCTTCCTGTAGCACAAGATGGATCTACAAGCGATTGTCTAACACCAATAGTGGTGCATCCGGAATCGAAAAGTAGTGAGACCGGAGTATCATTAACAAGACCCTTATGTAGGATTAAAGAACCCCTCCCGTCATGCGCAACAGCAGCAGGAAGAGCGGGAAGTGGGTGACCACAACTCAAAGTAGTTATGGTACCCGGTTCGAATAAAGTACTGCATTGGGGGCATTTGTTTGCTCTCTCAAAGTCAAAAGCAGAACCAGTGACAGCGTCAAAGTTTTTACTATCAACAACATGATTACAGGCTCCCTCAGTTTCCTGTTGTACAGCATTAGCCTGCTGATATCTCTTTTTTTGTGTTGAGATCTACCCCGACTATTATTACCTCTGAAGTTATCAAAGTTATTATTATCTCTGCAGTTATTATTGTCTCTATTGTAATTGTTATCCTGGTTCGAATTCCAGTTTCCACGATTACTATCATGTTCACATTGATGCGAACATCTATTTGTTTGGTTCTGAGGTCTTCGGCAGGAATAACCTCTATTACCATATCCTCTTTTGAAATGCCTATAATTATTAGGGTGATAGTAACGAGTACTATCAGGTTGTCTCCAATTCTTCGAAGAAGAATCACCATGAAATTGATTTCCATGATTTTGACAGAAATTACCGCTACTCTTTCTATCAAAATTTTGTTGGAATCTACGAGCAAAGTTTTGACCATACGGAGCTGCCGAAGCAACTGGTAAACCTTCTTTCACCTTAGAGTTACCCATGGTTATGTGTGGGTGCGCAGTTACGTATTGGCAACAGAAATCTTCCATTTCTTTTATTGTTTTAGGTTTACGTTCATGAAGGAAAGCAAGGAAAGACTCATTGACAGACGACATGACTTTGTCTCTAAGTATTAAGTCCATAAGTCCTTCATAAGTTTTTTCCGTCTTAGATAGTTCAACCCATCGTGAGAAAGTAATGCGTATTCTTGCAATAAACTCGGAGAATTCAACTCCATTTTCAGGTAACATGTTTTTAAATTGTAGACGATAGCCGTCTTCGTTAAGCTGATATTTCTTTAACAAAGCGGCCCTGACAACCTCATAATTGTTCTTGTCAGGTTCATCCACCATATTTAATATACTTAGAGCTTTACCTGTCAGTATCCCTGATAACTGATAAACATATTTTGCTTTGTCTATGTTATGAGCTGTACATGCTTGTTCAAATCTGTCCAGATAGAACATTATGTCATCACTGGAAGGACTAAATGTTGGTAACTTAATCTTAAAAGTATCATTATTAGCCTTACCAGAAGATGAACCCTTGTTTGAATCATTACCATTACTCATGATCGTCAATTTCAATTTTTCCAACTCTAAAGCTAAGACCTTTTCTTCATGTTCCATTTTTTGCTTTCTCTTTCCTCTCATCAGACTCTCTCTGTAATCTTCTTTCCTCAGCCTGAGCCTCTTTTTGAAGTCTTTCATTTTCAGCTTCTTTTTCAAGTCTTTTATTTTCAGCCTCTTTTTCAAGTCTTTTATTTTCAGCTTCTTTTTCAAGTCTTTTATTTTCAGCCTCTTTTTCAAGTCTTTTATTCTCAGCTTCTAGCTGTAGCTGGAGTTTTCTTTCCTCAGCTTCTGATTCCCTTTTTTGTTTTTCCATTTCCATTTGGAATCTTTTTTCATCCACCTGCATCTGCAGTTTCTTTTGTTCAGCTTCCATATGCAGTTTCTTTTGTTCAGCTTCCATTGCTTTATCATATCGAGCAGTTGCAAATTCTTCTAACTTATCACCAGTCTTGCCAAGCAATTTACCCTGCTCAATAAAGTGCTCAAATGTAGACATGATGAGTAATATATAAGTCCAAAACCTGAAATAATTAACTAATTTATTTCAAACCTAAGTGTAACAAGTCTTAATTAAGTACTTGTATATTCACATCACCTTATATTATCCCAGTCTCTGTGGGAAACAAGTCTCCAATCAAAGAACTTGTATATGAAATATCAACAATCAATTCTTGATCATAAGTGCACTTCTCATTCAATAGTGCACGACACTATTCATCATTCATTTATCATCAGTGTAGTAGTAACAGTGCATTAGCATAGCCCATTAACTAATTACTATAACTGTAAACAATGACTATGTAAACACATGCAGAATGTAAACATTGAAAATGTAAACAATACAAACAATGTAAACAATAACAATGTGAACATTAACAAAGATCAGCAACAATACAAAAACGTTCGCAGAAATCAACTAAAAATAAAGCAGAAATTAATGAAATATCACAAAAAATGTGACGATATCTGCGATAGAATTAAACAAAATACATGACACCACAGTGTATAAACAAAAATGTTGTATGAAACTAAATTATAGACAAGAGTAGGCTAACAAATACAAACAAATCAAAACAAAACTAAAGAATGCGAAATAATAACGAAAACAATATTAAAACATGTCATCACAGCTAACATAAATAGCAACAGAAGTCGCTTAGCAAATTCCAGTATCGGAAATTTGCAAACCCTACAGAAAACGCTCACAATAGACGACCTCTATGACGTGGCATAATCTAACGGAGACACCACCCAACCGAGAACCCGCTGAAATATAAACATATAAATATACGAATAACATATAAACATATAACATATAGAATGAGATGATACACAGAAGACTCAGCAGAAGTATAAGGGCACAGTTTACATACAAACAGGCCACTTAACTTATAGGCTTCCAATCGTAGAACAGCAGAAAAAACGGATGTCAATCAACGTCCTAAAGAGCGAAGCTCCAACGATGATGGCACATCTGAACTGCTTCCACTGCTAACACGATGGCACAAGAGCTTCTGAAATACTGTGTGTTGAGTTGTTTCGGCACTTGACCTTCTAATCCAAAGTAAGTTGATGGAAATCGGTACTTGGCCTTCTTCAGAAAACAACCCGTTTCAACCGGCACTTGACCTTCTCAAAAAACGACAGCACTGGAACCTTGACAGCAGCAACTTGCTTGACTTGCGTAAAAGATAACAGTAGTCCGAGTTATCCGGCAACATGTAACAACGCCGGGTACTGTCAAATTCTTGTTTCCGTCAAAAAGTTGAAATTTTGACTTTTACCGGGCAACGCCGAGTACTTTGAAAATTTTGAAGATGTTGACTGTATTGAAGAATGTTAATTTCTTGAAGGATGCTGATGAATTCTTGTTGAAAATGAAGTGGGTAAGGGACCCCGTGTTTGCTAGTACCAGAATCAAACCAGCTTATGGCCACCAAATGATGCGTGATGCCATATGATGATGGATGGTATCCGCATGTCTGGTTTTGTGTGGTGTGCAGATGTGTTCAGTCAAAACAATGTTCATACAAAAATAACAGGGCAATCCACATAGGACGTCAGTAAACTCACGACGTATAAAGTCAATGATTCTTGTAACAGCCGTTGACGTTTTTCTTCATTATTTATTGTGGACGCCACAGTGACAAAATGGTTACGCGAATATGTAGGCACATCAAACAGTCATTATCACAGCAACATTCAATACAGCAATAGACGGTAGACAGCATTACAATGATGAGTCAGATGCATGTTATATTTCATAGTGCTGTAAATGTAGTCAGGTGAAAAAAAACTCCATCCTTTTCTATAACAGCCAGGAGATAACCAGATGTATGAGATCAGTTCACTCTCCTTAGTCTGACTTCAGCAAGACAGACACGTCTGCCGAAGTATAAATAATGTCCTCAAAAATATCCTCTAGATAATAAAGGTTTTCCAAACCTAGTTCATTTAACAAAGTAGCAAGTAATGGTCCTTGGTACATGCATCAACCGATGCAGTACAATGCAGCGACATGTGAGCTGGGAAAAAACATCTCGTGACGACGACTTTCGAAGACAGGCTATGAATCGAAATCGCTCACGACCCAAAATCGATAGAGTTAATGGAAAAAGTCAATTTACCTTGCTTTCAAGAAATACAGAAATATCACGCCTCCCGGCATGTGCAAATACACTAGAGGTATTATCCCGAATAAACGAAATATCCATAAGAGGACTACACATCCCTGACAGAACAAAAAATAGCGGAGATCCCCTCTTCAACGAGGCATCTCTTTCGCCATTCCAAATCGCTCACTCCACTAGTGGTGGGCGGAAACCGATCGACCAAAAAGCAAGACAAGTCATGCGCAGTCCAGCGCAAAATGACCACAGCTCAAAACTGAACTGCATTCGATACCAACGCGAGAAGACAAATGCTTACCGAGAAAAGTGACTATAAATTTCAAGCAGTTGTTGCCCTTGCGTTATAAAATAGATATTGTAATAAAATGATGTTGCGAGAATTTATCACGCAACACTACCGCAAGCCGCTGTCAGCGGCTCACAAAATAAACACATTTGGACTGCAAGTCGCTCAGAGCGCCAATCTAGTTTTAGTAATAAAACGAATGAAAAATGTACTGAAACACTTTCTGATCTGGTTCGAGATTTTAAGTTGTCACCGGAAAACAAATTCCCAAAGCATGGTTGTTGTAGAACACTGGAAAACTGATATTAATAATATCATATATATATAATAATATTATTATGTTCATATTTTTGCAGCGTTTTGGGTTAGTTACCAAATCGTGTAAAACTGTTTACCGTGACAACTAGTGATAGGACTACAAAAAATGCGTGTACATCTCGTCTAACGGCTAAATAGGATAGAAACGTGTTTCAACAATTGACTGATATATCTAGCAACGAGGACAAGAGTGAAAACGGTGTGCACATTGATTGAAATTGTGATTTTGATAGAGATGGGGCGCAAGCAGTTATAATTGTGAAAATATTGCAAGTCCTCGGCCATTGGAGGGCCGTTAAATAGCAACAGCCTCTATTAGAGTTACAAACGGTGCTTATTGTAATAGTACATTCTTTTATCTTTAAAAGGACGCGAAATTCATAAAAATCTGTTAACAATTACGAAAACTACAGCTTACTTTGTGCAAACACCTACAGGATGAAAATGGGGAAAAAAATTTACTTCGGCCACAGTGTGTTTTTCAATTCGGTAGTGTTACGTACATTTATTACCTAAGGGGGTAGTCTTCGGTCCTGCCAAATGTACGCACCAGTCTTGATGTAGTGATATTATTTGTGCGGTCGAATGATTCGCGCACTGACGTGCACAAAGCAGTGTGTGTTGCTTTGGGACGCACGGGTAACCTAGTTGAGTAGTTTCTGACGTCATGATTTGAAGGGCAACATGGACTTGGCTTATGTCCGTGATTGATATAATATGTTAGTATTCCTTGGCATGTTTATGGAAGCCATTTATTCTAGTGATCTGTATTGGTCTTCAGGTCGAAACCAATAGCAGCAATGTCACGTAAGTTATCGCCCCACTTCTTATTGAATGCTGTATTTAAGGCCGCTCTTATACTAGTCTGGGAGCCGCAGTAGCATAGTGGTTAGTGCACTGGCTTCCTAGCGCAGTGGTCTATGGTTCGATCCCCAGATGAGGCGGAAAATTTTTAGGCCACAAACGGCTCCTGGGTCGACCCAGCCCCAAATGGGTACCAGAGCTACTCTGGGAAGGTTAAGGCGGCCGGCGTGATGCCGACCACATCACCCCTCGTGTGCCGACGGTCAAGATAATATGGGCCTAACACCATATTCCCAATATGCCTCAATAGGCGTGTAACGGGTTCCTTTACCTTTTTTTTTTTTTATACTAGTCTAGCGGGAATATGTTATTCCTAGAATGGACCTACAGAGTCGATAGCCTTTTGGATTCGTATCGTAGAAGAAGGATTCCTACGAGTGGAAGAAGTTATTGATTACCTTATGCACATGTTTTAATATGCTGTTACAACAATGCCAGAAGCGTGGCATAGAATGGGAGAGGTTAGTCAACTGGAATCTCTAACCTGTTCGTATTATCGTGTATGACTTTGTTTGAAACTATATGCTATCTAACGTTATGTTTTGGAGAACGTATGGGATTGTGAAGTATGATATGGAAGATTTTATCCTGGAGTATGAATACGTTACCATGATAGACGTCCTTGAAGGAAGGTCAATGGACTTGAATGAGAAGAATATTATACGGTAACAGTTTTGTAATCCTTAGTCACTTTATTGGTAGAGAATCTTCAGGAACTTTAAAAGTAATTACCATTATGCTGATGTATGATCTTTGCGCCTGTGACGATGTTAGTCTTGTCCACTCCGTATGTGTCATGTTGAATAAAAATCTATGTACAGTCATCACCGACTTATGTACTGCCAGTACTTGCCCAGTTCACCCAGTTCAACACTACTTGTTGAAGTTCGTTTGAAGAATATTGTTGACATTCGTTCATTTTAACCATTCGCGTTTTAAGCTACCTATTCACCAGTATAAACTGTACTCAACCATAAAACGGAGTCAACAGTAATTGGTGTGCCAGTCTGGTTTTGAAATCAAGAATTTCACAGGAAACGTACCCAATACAATTATCATTAATGGAAGATCTGAACTTTCAAGGCGACAACATCTTGGGATCATCTGAAGATCTGAACTTTCAAGGCGACAACATCTTGGGATCATCTGAAGATCTGAACTTTCAAGGCGACAACATCTTGGGATCATCTCTTTGTCACTATTACGTGCAAGCTGTGGTCTAATACTCAGAACGAAGTATTTTATCCTCACACGTACATACACGGAGACGAGGCACATTGGTTTTTTTTCCTGCACGCGAGATGAGTATAACGTGTTGTCGTTGTACCCTTTATTACGTTTAGCTGTGCCTTAAATAATTATGTCCATATTTATATTTTCCTTGTTATATGTTATATGTTGTTCATTTGTCGTGGGAGGTAGGGAGGTTGATCTGACGAACGAGATCCATCTCGAAGCCAATTCGGGCTCTTCGTCAGACGTTCTGTAGGGCTCAACTTGTAAGTTTCAATTGAGCGATAGTTCCGGTACAAGGCTAGAAACCTTGCCGAAGTTCCGATAGCTAGTTTCTTCTTATAATAGTATCTATTTAGCTGTTTCGTCACGTTTACTTGTTGTTTTTGGCAGTTATTTTTATTCGTAATTTAGTTTTATGATGAATTTTGTTTGTATTTTGCGTCCATCTCACCTTTCCTGTCGTTCAGTTTTTTACAAAACCTATGTTTTTACACTGTGTTGTCAATTGTACTGTTAATTATCTGATCGTAGTTATCGTCGTATATTTTTACGATATTCTATTTTAGTTATACATTTTTATTTTTTTTGATTTCTACGATTGTGTTCACCCGTCCAGTTTATCATGTCTTGTCGGTTATGTTTCTATTGTCTTTCTCGTTGTTCATTTCATGACATTTGATTACATAAATTTATTGATTAATAACATATTTAATAATTATATGATAACATTATACCGTTCTAAGGACAGGAACGAAGAACACTTGTTATAATAACAAGGTTAACTAATTTATATTGATTAATTATCATTTTAAATATCTAGAGTACTGTGACTACTTATATAGAATAATGTATTCACTCGATTATTTCATTAAGCAAGCAAAAGCTTTGCAAATACCTGCTGAAGAGATAAGACAATTCGCTATGTCAGAATATAAAGAGGCTCAAAGGTTGGAAGCTCAAAGATTGGAAGCTGAAAAGTTAAGATTGGAAAATTTGAAATTTGAGGCAGATCAAAAACGGATTGAGGCTGAGGAACAAGAGAAGAAGATGAAATTTGAGGCTGAGGAACAAGAGAAGAAGATGAAATTTGAGGCTGAGGAACAAGAGAAGAAGATGAAATTTGAGGCAGATCAAAAACGGATTGATGCTGAGGAACATGAAAAGAAGAGGAAATTTATAGCTGAGGAAGAGGAGAAAAAAATGAGATTGGCCGCTGAATTAGAAGATAAACGATTTCAGCGAGAGGCAGAACAGAAACAAAAAGAAATGGAAGTTAAACAAAAGGAAATGGAAGAAAGAAGATTAATAGCTGAACAAAATACATTACGACTTCAGCTTGAGAGGGAAGAGAATGATAGAAAACGACAGCATGAACTAAAATTAGCAGAGTCAGAATATGAGAGACTTAGGTTAACTCAGGAATCTAATTCTCAGAGAACTTTTTTGAAAGCCAAACTTCATCCAGACAGGATCATTTTAAGGAAATTCACCTTAAATTACCAAAATTTAATCCCCCGTCTGATGACGTAATATTCTTCCTAGATAGGTTTGAGGCCACTTGTGGATCTTATAACGTGGATAAAGCGCTATACTGTACATATTTATCCAGATTACTTACAGGGGATGCATTAGCAGTTTATCATACCACCAGCATTGGTGAGAAAAATGACTATAATGCTCTTAGAGCAGCACTTCTGCAAAAATTCCAAATGACAGAAGACGAATATCGTTTAAGATTTCATACATTACTACCTCAATCTGGCAGAAATTTTAGTGATTTTCTGTCACAGATACGACTAACATTAGAAAGATGGATTGAATTATCCAAAATTGAAAAGTCATATGAAGGTCTCTTCGATTTACTGATGCGCGATAAGGTACTTTCGTCTGTAAATCCTACATTTCTCGCATTTTTACACGAACGGAAACCTTTATCTATGAAAAATTTAGAAGAACATGCAAAAAATTTTTGTACTGCTCACCCAACCATGGATCTAAGTAACGCACAGATTAAGAATGAATTGCCTGTTGCTTTTGCAGCACAACAAAACAATTTTTCACGAAATCGTTCCTTTAGTGCTGACAGGTATGTCAATAAGGGAAATAATTACAATTTTAACAATGATAACTTTTACAAAGGGAAGCAATTTCAACAATCTGCTCCATTTAATGTTTCTTGGAACCAAACTCACAGATCGCAAGATTTTGGTAACAATAATTTTAAAAATAATCAAGGACATTATAATAAACAAAACTGGAGATCAAGATCTCAGGGTCCACAAAACAGACAAGGTTCTTGGAATAAAAATTTTAAAGAACAGCATAACTTTAATTATACAAACTATCGGACTCATCCAAATTTTAACTCTAGTAGAAAAGACAATTATGGCAATTTTACTGCAAATAATCAAAATCGATCGCGTCGCAGAGAAAGATCGTCGAGTAATACAGGTAGACATTCTAATGTTGCTTTTAGTGATACACAGGCTAACATTGAACAGGGTAAAGGAGCTGAAACTCATAATGCTATGTGTTGTTCTCTTGATTGTACCCAAGTCAAAGATTGTTCAGAATGCTCTACTCTTTTCCAGCCCAAGGCGATCACGACGCTGCGTTGCGGTCATACTTTGCCTAGTCTACCTGCAGTCTGCATGGCCACTCCTGCGTCAGTACACCAGGGACAGGGCTCTCTTAAGTTTAACAGAGGATTTGTTAACAATATTTCATGCTCTCTTTTATTCGACTCAGGTTGTACCACTGTGGGCGTCCGGACTTCGCTGATCGACCCTAGTTGTGCGACGGGCAGGGTTGTGAAATGTGTGACGTTTGGCGGAACTGTGGAAACATTTCCCACAGCCATTATAACACTTCATACACCATTTTTTTCAGGACAGATCCAGGCTTGTCTTCTTCCAAATCCAATTTGTGATTTAATACTTGGTCGCATACATGGTATTAAAGAGTGTTCACCTCAACAAATTGCTGAATGGGAAGAGCGACACATTCAAACTGCAAATGCAGTAGTGACTAGAGCGCAAGCTACAAATATGTCGCATGATACACCTATTGAACCCATAGTTCATACCACTTGTGATGATGATGCTCCTATTTCACGGGAGTTGTTTGCAACATTACAAAAAAATGATGATTCATTAAAAAAAATTTTTCAGTATGTTAACAAAAAGAATACAAGCAACAAACTTGCAAAATCTAGACATGACTTTATACTTAAAAATGGGATTTTGGTGAGAGTAATACGGGAAAAGGATTCATCCTTATGTTATCAGATCTTAGTCCCATCCTCTATGAGATCTCGTATATTACGACATGCGCATGACTCGCAATGTGCGGGCCATATGGGTTTTTCGCGTACCAAATCCAGAGTGCTTTCGGCATTCTACTGGCCAGGCGTCCATAGGGACATCACTCTCTATTGTCGGTCCTGTTTGATATGTCAGGAAGTTAAGGTACGGGGTCCATTTCATGCGGCTCCTATTCAAGCTGCGGACATCCCGATTAGACCATTTGATAAAATGGCCATTGACATTATTGGTCCGATACTTCCATCTGCTAGAGGGCATACGCATATCCTTACGTGCATTGATATGTGCACTCGTTGGCCTGAGGCCATCCCTCTCAAGAACACTTCATCTGCCAGTGTAGCAGAGGCATTGATGTTAATCTTTTCACGCATTGGTTTTCCACGGAAAATCTTGTCGGATCATGGGGTTCAGTTCATTTCTGAATCCATGTCTCAAGTTATGAAGACATTAGGTATAGACAGACCTCTCAGTTCTATTTATCATCCGATGTCAAATGGGTTAATTGAGCGTCTCAATAGGACACTCAAGCAGTTGTTGGGTAAGATGACTCAAGACCATCCCCAAGACTGGGATCGGGTCCTACCCGCTTGTCTCTTTGCGTATCGCGAAGTACAAAATCAAGCAACGGGGTTTTCTCCATTCCAGCTTGTTTTTGGCATGCAACCACGCGGTCCTATGTCGTTAATCCACGACTTATTGGTTGACGAGAATATTGAAGAGGAAACTCAATCCTCTTATGAGTATGTGATCTCTCTGAGAAAGAGAATCATAGATGCTTGTAGACTAGCTACTGCATCATCTGAACAAGCCAAAGAAAAAGCTCGTCTATTTGCAAACAAGTATAGACGTCTTCGCCAGCTCATACCTGGTGATGAAGCTTTTGTCTTACTACCTGCGCATAACAATCGTCTTTTAATTACCTGGAGAGATCCTTTCAGGATCATCTCAAGAATATCCGATGTCGACTACATCGTTGATGTTAATGGTAAACATAAAACCTTCCACATTAACATGTTGAAGGAGTATTACTCACGTCCTGATTATCTACAGTCAGTGTTTCAGGCAACTGACGATCCTACACCTCCTATTCAACACTATTCTAGTTTGTCAGTCATCCAAGAAGAAGAATCTTCTTTCGATGATGTACAACTACCAATACCAGTTGTACCACTCCATTCCACTGAGAAATGGAATGATGTTACAATCTCATCTACTCTTTCGGCTGATCAACGTCAGCAAGTCTCTAATATTCTACACTCGTATGAGGATGTCCTCACTGACATCCCAGGTCATACGTCAGTCATCCAACATGACATTATTCTGACTGACGATACGCCTATTCGAGTTCGCCCATATCCTATTCCTTTACACTTTCGTGATAAGGTTGATAAGGAATTGGATGAGAAGCTCCAATTAAATATAATTGAACCATCTTCATCACCATATTCTTCTTCCATGGTAATCATTAGGAAGAAAGACAACAATATACGTCTTTGCGTAGATTACAGGAAATTAAACAAAGTTACAAAATTCGATGCGGAACCATTACCTCTTTTAGATGACTTATTGGAGAGATTATCTCATGCTACATTCTTTTCGAAATTTGACCTTTCAAAGGGATATTGGCAAGTGCCACTCACTCCTAAAGCAAAGCCATTCACCGCTTTCTCGACACCACGGGGTCTTTTTCAATGGAATTTTATGCCATTCGGGTTAATGAATGCACCAGCTACCTTTGTACGCATGATGCGTCGCATATTGTCTCATCGTCCCGATGTCATTACTTATATAGATGACATCTGTCTTTTCAGTGACTCTTGGGATGAACATATTCAGGGTTTAAAATCTTTACTTTCTACCTTACGGGATTATAACTTAACAGCGAAACCTTCAAAGGCTTTTGTCGGTTTTCATGACATCTCATTTCTGGGTCACCGCATAGGTCATGGTTTCATGTATACAGAAGACAGTAACGTCTCTAAAATTTTAAACATCTCAGCACCTAAGACAAAAAAACAAGTTAGGTCGCTTTTAGGACTAATACAGTTCTATTCAAAATTCATCCCTCATTTGTCTACTATAACTGCACCTTTTTCGTCTCTACTGAAGAAAGGTACATCTAATGTAATAAAGTGGTCGCAGGATCACCAAACGGCGTTAGACTATATAAAACAATTTTTTTCAAATGCACCTTTTTTGAGGTTGCCTGACAAAAATCTCACCTTCATTCTCCGCAGTGATGCAAGTTCTTACGCTATTGCTGCAGTTTTGATGCAGGAATATAACGGCACCTTATTTCCGGTTATGTACGTATCCAGAAATCTCACGCCGAGCGAGACGAAATATTCCGTTCTGGATAAAGAGCTCCTTGCTCTTGTCTGGGCAATCACTAAACTGGATCGTTATCTCCTCGGATCTCACTTTGTGGTGGAGTCTGATCAGAAAGCTCTTACCGCACTGAACACAGGGAACGTTAAGTCATCAAAGTCAGCGCGTTACGCTATAGCACTTCAACCGTTCCATTTTGAGATACGAGCTATTCCTGGAGTGCAGAATGTGTTCGCAGACTGTCTATCAAGATGCCCAAGCGAACTTGTCGAAACTAAGCCACTTCCAGATGTTGGAACATCCTCACCGATAACATGAATAACTTTGTACATTGTTATTGATACTATATTAACGTTTTATTAGAACGAGAACATTGGTACTACAGTAACTTTTTATTAATATGGCAACATTGTTAAGAGCGACAAATATACATTTGTTATTCCTATGGAACATATTACACTACATAACGTGTTAGAGAATATATTATATCGTGTATGGAACATTGAGAACATTATCTCGTCGATTACTAACTAGTTGTAACGGAACAGTGACATATTGATAGAGATATTGAAATTACTTAGAATATATTGTTAACTAGTTATTTGTTAGTAATTAAGGAATATATAAATTAGATTAATTCAACTTAATCTATTTAATTGATTATGGATCACACACAAACTAACTTTCTTAGTTGTCAGGTAATACCTACATTCACGGGTCTTAGTTATGATATCTCACTGTTAGATCACTAGTCAACCGTACTAGTGTTAGAAAACATTAAGTGTGTTGATTCTTAAAGTGTTTAATTTTGCATTGCTTCATTTTTGCACATTGTATTTTCAATTTTTCTGTTTCATTGATTCTCTTGTCATTGATCATCATCAGTGTTGCTGTTCATTTTCATTTTTGAAATCATATGTTTCAAATTTTGTTGAAAACTTAGTTGAATTTTATTATCATCTTTTTTGTTGGTTTTTCATTTTCATTTTCATTTTCTTTTCAACTTGTTTTACTTCGAATATTACCACATCGTTCCAAAGTAGGTCGAGTGTGGATGTGTGCTTTAATGCATACTGTCATTTAGTTATATTGATTTCAATTTAATATTCTTTTCTTAATATAGTATAACTTTATGCATTTCATATATCTTGTTGTAGTTTTGACTCACCTCTCTCGGGTACTTAGTTCGAAAAAAATTAATAGAATTAATTTTTTTTTGAGGGGAGGTGATAAGGTAGCTGTTACGTACATTTATTACCTAAGGGGGTAGTCTTCGGTCCTGCCAAATGTACGCACCAGTCTTGATGTAGTGATATTATTTGTGCGGTCGAATGATTCGCGCACTGACGTGCACAAAGCAGTGTGTGTTGCTTTGGGACGCACGGGTAACCTAGTTGAGTAGTTTCTGACGTCATGATTTGAAGGGCAACATGGACTTGGCTTATGTCCGTGATTGATATAATATGTTAGTATTCCTTGGCATGTTTATGGAAGCCATTTATTCTAGTGATCTGTATTGGTCTTCAGGTCGAAACCAATAGCAGCAATGTCACGTAAGTTATCGCCCCACTTCTTATTGAATGCTGTATTTAAGGCCGCTCTTATACTAGTCTAGCGGGAATATGTTATTCCTAGAATGGACCTACAGAGTCGATAGCCTTTTGGATTCGTATCGTAGAAGAAGGATTCCTACGAGTGGAAGAAGTTATTGATTACCTTATGCACATGTTTTAATATGCTGTTACAACAATGCCAGAAGCGTGGCATAGAATGGGAGAGGTTAGTCAACTGGAATCTCTAACCTGTTCGTATTATCGTGTATGACTTTGTTTGAAACTATATGCTATCTAACGTTATGTTTTGGAGAACGTATGGGATTGTGAAGTATGATATGGAAGATTTTATCCTGGAGTATGAATACGTTACCATGATAGACGTCCTTGAAGGAAGGTCAATGGACTTGAATGAGAAGAATATTATACGGTAACAGTTTTGTGATCCTTAGTCACTTGAGTCAGAGGACTTTATTGGTAGAGAATCTTCAGGAACTTTAAAAGTAATTACCATTATGCTGATGTATGATCTTTGCGCCTGTGACGATGTTAGTCTTGTCCACTCCGTATGTGTCATGTTGAATAAAAATCTATGTACAGTCATCACCGACTTATGTACTGCCAGTACTTGCCCAGTTCACCACTACTTGTTGAAGTTCGTTTGAAGAATATTGTTGACATTCGTTCATTTTAACCATTCGCGTTTTAAGCTACCTCTTCACCAGTATAAACTGTACTCAACCATAAAACGGAGTCAACAGTAGTTAATGTGTTAACTGTTCATAGCTAGTGGTAATTAAATCGATACATTGGCTAGTCACTCGTGAAATTCTTAAAATTAAATAATTAAATACCAGAGTGATTTTACAGGTCTTACCGAATAACGCGGGTGTTAGATTTTATTATAGTATATTACCTGTTATCAATTTTCTCTTTTATACAGATGGTCTTACCTTGCGATCCAACGGTTTTATTATACCTAGAGAGTCATGTTCAGATGGCTTATGGCATCACCAGTTATATGTTCAAAACCATACAAAAACATTGACATTAAAATCTGATGTTAAGAGATCCTTATAGGTCCATCTTCTAAACCCATGAGAGCTGTTGAATAACCAGAACGGTCAATTGTTCACGTGTGTGAAAAGTTAAACTGGAACGGACAATGCCAGACGATTCTCTGTATTTAATTCTATAAAAGTTCCCTGGCCTGATGAGGCAGAACTTATGCACAAATTTATTGTATCGAGACCATACTAACAGTAACCATTTTCCCTACCATCAATTCTAAGAGAGAACATTCGCGGCAAATTCTTTTCCAAGAACAGCTTGGAAATAACATTCTACGGTTGAGATATTTCCCAGTCATTACGACAGAATCCTTGAAAAACAAACTTAGTCCCTATAACAATCCCTGCAATCTGACGAAGAATCCTTGCCAGGAAATTACACTCAACACACCATTTCAGCGAAATCTCCGAGCGAAATTAGCAGTGGCTATACGGAGCTTTCTGGGGCTGGACTGGACCAAATAATAAGACATATATAATAGTCTTAAGAAGTGTGTGTGATTAATTCTATGGACATATGCAGCCGACAGAGGGGTAAGTGTGAATGAAAGCGAGCTCGCTGAATGAGTGCGAGAAGGGAAAACGGAATGAAAGAATTTAGTTTCTAGATGTTCACTACTAATATAACACCTTCCTTTTATCTATTCTCTCACTAAGGCTGAAGGCCCACGGGAAAGTTAAATTAAGGACATATCCTAGATACCCGTCCCGTCTACCCCACTCCCGTTGTCAATCAATTGTTTGATCTGTTGGGTAAACACACCTCGCGTGGGATCATTTTCCTAGCTTTTCCCAGGTCTATGAGAATATATATTGCTTATTTATTTTCCCTTTATGTAACTACCATTTCACCTGATGACATGATAACGATGTATTAACTGTTGTAACCTATTTTTTTCTTTCTAAAGGTTTAATAAATGTTATAAACCTTAGCTATTAGTTCTGGTCAAGACCTTCCCCTGCCCCATTATATATGTTATCACAGTTTACGTGTTCGTATATACGTATGTACGTCACAAAATTGTTTGTGTGTGCGTACGATAGTATAGTGTAATTGAATCAATATCTAGTGAGAAAATACGTCTCCAGTAAGTGTGTCGCACTAGATAGGTTGGATTGAAACTATTATAAAATCCAAGACAGTATTTTTTCTCCTACACCTGTACTCCTCGTAAACGTGACTATTTCTCACACCTTTCTCTCATATAGCTTTCACTATCTCACCCCTGCTCGATTGGGACCATAAAAATAAAGCCTCTCTAAAACTCACGACAGTGGTTACCTCAAGTTTAGTGTGCAATGTTGGATTCTTAACATGTTTCACCACAGAGCGAATCGTGATGTTGGACTACTATGATGTGACTACTCGATACCTGAAGCGATGACCAGACGACGATTCGAAGGTCGCTTATGTACTTTGGGTTTTTTTTCCATCCCAGCAAACCACAGTAGTCTGCCCAATCTGTCAAGTTCTTTTCATGTCTTCTTTTATTCTTCTTATGTTTTTGCCCAGTTCTCTTCTCCGTGTGTTTTAAGGCATCCCTCTGTTTATTTTACTCTGGGCATTTCAGAGCAAGGACTTATTAATAATGCTATTATGTGACTTCCTGTGTCATTGTTGTTGATGATTTAAGGACCTTGCACAAACCATTGAATTTTGTTTTGTGTGTGGAATACCCGGTTCAACAACATATCGGTTATAATTTGGGTATATAGTGTTCCTTTTTTCTTTTTAGTACCTTACATTTGTTGTTTTTCCAGACTACAAATTCTCTGGCGTTTGGTGTGGCGTTTTATAAGAACTGTTGGTATATATTCCACCGATGTTTTATTCTCACTTCTTGTTCCACTGGTGTCTTTCTTTTTTCCACAAGTTCCACTTTGCATTGGTAAGCCTGACCTTAATCCTTCTATTTATGAAGTGAGGTAACCAGTTCCTTTCTCGCTGCCTTTGTCATCTCTAACTGAAGAGCAGAATCAGCTACCCATTTACAGCTGGTAAACTAGAGCTCTCTTGTCCACTACGGCCGTATTCTGTGACAAATTGTTGTACTGAATAATTACGTGCTTTTCAGTGCTATGTAGTATATATTTTCAAACATTCTTACACTCTTCTCAGTGATAAGTCGTCATGTCTGTTTGGTTACCCGTCCCTCCCTGCTGGGAAAGGAACGGATGAGATAATATTAACCGACAACCATGTTGGTTAATCTCGGGTGTGGCCGACATCAGACGGCAGATTAACACTAAAATCGCCCCAGCGACGTTGGTTAAGCATTGATAAGGCGAACGTGTCGCACTTGCCAAGATGGGAACGAGACGGTTTTTTGTGTGCGCAAGCGACGGATAAAGAGATTACTCGTCTGAACGACACATGTTGGACAGACATGAATGACATCATCAGTTCCTATCCAGGAGACGTGACCTTTTGCATCACGCACAGAATTTGAGACGGAAATAATTTTGAATTACCCCACCTAAATATATGCAGCTTTTGAGACGATTGGCGGGCATTCGAAAAGAGGAACAACCAAATCCCTGATTGGACGCAGCCTAAAATTGTGACAAACAAGGCGGGGGACGAAAACTTGCAATATAATCTTACATTTTTTGCAAGTCTAGTTCACTGTGAGAATCGCATGCCAAGACAACCACCAGACTGCCAGAGTTAGAATCAGAATTCCATTTATCAGACTGGACTTTGTTGGAGCATTTTGAGGGACTTAAACAGCCCAGGAAAACTATCATTTTAATAAGGAAAACCGGGATCTGAAGAAACTGAAAACACGGAGTCATAGTGGAAATTTATTGTTAAATTAACGACCCCCAAGAACACGTGAAAAAAATGCATCTGCTAGTGCCTTAACCTACTTCTCTGAGCAAACAGTCTATAAGCCAAGATTGGCGTAAGTTGTACATTTTACATTCTATATTTCTCATTACTAACATGTGAACTAATATGTATATATTGCCATGTGAATATTTTAATATGTGAAAATTGCTAGTGGATGTCCAAGTCATTTGAGGATGGCAACCTCAGCATACAGACTGATGATTTCATGAACCACCACTGCAAAGGCTGGTGACTGCTTTATCGCTAGTTTCTTAAAGAGAACTAAAAGCATAAGTAGTCGCACGTTCCATATGGAGCAGGGAGGGAAAGATGAAAGAAATAATGTACATTCTAATTTTAATATCTGCATTTTCAAACCAGTGTAAATGTCTGTGTAAACATATTCACTTTAAAATTAATGAAAGTTTTCAAGCTTTTCAACCAGTATAGATGTAAATGAAAACATATTCTATCTATACTGTGAACATTTTTCAACCAGTGTAGATATAACGTAAAACATATTCAATCTATATTGTGAACATTTTTCAACCAGTGTAGATGTAAATGTAAACATATTCTATCTATACAATTAACCTGTGCATTTGAATGTAAAGTAAATATAAAGTTATTCAATTTAAAGATAAAGAAAGTTTTCTCTCAAGGGATTAAGCTTAATTCTCATCGAGGGTAAATTCTGAGGTAGATGGGATAGTGGAATAGGAAGATGGGGACACATAAGTATGTGTCGGGAAACTCAATACTCAGATGATATTCGTTTCTCTTCTTTTACCATACTAATTGGTGGTACCAGTTGATGGTATTATCTCTGGAACAAGAACGGTACAAGTGGCCTGTAGTCGATGCTAGATACCATCATCAGACGGTGCTTAAAGTCGAGGGACCGACTTCGTAGACAATCTCTGACACTTCTGGAAACGTGCTGCCCCTACAACCTTGACCAGTGTCGAGCGGGATCAGCGACCCAGTCTACCAAGAACCAAACCATCAGAAGGAGCAGAACCGTCACTGACAGCAAAGTAACACATAAAAGCTGCCAAGTGACCTCCTTTACAAACTTCCAGTACATCACAACAGTGATGAAAACTTTCAGATAAATAAAGTTATTCATTTTTTTAAAACCTTGTTAAACCTGAGTGATTATAAAATCTGTTATTTGCAAATATACAAATTTAACGTCGATTTAGTCATTCTAAATGTACTGCATGTTTGTCTCAGTCAATTTACTAAATACACTCTAAACCTCCGTTTATTATACCATAATGATAAGAATTCCACTAAGTAAATCAGGGTGGGGGCTTGAACGAGCTGAAATTAATAATTGCTTAAATCTTCATAAAAGGCGGCAGATATAAGTTAACAATTGCCGTGCCCAACGCAGCATTGTTCTTGACTTCTGAAATATCTTATGAATACTCTCTCGAGATAGAAGCATCATTATCCTTTTATCTACAGTTCTGCCAAGAGTAATCTTGTGCGAAGGTAGACACCTTTGAAGACCTATATTAGATACTCTTGAGTTTTGGCCACTGTTGGACCACTACTGCAAAGCAGGGGAGGCAATGCCGTGACAAAGTCAAAGAATTACGAATGGAGCTTAAGTGACTTCTCCAAGCTTAGAGTGCAATGCTGGGTTCTCAACACGTTTTACCACACGGGGAATCCCTGGAAGTGTGAGGATAATTTAAAGAGTCAATGAGGATGTAATTAGCCTAACAGATATAGGTTCACTTCCACGTACGTTCTTCTTCTTCTTGCGATCGCATCTTTGATGATTACACCGTCAGACGAGTTCTCATGATGAATTCGACTGTTGTTTGAAGTTCCTCTTTAACTCCATATAGCTTTGAGTTTAGTGTTGAGTCATTGGGCCAGTATATCTTTCTTAACTGGTCATACAGAGGACAGTCCTGTAGAACATGCTCAGCAGTTTGTTCGTTTAATCCACATGTGCACAGTGGTGAAGCAGACAATCGTAGCTTGTGCATGTGTTTATTCAGTTTGTTATGCCCTGTCCTGAGTCGAAAAATAGTTATCTGTCCCTGCCGGTCGAGAGTGTGATAGTCGTCTTTGGGTTGGTTCTGTTCTCTTCTGATAGTCTGGATAGCTCTCTTTTTCTCAAAGTATGTGACTTCATTATCTTCTTGTTCACATTCTCCTCCCTTTTTTGCAAGTTTATCTGCCTTTTCATTTCCGGGTACACCACAATGAGATGGTACCCACTGAAGTATGGTTCTCTTTTTGGCAGCTACCTTGTTTAGTTCATTTCTCAGATGCGGGAGTTTACCACCCTTGAGAGCTTGCAGGACAGACAGTGCATCTGTGAGGATGACTACCTGGTGGCAGTCAGAGTTGGTGTTATAAATCATATTTGCAGCTTGCTCTAGAGCTTGAACCTCAGCTGTATAGTTGGAACAGAATTTACCAGTGGGAATGTGCCTAGTCTCATAGTGGTTGTCAGGATATGAGATAAAGATACCGGCACCTCCATTCCTAACAGCATTAGTTGCTGATCCATCTGTATAGGCATGTATCCATGATTGATCGGGATAGCTTTCTTGGATCATACTCAATGTAGCAGTTCGCTTTTGCAGATCATTATACTCACATCCACTTGTGAGACCACTGACTGATGTATTAATTTGGAGGGCACTGCTGGCCTGCTCCCATGGTACAGGGTATAGGGTGGGCTTCAGTGGTGTTGTCTTCATGGATAGGTCTTCTTGATGCTGTCTTATAAGTCTTTTCCCCCGATGCACAAAGCTGCTACGCTTTAGACGTCCCAATGCCAGATCATCTAGTCTTGCCTTCATTGGGTGCATTGGCATACTGTTGTACTTTTCCATCTGGATCATGGTTTTTGTGTCTCTTCTATGGGACAATGTCTGTAATCCAGCAACCTTCTGCATCTCTGTTATTGGTGTAGTTTTCATGGCTCCTGTAATGAGCCTGAGAGCTTGATTTTGCACCTTGTCCAAAGACTGCAGATGTGAGTTAGCAGCTGATGACCATGCTGCTGAGCTAAACTCTAAGTGTGGTCTTATTACTCCATTATAAATCTTCTTTAGATTTCGTTCATTTGCTCCCCAGTTGGTACCTGCTAATTTTCTGAGTATGCCTAGTCGTCTTCGGGCCTTTCCTTCTGCGTTTTCAATATGCTTATTCCATGTAAGCCTTTGGTCAAATGTCACCCCAAGATAGGTGGGGTAGCTTTCTTCCTTGATCACGGTTGTCCCTAGGTGTATGTTAGCTGATTTGTCCTTGGGGGCGCGGGAGAACAGTGTTGTGGAGGTTTTGTCTGTGTTTATTGTGATAAGCCATTTCTCTGCCCATGACACTAGCATGTCTGCTGCCCGCTGCATTCTATAATTTGCTGTGGTGACATTTTCATCAGCGCACCAGAGTACTAGGTCATCTGCATATAAGGCAGCTTTAACTCCTGCAGGGAGATCTTTCACCAGGTCATTGATGTAAACAAGGAAGAGTGTTGGGGAAATTACTCCTCCTTGAGGTACCCCCTGATGGAGCAACACTTTTCTGCTCTGCAGACCGTCAAGAGTGACTCTAGTTCTCCTGTTATGCAAGTATGACTGGATCCATTTCATCATGTTGCCTTGGATTCCACTTCTCCTAAGTTTTGCAATGAGGCCATCTTTCCACACCTTGTCAAAGGCCTGCTTGAAGTCGACCCAGATCGTTAGGACCTTTTTCTTCTCCTGGAAGGCATCTTCTATTGCTTGAGACAAGTAAGTAACTTGGTCTTCTATACTGTAGCATTCTCTAAATCCAGCTTGTTCCGGCACCAGGATCTGCTCAGACTCTAAATACCATTTCAATCTGTGGTTGACTATTCGCTCCATAGTCTTCCCAACACAGCTTGTGAGACTGATTGGCCGGTAACTTGCAGCCTCGGTCTTACATTTCCCTTTCTTTAGTATGGGTATTGTGATGGCTTCTCTCCATACTTGGGGTACCGTTCCTTTCAACCAGCTGTGGTTGAATATCTCAAGCAGTTTTGTCTTTGCTGCTGAGCTCAGATTTACTAGCATTTCGTTGCTGATTTTGTCTGGGCCGGGTGACTTTTGAAACTTAAGCTTGGAAACAGCCTTCTGTAGTTCTCCTAGTGTGATGGGTTCCCTCATTGGGGCAGGAGTATCTGTCTGTCCCATGGTTGCCAGTATTTCTTTTCTTATCTCTCTCTGATGATCTATGTTAATGGGTAAGTTGCTTTCTGAACTGTATCTTCTAGCAAACAAGTCTGCAGCTTGTTTTCCTCTGAAAAGTTTGCCACCTTCATCCAATGTGATAGTCTGCCTAGGTGAGGAACGCTCTTCATTTAGAGACTTGACTAATCTCCAAAGTTTCCTGCCGTCTTTCTCAAGGTTCAGCGATGCCGTTTTAGTTCTCCAGCTTTTCCGTTTTTCTTCTAGCTTTGTTCTCTGAAACTCTGCTACAGCCTTTTTCCATTTGTTGTGAGTTTCAAGTGAAGGCTGAGACTCTGCGTCCTTTCTAGCCCTGTCCATAGCTTCCTGACGTTCTTGGAGTGTGCTGGACCAGTATGGTATGTAGTTACGCCGGCATCCTTTGGGAATGGTTTCTTTTGCAGCTTGTAGTATGCATCTGTTGAAGTCTTTTACCACTTCATTAATGTCTCTGTTCTGTACCTTGAGGGTAGACAGCAGCGTGTTCACCTGATGCCTGAATAAACCCCAGTTGGCTTTTTTGTAGTTCCATCTTGTAATGGCTGGGCCTGTACTGAGAGTTGCACTCAGGACAGTAAGAAAGATTGGGCGATGGTCGCTTCCCCCTAGTTGGTCTCCTACTTCTCTACTAATAGATCCAGCTATATCTGGTGTGGAGAAGGCAAGATCTGGTGTTGAAGTTGTGTGCCATCCTCTGGAGTAGAAGGTAGGAGTATCTGTGGCATTATTGACTAGGATTAGGGAGTGATCATCTTGCCAAGTTTCAACCTCTTCACCTCTGTGATCCAGATGGTTATAGCCCCAGCTCTGGGAGTGGCTATTAAAGTCTCCAACTGCTATAAAGTTGGTGGCTGGTACCTGTATAGAGCTGAGACTCAGGGGTTTGTTGTTCGGACAGTAATAGTTCAGGAGTTCTATTTCCATCTTGTCTAGCTTTATCTGCAACAGCTGATATTCTGCTCCATCCATGAAGGTTTTCCTTTCGTGTGCAGGAATGTTATTCCTTACAAGAGTAAGTACTCCTCCTTTTCGTCTATCTTTTCTGTCGGATCTGAAGCATTGATATCCCCTTATTTTAAAGGTTTGATCTGCTTTCAAGTGAGTCTCTTGGATACAGCAAACACTGACTTGCTTCTCATACAAGATGTTTTCCAGCTCTGTCTTTTTGCTGTATCCAGCCTGCTTGCTGTTCACTCCCTCTGCATTCCAGTGCATCATGACAAGTGGCACTCTGGGTTTCTCTTTTTCTGTTGTGTTTTGGTCAGTAGTTCTCCTCCGCCGTCTGCTGACTCCACAAGACGGTCTAGAGGGTCCTCCAGTAGCTGAGGGTGGGCTCTGTCGAGGCTCAGAGCCCGGCACTGCACCTGCCTGGTGGAGCTCCACAGGGCGAGCACCAGTACGAGATTTATTTGACGGTGTACTCTCCATAGAAAAAAAAAGCGAGTTGCGTGATACTGTGGTTTCCGGTGCGCCTTCTGGCCCAGTATCTATGACTTTAGCACCTGTTCAACGGGAGAGTGGGCTCATCCCTAATCTGTTTATGTTCCCAGTAGTAGACTATTCGCAAGCAGCCTGGGGGTGTCACTGCTCTGCGCGGACCTTGTTTACCGAGGCGGCGTCCGAGCTCGTATGGTGAAAATATGGTTGCATTATCTTCAAAATAGCCCTGTCTTTCCTGCCATCCTGCAACTTTGAGTTAGGGAGTTCTGAGCTCCAGTCTCTTTCCCAGGCATTTTATCCTGGCCTGGCACGCATACAGAGGACCCCACTTCTGGTTCCAAGTTAGCAGTTGGGGATAGGTGGGGTAGCACACTGTGCATTCCCCGTCATCCAGGGGGCTCTCCAACTATGCAGAGCTTGCACAATGCTGTGCTCTGGTTCTGGGCTCACCCAAGGAATCCTCACGTCCTGCACAGAGCCACTTCCAGATACCCACCACCTGCCAACCCCCCATTGTAGAAATCTCCTGCATGCGGCCATCCAGTCAAGAGCCAGTATTAAGTCTGGTGCCCAAGTGATCCCCCCAAGCTCAGTGTGCAATTCTGGGTTCTCATCATGCTGCAACACAGGGGGGATTGTGATGCTCAGCCATCTCTCTCAACTCTGCACCGATAAGTGACATCGGGGACTTAACTGTGTCTCAGTACTGGGAGGCCCCGTTTCCGGGTACACCACACACAGCCAATTGAGGCAACGGTCGCCGTGGGCGTGTCTTCAGTGGGGAAGTTGTGGAGTCTTCCTGTCCATGTTCTTGCACATCCTAACACTGCCCGCAAGACATCGGAGGTTTGGAGAGTGGCCTTCTCTGCTTTTTTGAGCCGGGGTGGGCTCCCCGGGCAAGTCTCGATGGGGATCGGGACGTGTCCACGCGCCAGTGGGCCCAGCATCGGCCGCATCTGTTGGAGGACTTGCTCTGCCAGGTTTGAGTTAGTAAATTCCAACTTTGTCATCTTCTTGGCATTGTGATGCTGGGGTGCCTGTGGATTTCCTAACGCCCCGGGTAGAAGCCAGAAGTGTACTGTGCCAGCTCTGGGGGAGATAAAGGGGGTGTTTCTGCGTCTCCTTGTGATACTTAGCCACGGTAGGGCTCACAGTGCTCTTTCCCCGCCACCAAATTGCCTGCTGGTTACGCCGAGTTCTCCGAGGCTCTAGGCATGTGACCAAGAGTTGAAGGCAATAGGATCGTCACGTCCTGAGTCTCTGTGCCTGTACGATGGGTTCCGATCTTCAGGGAGCAGTCCACACTCGTTCCCACTCCCAGGACTTGTTCAGTATCCATCTGGCTCCTTCCCACCCACAGAGGGCGTGTACGGTGTAATGCACCGGTTTTATTATCGAGGTTTGCTCCTCTAGATCCGTTGTGTTTAGCCTGAGGATTCGCACCCTCAGTTACCAGGACTACCTCGAGGAGGGTGTGGCTCTTCACCACGCACAACGATCTTGGGGTATGAGAGGTTTTGCTAGGCCAAGAGACTAACACCGCAATGGTCGCTCCTTTCATGAACAGAATTCACTAGGCCTAGGGTGAAGCAAGGGGGGAAACCCACTACCCACAACACCAGCACATCATACCCCCTGTCTGTAGACTTTGCCCCTCCACGTACGTATATTGTAGCATTGTGCATAGCTGGTGGTCATATAAGGATGACTCCAGATATGCCTCCATGCATATATCACAAGTACAGGACTAGTCCAACAGATCTCTGCTCCTGTGGTGCCAGTCCCATGATAGCCGAACATCTGCTCCAGTCCTGTCCAACTTACAGCAATGAACGGAGTGGCATATAGCTTACTTACTTAGTCGTTCCCCTTCTACCGTGAGGTGTAGAGGTTTGGAAGAGAGAGCGCCAGACTATCCTATCGGCTGTCTTCCTCCTGGCCTGGTTCCATTCTAGTCCTCGGTCCTTCAAAGATTGTCTAATGTTGTCCTCCCAGCGGACTCTGGGTCGTCCTGGGGGTCTGGATCCCTGGCTCTTTGTTTCCCATGCCTGTCGTGGTAGCCGATCTTCTCCCATTCTGCAGACATGGCCAAACCATCTTAGTTGGGACTATTCTACTTGGGTCTGCAGGGGGTGGGATTTTAGGCCTTGACGTATCGTCTGGTTGCGGACCATGTCTCTTCTTGTTACTTCAACCACCTTCCTCAGATACCTCATTTCTGAGGTTTGGATCTGGCTTTTGTGGGTTGTAGTCACTGCCCATGACTCGCATCCATATGTCGTGTCATATAGCAACAACCTATTTCTCTCCATGAAAAACTGTTTGGAGATGCCAGGAACATTGCGCGGACTACTACCTTTATTAGAGTTATTATAGTAGACGTCTGATGGCGAACAAAGAAGAAGTAACTGATTCAAACTTTTGTCGAAGTTTATTATTTTTATTTTGTTGGTCCTTCATCACATTCTATTGATAATATTGCAAAGATGTTGATTCTATCTTGTAGCATTTTGACTTTAAATAAAATATGATAAACTTCAATGTGGGCACACTCCTTCTCCCTGGCGCCACGGCAAGAGCGTACTTAAAATATTGAACACCCGGGCAGCATTCTACATTTGGCACACGCTCCTCATAAAGACACACACTTGTAAGTATATCTTTAACAGTAAGTACTTTCGTAGTAATATCCGACGGCACCTCCCTCCTAGCTGTCACCTGGGACCCGGGGCGAACCGCCGCCACGCAGCATCCTTGGTACGCCACTGTGACTACAATCGTCAAAAATATGCGTACTGCAATTAAAAGAAAGTAGGAAGGAATTTCATGATTTTCTGAAGCTTTCCAAACTAGAATTGGTTATTGCTTACATTTCCTCGACCAGCATATGACCACATGAATCTGCAACCTACACTGACTTGACAAATTTGTTTTCCTGAATTTTGGAATTATAATCTCTCTTAAATGCATCTACCACACACACACACTCTCTCTCTCCCTCGACCGTGTGATTAATTAGAACAGTAGTAAGTGAAAAACTAAGAAAGAATGAACTAACCAGTTACATTTCAGTGAATTATCTTGAAAATAATTTTCCAATACAACCTGTTCTGTGCTCCTTTTTGTTTTTTGTCTTCAAATCTGGAAGTGGGAACTCGGGTGCGGGGCCACTTTGGGCGCGGGGCCCGACTGGGTCAAATCGATCTAAACCCGGCCCTGTTCTTATCCCTTCTATTCCTAAATCTCCCCCAGTCTAGGTTTTCTTAATTGTTGAATACATTACGATACTAGTTTTCTATGGCTGACATGGGTTGAAACATATGTTTTTATTTTCTTCTTCCTATTAATCGAATTCTGAAGCGCTCAATTTTTAGATAACACGTGTCAGCGCAGCATAATAATAATAATAATAATAAATTCTTTAAGCGCCAAACACGGCGCATAAGGCAGAAACCAGTGCTCTCCAGGTTGTTCGTTGTGACGCCACTCCTCTTAGCTCTTGCACATTATTTAGGCCCAACGTTCTTCCTTCTCTTATTATTGTTCTTCTGAGTGTTTCTTTTGGTCTTCCTTTTTTCCGCTTACCCTCAGGAACCCAAGTGAGCGCCTGTAGTGGTATTCTGTTGTTTTGCATTCGTAGGACATGACCGATATATGACCATCGTCTTTTCCTTATATAGTCGGAGACATATTTCTGCCTAGAGTCTTCTCTTATTTGTCGATTAGTCTTGAATTCTTTCCAACTGATGTTCATGAGTTTTCTAAGACATTTGTTCTCGAATGTATTCAGCTTGTTCTCCAATGATTTTGTTATTTTCCAACTCTCACAGCCGTATGTTAACACTGAGATAACATTTGAATTAAACAGACGAAGCTTGGTATGTATATTCAATGATCGTAATTTCCAAATGTTAGATAATCTATTGAAGGCGCTAGCTGCCAAAGCAATTCTAGTATGGATTTCTCTTGTTGTGTCACCATCCTGAGTCATTTTACTGCCTAAATAATTGAAACTTTCAACTTTCTGTAGTTTTTCCCCGTTCAAGATGATATCAAAGGTCTCGTTAGAAAAGTTCATAGCTTTAGTTTTAGAGGCATTTATTTGGAGACCAATTTTAACCGAGAGATGACACAAATTATTTATTGCTTCTTGGGATTGTCTTGGTGTTGAACTTAAGAATGCTACATCATCTGCGAAATCCAGGTCCCCCAGGAATTTTCCATTTGTCCATTTTATACCCAATTGTTCATTGTGGGTATAGTTTTTCTCATAACCCAATCAATAGCTATTCCAAAAAGTAGTGGTGACATAATACAGCCTTGTTTCACCCCTGTTTCTACTGTAAACCATTCTGTATTCCCTTTATTTGTTCTAACACAACATCTTGCATTGTCATATAGCGCTTTGATTATATTCACATATTTTGTTGGAAAACCATAGATTGTAAGTATCTTCCACAATGATGGGCATAAGTAAGCGCAGCATAAGTATGATAAATATAAAAAAAAGTGTCGTCAGTTTTAAATACACATAATGATTAACATACTGTAGCAATGATATGCGTAGCACAGATGATAACAGCGTTCAACCGTTAAAGTTAATTTGAATAACAAATTTCGCATGAGGAGCAAATGGAAAATCCCACGCCCTTTGCCTTGCTTCCTCTAAGTTAAATATAGAAACTTGTGTTTGATCACATGCTGTTGACCCCGGACACATACGTCACGTTCTAAAATTAGATCATGTTGTAAATACAAAATTAGTAAACATTACAAATTAAACATATTAAAGTGACAATTTGTCTTGCATTTTCCCCATGCAAAGATTACCAAATGTATCTACGATAAAACGGGCATATTTTGTAGTTTATTTATAACAGTTGGTTGCTTCGAGGTCAATTTTATGAACTAATATGGAGATCTCTTTTTTTTTGTGCGCACTGATATTGGGTGCAATTTGATTTGTTTAGGCTTTTCGCCTTTCATGCGCTTTAGCTGAGTTAATGGAAAGACTGATAGACTTTCGAAGGCCATCTTGTGATTATGAATTACGTGTAAAAGTGTTCACAACTGTTGTATATATAAATATAAATTTGATTAAAACGGGATCTTTCACTACAGAAGGCCTATACATCAGTAGTAGGTAACAGAAATGGGAGACGAAGACCTTGTTGTGGCAGTTCGATTGTGCGATACGACTGAAGCAGAGCAGCCGGACCCATTGTGCCTACGAAGCAAGGACTTAGAAAAATGGCGACATTTTGAAGCCCTGGTAAATATAAACGAGTCACTAACGGGCACACTTTTTTTTTAAATATTGATGTATATATGTAGCACTAGGTTGACGGACGACCTCTATTAAAGACTAGATTTGTGTATCAACATGCTTACAAGCAGAATACTGTCGTCTTGAACAATTATCTACCGTTTATAACGAAATCATAAATGTTTTGTTGGTAGTAACTGTTGTTATCGTCTGCGCCCATTGAACTTGTTATTAATACTTCTGATTAGCCCATTACCTCGAATGGAGTAATGGACTGTGGTGGGGAATGTGGGGTTTGGTGCGAATTACTGCATTGAGCTGCAGCAGCAGCATAGGCTGGCTATAAGTCTTAATCGGTTGAAATGAAAATACGTGTGTTCCATATCGTCTTAATACGTCGTTACGATTAGGGTTACATTTAAGATTCCTAACCCTTACCCCGTATTACTGAATTTTTATAAAAGTTCTTGAGAAACACAGTAGCCCAGTCAAAAGAAACATTTTATAAAATGAAAGTATTTTATGCAACAAATCTTTGTCAATGATAGTAACAAAGACAGTTCTTCAGTGTTATGTGCAACCAATAATGACGTAAGGGAGATTTGGTTATGGAGAAGAATGTTAAACGTACCATGGACAGCTAAAAAGAGTAGGCCTAATGAGGATGTCCTGTAAGGGGCCAGTGCACAACGGAAGCTCATTCCTCATTTTAGAAGAAAGCAATCCACTTTCTTTGGGCATGTTATGAGAAAAAGAAAGCTGGAATATATCGTGACAACAGGAAAGATTAAAGGAAAAAGAGGAAGACAGAAAGAGCAGTTACTGGACAGTTTGACATAATGGCATGAAAAGAAGTAAACAACAGAATTGATAAATAATACTGAAGACATGGAGTTATGGAGGGACATGATCACATACACCACCAGGCAGTGTACTTGAAGAAGGTTTAACATGGGGTCCCCCTGTTCTTCATTTCAACCGTAAATTGTCTTGTGATGTTATATTACTGCTATAATAATATGATTGCACTGATTCATTTGTTACGCTTCCTAAAGTTGTTGGTGATTAATGATATTCATGTTTGTGTTTGCCTTCATCTGTTTCAGCTTTGTGGTATGTACAAAAACACACCTGATGCAATAAGTGTCACATACTTGGATGATGAAAGTGATTGGGTAAGAAATGTTATCATGTAAAGTGCAGATGTCACAGTTTGCCCCCTAAAAAATTACTTCTTCTAATTAATTAGTTAATGGCTTAAAAACAATAGCTAAATAAAATAATAATGTTTCATTTTAAATATCTCTTTAACAGTTACATAGCTTTTAAAGGTGATGGGAGGAGAGCAGGCTAGTATCAGTTGAACTTCATTGCCTCTGCTTGCCCACCATCTTGTTCTACACTGTTCAACCTAATTGTTGGTTATAATTAGGGTGTTTAATGTTATTTTATTTTCAGTTGTGTGTTATATTCAGATTCCTATTGGCCTTTGCAGTTGATTGCTATTGATGGTGTCAATTTATATTAGTATTTGTAGTTTTTTTCAAGTCATATTTTTTTTGGTTACTTCATTGTTTTCTTATAAAATGAGTAGTTAGTAGTGTGTTCTTTTTTAAATGTTTTGTTCTTTGTTTTTTAAATGGTGTGTTAGTTTTTGCTTATTAATTATTATTGGTTTGATTTGTTTTTCCTAAATAGTATTACTATTATTATTATTACTAATATTGTCGCTGTTATTACGCGCACGTAACATAATTGTGTTTGACCTTTTATTTCAGGTTCAAGTTGGAAGTGATGCTGAGCTGTTAGAAGCTGTGAGGGTAAGAGAGCTAATTTTATTTGTACAGTTTGTTTTACTGTAGGCATCCTAATTTTCTCCTGCCCTTTTGATATGAAGTTATTACATTTTATGTACAGATGTTTAACAAGCTTAACTTTGCCATTGTTTATGTGTATTAAATCTGAGTTTTTGTCCCAATTCACTTCTTGTTAACTAATTAAGCCTTTAATAAGAAGCTCATTGAGATACAAGCAACCATAATAGCTGGCAGACGCTGGAGTTGGGGTGGCCACGTCCTCAGAAGAGACCCTGATGCCATCACAAGAACAGCTATGCTATGGACCCCTGAAGGAAAGCGAAAGAGGCCGACCAAAAACAACTTGGCGGAGAACTGCGGAGGCCGAGATGCAAAGAATGAACCAGAGCTAGGGCACAGTACGAAGGATGGCCACCGACTGAACAAAGTGAAAGCAGTTTGTTGCTGCCCTACAAGATGCCACCAGGCGTGATGGCGCTGACTGCTTTGACAGTCGGCGACTAATAATCAAAGAGATAAAGCAGTGAAAATACCCCAAGAACAAGAATGGAAAATTGCTTTGCATCATAATAGAGCGGATGAAGAAATGAATAGAACATTTTGAGGAACTCCTTAACAGACCACCTCGTAATTCCCCATACGTGCAACTTAACTGAAAACAAAATAAGGAAAGCCATAAAGCTTCTAAAGGGGGGAGGGGGGGAATTGCAGACCCAGATTGCATTCCAGCAGAGGTTATCAAAGCAGACACTGAACCTCTTCACAAGATTACTTGGTAAATTCTGGGAAAGAAATACTAACAGACCGGTAGGAAGAATACCTGATCGAGTTGCTAAGGAATAAAGATTATCAGCAACGAACACATTATATAATAATGTTAATATCAGTGCCAAGGAAAATATTAAAGAAGATCATCCTTAGAGATTAAAAGAGTCCATAGAACAAGTGGGTTAAAAAAAACAAAAAAACAGATGCTGCACAGACCAGGAGAACTTGGCATAAGTTTGTTGAAGGCCTCTCTGTTCCATGGGGAGTTAAAGGGTCATGATGAAGACATGACATACAGAATTCTTTGTGAAGATAACTTATAGAACCCTTTGAATTAAGAATTGGAATGTGACAGTGATGCCTCTTGTCCCCATTTTGTCTTCCTACTGGCTGTATATTGGATTATGACAGAAATGGTGCCAACTAACAGAAATGGAATTTGATTTGTCAAAACAGGCCTGGAAGACAAAATGAGAATACTAGATCAGCAACTGGGTCTGAAAATTCTGAGGGAAAGGAGAAAGATTGAGACAAAATGAAGCAAATGACAGCATAATATGGATTCATATCTTGCTGGAAGTATAGAGTTGGAGGAGCAGAAATAAGAATTCAATAGCAAGAGATGCATTCATTGCATCGAATATTTCTATATCACATTTTAAAGCTAAGAGCTTTTTATGGCACAAATTTGTGCGGTGAAACAGGGAAACGAACTATTTGTGGTAAACTGAATAGTAGAACGTCCCTACAATGGCACCAACAAGCAAATGTGCCTGGCGAATGACTACCTCCGAAGTAGTGACTTTTCTAAAGGAGACTGATAATAGTGGTAGTGAAATGATGAGATAAATATAGATGACAGTGATTTTATATTAGGCGATTCTGTAACACATGATTCCAGTACCAGTGATGAATCTGGCAGTAGCGATGACAGTGACCTAATAAAGATGGTGAAAGTGAGGAAGTACCAGCACAATGGGTGGAGTTATCTCAATCAGACTCTTGTTGTATAAATCATTTACAATTTTCAGTACTCAATGCAGGTGTACAGTTTCTTGATTGTGATATTCCTGACAATATTTGTGGTTTCTTTCAGTTGTTTTTCACATCATCATTGCTAGAGGAGATAGTCAATGAGACCAACTAAGAAGTTGTAGACTTTAATAAATGGGTGCTTGTACAGAAGAGAAACATTAAATTGGTAATGATAATATCATAAATGGAGATCTGATGGAAATAGCTAGACAAATGGGGAATCAAAAGGTGAGAAAAAAAAGGTACTGGCATTAGATGGGCACTCACTGAAGAAACCAGTTGATAGTTTTAAAAGACAGTCCTTGTTCTGGAGTTCCTGTGGTAGACCTTAAAACACTCAAAATTGGTGACAGAAATGAAAATGATAAAGAAAACATGGAAAGATCCTGAACGGATGGCACAGAATAGAAAGGCTTGAGGTGAATTTGTTGGTGGCCTGTGTTCCACAGGGAGCTAAAGTGTACAAACTCAATGAATTTGTTCCATCTTTCACTTGATGTGTCCTCCATCTTTAACTTACTTACATAGTGGTTCGTCTTCTACCTTGAGATGTAGAGGTTAACCAGAGAGAGAGCCATGCCTAGCCGATCAGCTGTCTTCCTTTTTGCCTGGTTTCAGTCCAATCCTTAATCCTTCAAGATTTTCTGTTGTCCTCCCAGCAGACTTGTTAACTGACTGTTATTACATTTTTCCCCCCTTTGTTTATACATTTTTTTCATGGTGAAAAATACATATCTTCTTTGTCTTTCAGCTCCTGAAGGAGCATTGTCCTTCAACAAACTCATGATAAGTCCTCCTCTCGCAGTCCATAGTTTCTAGGTCTTCTTACTTTTTCTGTCCACTATTTCCGGTGAAGTGTAGTGTTGAGCAGAAGTTTGCATTCTTGAGCCAAGTGTGTCACCTTGTCTGTGATGTTGTGTTGTCGTCTTCTTCCTTTTCATTTCTGTGTCCAGTTCTCTTCCTCATATGATTTTCAGTTTCTCTCTACCCCTCTTACCCTGGAGATTTCTGAACAAGGACTGCGTTATAATGCTGTGAACAGGTTTCCTCAGTGTGTGTCCTATACTTCTTCGTACACTCATGTCAACTTGAATATGTTCAAAGAAAGAAGTGGTCAGCTTGAGGCTATTTCTGTCTCCATAGAGCTTTTCCAGGAATGGTACTGGTGATGGCCACATGTGTGTGCCCTATACAATACCTTTCCTTCTCCTCGCCTCTTATGTGTTTTAAATAAAAACGATTTTGTTTGTAAGCAATTTTATCTTCATTTTGGCTCTTACAGGTAGCAAAGGAAGCAGGAGATATTTTACAACTCCAGGTCAAGAGATTGGATACTGAACAGCTGATCACCTTTGAAAATGCAGATTCAACCAGTGCAGTTAATACTGAAGCTGGCCACTTTGTCCTCTACATTCCAACAACAGACCCTGATGGTGAAGGGCTCCAACCTTTGGTCTACCCCCATCATACCATTGATCAGTCAAGTGCAGTAGATGGACCAACACTCAATTCTGCGGTGTCCCAAAATGACCCTCAGTGGCTTGTTTATCCACACCAAACTGAAAAGACTGATTTTCCACTATTACTTGAGAATGAAAGTCAAAATCCTTGGCAAACGTTAGCATCTTCAGAAGGCCAGGTGGCACACACAGATCTGAATACTGTAAGTGTAGGCAAAGAAATGGCAAATGAGAATAACTCTGCTCCTCTATGGCAACAGGCTGCAGCTTTATCAGCAGAGGAAAAGGTCAAATTTATGAAGAATGTTATTGAAATAGGTGGTCCTAAGAGGGATTTGCAGTGTGATTACAAAAAGCAAGAGGAAGGAAATGACCCAAAGAAAGGTCTGTTGAGTGATATGGCAAATGAAAAACCAGATATGAAAGTTGAGCCTCTGTGCTCCGAGCAAGGATCTTTGGGTAAGAATTTCATACCTATCCAAGATCCATTCGAAGTAGATTCTAGTACACTCTCCCCATTCTTTGAGCATGTCACGATCAACTTGGAGAAGGACCGAAGCCCTACTCTCACTCCCAAACGGGCCATAACCAACAAGACTGAGCCCAATGCCAAGTACTTCAGAGTGTCATCTGTGGAGACTGATGGTGCCGCTTCAGTCAGTAATGTTGATGCATGTCAGAATCAGCATTTGCTTGACATGCTAATTCCTGCACAATCTGGCCTGGCCAATACACAAGCAAGGATGGCGTACACATCTGCTCTTCCCAAAAGTAAAGTTATGAAACGAGTTCCTGTTCCAATGCCCAGGAATCTCTTGATGATGGAGGGTGCCCAGTCTGGGGCAAATGCTGTGGCTATTGAAATCCCATCTGAATCTTCAGACTTTTTCCAGGGTGCTGCTGTGAACAAAGAGGAAGAGGTTGCTGCAAGTGGAGGGTATGTGATAGTAAAAATAAAAAAATTGAAACTTCTGCTCAAATTTCAGCAGAAAACAGTAAAAAAAAATAATAATAAATTGTCACGCAAGTTTTACATTGATAAATATTGTGGAATGTAAATATTAGTGTTATGAAAAACTTGAAGAACTAGTTTAAATTGCCAAGTGTAGTTCCCTGGGGTATCTGAACAGACAAAAAAGGATAGGACCCTCATTATACCCTCGGGCATGTCATACAAGCTGACTAATGAGGTTCATGGGGGCTAGCAACCTTATGTAAAACAAATTGCTATGGAAACGACTGCTGCAGTAGCATTTGAATGCTTGGTGCAGGCTTCCTGCAAGGTGACCATCTGCAGTGTGGTGGCTCCATGCTTTGTAGGGAGTACAGAGGAAAATGATGAATGACTGGTGTCTTCTTTGTACACTTGAATAAGTTTTAAGAAAGCGATGGTCAGTCTGAGGTTGTTGGTTATCTCCATAGAGTTTGTCCAGGAGTGGTACTGGTGACGGCCTTATGTTCTTCTTCTTGCGATGGCAGTCAGAGTTGGTGTTATAAATCATATTTGCAGCTTGCTCTAGAGCTTGAACCTCAGCTGTATAGTTGGAACAGAATTTACCAGTGGGAATGTGCCTAGTCTCTAGTGGTTGTCAGGATATGAGATAAAGATACCGGCACCTCCATTCCTAACAGCATTAGTTGCTGATCCATCTGTATAGGCATGTATCCATGATTGATCGGGATAGCTTTCTTGGATCATACTCAATGTAGCAGTTCGTTTTTGCAGATCATTATACTCACATCCACTTGTGAGACCACTGACTGTTGTATTAATTTGGAGGGCACT
Source organism: Oreohelix idahoensis (assembly GCA_024509875.1). Lineage (NCBI taxonomy): Eukaryota > Metazoa > Mollusca > Gastropoda > Stylommatophora > Oreohelicidae > Oreohelix > Oreohelix idahoensis. The sequence goes on from JAMPIV010012021.1 coordinate 355,315, forward strand.
GCTGGCCTGCTCCCATGGTACAGGGTATAGGGTGGGCTTCAGTGGTGTTGTCTTCATGGATAGGTCTTCTTGATGCTGTCTTATAAGTCTTTTCCCCCGATGCACAAAGCTGCTACGCTTTAGACGTCCCAATGCCAGATCATCTAGTCTTGCCTTCATTGGGTGCATTGGCATACTGTTGTACTTTTCCATCTGGATCATGGTTTTTGTGTCTCTTCTATGGGACAATGTCTGTAATCCAGCAACCTTCTGCATCTCTGTTATTGGTGTAGTTTTCATGGCTCCTGTAATGAGCCTGAGAGCTTGATTTTGCACCTTGTCCAAAGACTGCAGATGTGAGTTAGCAGCTGATGACCATGCTGCTGAGCTAAACTCTAAGTGTGGTCTTATTACTCCATTATAAATCTTCTTTAGATTTCGTTCATTTGCTCCCCAGTTGGTACCTGCTAATTTTCTGAGTATGCCTAGTCGTCTTCGGGCCTTTCCTTCTGCATTTTCAATATGCTTATTCCATGTAAGCCTTTGGTCAAATGTCACCCCAAGATAGGTGGTGTAGCTTTCTTCCTTGATCACGGTTGTCCCTAGGTGTATGTTAGCTGATTTGTCCTTGGGGGCGAGGGAGAACAGTGTTGTGGAGGTTTTGTCTGTGTTTATTGTGATAAGCCATTTCTCTGCCCATGACACTAGCATGTCTGCTGCCCGCTGCATTCTATAATTTGCTGTGGTGACATTTTCATCAGCGCACCAGAGTACTAGGTCATCTGCATATAAGGCAGCTTTAACTCCTGCAGGGAGATCTTTCACCAGGTCATTGATGTAAACAAGGAAGAGTGTTGGGGAAATTACTCCTCCTTGAGGTACCCCCTGATGGAGCAACACTTTTCTGCTCTGCAGACCGTCAAGAGTGACTCTAGTTCTCCTGTTATGCAAGTATGACTGGATCCATTTCATCATGTTGCCTTGGATTCCACTTCTCCTAAGTTTTGCAATGAGGCCATCTTTCCACACCTTGTCAAAGGCCTGCTTGAAGTCGACCCAGATCGTTAGGACCTTTTTCTTCTCCTGGAAGGCATCTTCTATTGCTTGAGACAAGTAAGTAACTTGGTCTTCTATACTGTAGCATTCTCTAAATCCAGCTTGTTCCGGCACCAGGATCTGCTCAGACTCTAAATACCATTTCAATCTGTGGTTGACTATTCGCTCCATAGTCTTCCCAACACAGCTTGTGAGACTGATTGGCCGGTAACTTGCAGCCTCGGTCTTACATTTCCCTTTCTTTAGTATGGGTATTGTGATGGCTTCTCTCCATACTTGGGGTACCGTTCCTTTCAACCAGCTGTGGTTGAATATCTCAAGCAGTTTTGTCTTTGCTGCTGAGCTCAGATTTACTAGCATTTCGTTGCTGATTTTGTCTGGGCGGGTGACTTTTGAAACTTAAGCTTGGAAATAGCCTTCTGTAGTTCTCCTAGTGTGATGGGTTCCCTCATTGGGGCAGGAGTATCTGTCTGTCCCATGGTTGCCAGTATTTCTTTTCTTATCTCTCTCTGATGGTCTATGTTAATGGGTAAGTTGCTTTCTGAACTGTATCTTCTAGCAAACAAGTCTGCAGCTTGTTTTCCTCTGAAAAGTTTGCCACCTTCATCCAATGTGATAGTCTGCCTTGGTGAGGAATGCTCTTCATTTAGAGACTTGACTAATCTCCAAAGTTTCCTGCCGTCTTTCTCAAGGTTCAGCGATGCCGTTTTAGTTCTCCAGCTTTTCCGCTTTTCTTCTAGCTTTGTTCTCTGAAACTCTGCTACAGCCTTTTTCCATTTGTTGTGAGTTTCAAGTGAAGGCTGAGACTCTGCGTCCTTTCTAGCCTTGTCCATAGCTTCCTGACGTTCTTGGAGTGTGCTGGACCAGTATGGTATGTAGTTACGCCGGCATCCTTTGGGAATGGTTTCTTTTGCAGCTTGTAGTATGCATCTGTTGAAGTCTTTTACCACTTCATTAATGTCTCTGTTCTGTACCTTGAGGGTAGACAGCAGCGTGTTCACCTGATGCCTGAATAAACCCCAGTTGGCTTTTTTGTAGTTCCATCTTGTAATGGCTGGGCCTGTACTGAGAGTTGCACTCTGGACAGTAAGAAAGATTGGGCGATGGTCGCTTCCCCCTAGTTGGTCTCCTACTTCTCTACTAATAGATCCAGCTATATCTGGTGTGGAGAAGGCAAGATCTGGTGTTGAGGTTGTGTGCCATCCTCTGGAGTAGAAGGTAGGAGTATCTGTGGCATTATTGACTAGGATTAGGGAGTGATCATCTTGCCAAGTTTCAACCTCTTCACCTCTGTGATCCAGATGGTTATAGCCCCAGCTCTGGGAGTGGCTATTAAAGTCTCCAACTGCTATAAAGTTGGTGGCTGGTACCTGTATAGAGCTGAGACTCAGGGGTTTGTTGTTCGGACAGTAATAGTTCAGGAGTTCTATTTCCATCTTGTCTACCTTTATCTGCAGCAGCTGATATTCTGCTCCATCCATGAAGGTTTTCCTTTCGTGTGCAGGAATGTTATTCCTTACAAGAGTAAGTACTCCTCCTTTTCGTCTATCTTGTCTGTCGGATCTGAAGCATTGATATCCCCTTATTTTAAAGGTTTGATCTGCTTTCAAGTGAGTCTCTTGGATACAGCAAACACTGACTTGCTTCTCATACAAGATGTTTTCCAGCTCTGTCTTTTTGCTGTATCCAGCCTGCTTGCTGTTCACTCCCTCTGCATTCCAGTGCATCATGACAAGTGGCACTCTGGGTTTCTCTTTTTCTGTTTTGTTTTGGTCAGTAGTTCTCCTCCGCCGTCTGTTGACTCCACAAGACGGTCTAGAGGGTCCTCCAGTAGCTGAGGGTGGGCTCTGTCGAGGCTCAGAGCCCGGCACTGCACCTGCCTGGTGGAGCTCCACAGGGCGAGCACCAAAACGAGATTTATTTGACGGTGTACTCTCCATAGAAAAAAAAAAAAAGCGAGTTGCATGATACTGTGGTTTCCGGTGCGCCTTCTGGCCCAGTATCTACGACTTTAGCACCTGTTCAACGGGAGAGTGGGCTCATCCCTAATCTGTTTATGTTCCCAGTAGTAGACTATTCGCAAGCAGCCTGGGGGTGTCACTGCTCTGCGCGGACCTTGTTTACCGAGGCGGCGTCCGAGCTCGTATGGTGAAAATATGGTTGCGTTATCTTCAAAATAGCCCTGTCTTTCCCGTGGCTTTTCTGCCATCCTGCAACTTTGAGTTAGGGAGTTCTGAGCTCCAGTCTCTTTCCCAGGCATTTTATCCTGGCCTGGCACGCATACAGAGGACCCCACTTCTGGTTCTAAGTTAGCAGTTGGGGATAGGTGGGGTAGCACACTGTGCATTCCCCGTCATCCAGGGGGCTCTCCAACTATGCAGAGCTTGCACAATGCTGTGCTCTGGTTCGGGGCTCTCCCAAGGAATCCTCACGTCCTGCACAGAGCCACTTCCCGATACCCACCACCTGCCAACCCTCCATTGTAGAAATCTCCTGCATGCGGCCATCCAGTCAAGAGCCAGTATTAAGTCTGGTGCCCAAGTGATCCCCCCAAGCTCAGTGTGCAATGCTGGGTTCTCATCATGCTGCAACACAGGAGGGATTGTGATGCTCAGCCATCTCTCTCAATTCTGCACCGATAAGTGACATCGGGGACTTAACTTTGCCTCAGTACTGGGAGGCCCCGTTTCCGGGTACACCACACACAGCCAATTGAGGCAACGGTCGCCATGGGCGTGATAGACGACAAACAGTGAAGAATGAGGCAAGAAAGCATTTAACCCATGAAGTGGGGGTGGATTGGTGCAGACCAGAGCATGTACCACTCGCCGGTGGGTTCTGCATCTACACCTATAGGGTTCCACCCACTCCTCAGCCCATTTAGTCTGGCCCCTCACCCAGGACCTGTCCGGCTTGGGTGACCCTGCCAGGAGTAAAACTCCCGCCGGCATAGCTCCCGGGATCATTGAGGCGCTCAAGCTCTCCAACCACGGCAAGGTAGGCTTACATGTGGAGAAGAGGTGGTATCTCAATCTGTTGTGGCCCGTGCGAAGTATGAGTATTACCACTTGTTCTCTTCTGTTAATGACTTGTTTAAATTACCAGATAGGAATAAAAAAATGTTTGCACTACTATCACAGTTATGGAAGTTCAGTGGAACTGCTGAAAGATAATAGTAAAAAAATATGTTGTCACTTTGTTCAGTAAAATTAAAGTATTAATTGCCTTTACTTTGCAATTTTCTCCTCTTAGTTGAAGCTTAAGAACTATTACCATCTTTAATTTATACATTTGTTTTGGATGTGAGATATTTATGTGTGTTTGTTACTGCACAGTTTTGTTTCTCTGTGTTTGGGCTTGTCAGCTGTTGTTGTTAGTTATTACCATTCTTGCAACCACAGAGCTGCATCAACATCCGCATCGGAGGAAACTGGAGAAATGATGGCCAGAGATGATAGTGTTGCTTCAGCTGTCAGTCGTGGGGTAGGTTTGCAGTTTATTTAATTAGTTCTCTTTCTGCATATATTAGTTTTATAACATCGTATTTTAAGTATATTTTCTTAAAAGTTTGTTGTGGTTATGTAACTTTTTTGGTTGTTGTTATTAATCCAGCAGCGCTTGGGCTCTCGCCCTTCGGCCCAATGTCATGTAGTGATATCTGCGTGTTTTCTTAAGTTTTATTGTTTCTCTGTACAAGGTGTTCCACTTATGTGGCCTAGGAGGAAGAAGCATTTTCCTTACATCATTGAGTGCTGGGCACCAAACTTGTTTGGTAAATGTATGATTTCTTGATGCTTGTTGTGGTTGATTGGCTGCCTGAAGATTGTTGTTGTGGGATTTCCTGAGGTGTGTAGTATGACTGATTTGTAAGTCTTGTTTTGGTTTTAGTGCCTACTGGTCATGCTTCCCCGAATGTGTTATACTGTACTTGTTCATATATTGGTCTTATTCATCTCATTCATTATTTTGTTCAACTTTGTATTGCTGTTTTCCTCCCTTGTGTTGTCATGCAAATGATTTGGTAGTTGCATTACATTGCATTCTGGTGGTTAGTCATTTTATGGTTAAGCAGTTTTGTCATTTTTGTGTTTTGGAAATGAGATAAAAGGACCAAAATACTTGTCGATGGGAGGGCAGACCACTTCTGATGGTTAAATTGCCCCCTTATAAACTATGTAGAGTTTCCAGTCATTTCAGTTTTTTGTGTGACTCTTTCAGGAAATTGATTGTGAATCTTCATTCTTGCCTCAGACGCCCACCAAAATGATTCACTTTTTAATCCTGTATATTTATGATTGTCATATCAGCTCCTAACATTCTCAGTGTTTCGTTTTGTTAAAAATGTCTTTGATCATTCCTGTTCTAGTGTATAAAATATGCTTTTTTTTTTTTTAAATCGCTTCTTTACACTGATGTTCCTGAGAAGTCATAGAATATGGTGGGAGTTCTCAGGCACGTCATAAGAGGAGAATAGAATGAGGTGCTTGGGGCTAGCAACCTCATCATTGTTATGGTATCAGGGTCCCTTCTGAGGATGTGGCCAACCCAACTCCAGCGTCTGCCAGCTATGATGGTGTGCATGTCCTCCTGGTTACTCCGAATAAGTAGTTCTTGGTTGCTGATGGTTGTGGTGAACTTCTAAATACAATATCTAAATTAGAATATAACCGTATAGTGCATAAAGTCAAAGATAAGATAGTACTAAAAATTTTCGGCGAGAATCGTAAGTTGTCGCCTACGCCTTCAGCTTATTATTTGCAAACGCATAAGCCGAACAAAATGGTACCCAATTTTTGAAATTCGTCCTTGACATAAACGAACCACTTTTCCTAGTTCTAAGAAATATTTGCCTAACTGCATTTGGGGAAAGGAGGGGCAAGGCTAGATAACACACGCAAATCACGTCTCAAATTGGTTCTAACTCTACAACCGACTTGCACGCTTTGCCCTAGGTGGGTTTCCCCAATACGATGAAAAAGTTAGAAATGTGGACACTACGGTCATGGAAACACGCTTAGCTCTTATTGCGAATGACATAAGCTCTCGTAGGTAGTTTAAAAATAAACCACTAACATAGAAAAAAAAAAAGATAGAATTTTGAACCAAGCCACATAGCCCCATAAAAATTGTATATTCGTGTACCTGAAGACTTGCTGACCAAGAATATGTTGTTAGTTATCTAAATAGTCCATTAACCTTTAGCACGCTGCATAAAAATTCAGAAAACTTGCCCAACCACTGCATTCTTTTTCACAACGCCCCATTTTTATAGTGGGTGACTTGTAAATTGTATAGTTTTTTTTGTTTTTTGGTCAATTGCTCTAATTTTTAGATTGTATAGAAATGAATGAATGGTGAATCTGATGATATAAAATTTGTTTTAGATGTGATAGGAAGAGAGGAAAGGAAAGATGAAAAAAACGAAAAAAATAAAAAAAAAATAAAAAAAATTTTTTTTTTAAATTTTAAAATTAAAAAAAAAAATTACCAACGAACGAAGAGTCCATATCCCTTGCATCTCAATGAAAGTCATTTGACCAACAGACCAATACAAATCAAATGACGATCTTTTCGTTACACCCATCATCAGTAGCAAAGCAACAAACGCTCTCGTCAGATGTGACATTCGGCCGAAATTCTAAATCTTTCCGGGTTCTTGTGCGTTTATTCACCGGTTAAATCAAATTGTGGATATTTATTACCCAAACCGATCACCGTACTCTTTCTTGACTGAAAAAGTGTCATTGTCCTCTCCCCCTTCCCCCGTTGCTTAGAATTTTTTTTAAAACACGCCTGCCGTTCGTAAGGTTGTAGTCACGTAGCACATTCTGCCGTAGGGGAGTGAAGTGTTATAGACTTCGATGTACTGGGTCCCAGCTTTATGAGGTGGGGTGGCCTGTTCCCTTCCTCGCTGCCGTTGCCTTCTCAAGATCAGAGGCAGGTACCCTTTTACAGCTGGTTAGACTGATGCGTGACACCTGTTCCCTTTCTCGCTGCCGTTGCTTTCTCTAACTCAGGATCAGTCAGGTACCCTTTTACAGCTGGTTAGACTGATGCGTGACACCTGTTCCCTTTCTCGCTGCCGTTGCTTTCTCTAACTCAGGATCAGAGTCAGGTACCCATTTACAGCTGGTTATGGAGTGTTAGAGACTTCACCATACTAGGTCCAGCATCGAGAGATGGGGTCTACCTAGCTATAAATGGGTACTTAACTTTGAGTTAGGGAAGGAAAAGACAGCGAGGAAGGAAACTGGTCTCCCCACCTCTCGATGCTGGACCTAGTATGGGACCTCAAGACGCAGCAATAGAGACCGCAGTCAGCGACTCATAGCTTGACTGCCTGCGTCAGGACCAGCGAACCAGAGCTGGTCAAGACCGCACTCCACCTCCACGTGGTGGTCCTGGAAACAGTCTGCAGCTGTGCAGGCTGGCTGAGCGAGTGTGGATCGAAATGGGAAGGCAAACCCGGTCCTAAAAAATGCCGTGCAGAAGTCGGATGTGTCGACCGAAAGGTGCAGATATCACAGCTACGTTGTAAACAGACACAACGCAACCACCGTCCTTTTCAGGGCGAACGAAGAAGAAGAAGAAGAAGAAGGACCTAGTATGGTGAAGTCTCTAACACTCCATAACCAGCTGTAAATGGGTACCTGACTGATCCTGAGTTAGAGAAGGCAACGGCAGCGAGGAAGGGAACATGTATCACGCAAGTCAAACCAGCTGTAAAAGGGTGCCTGACTCTGATCTTGAGATTTAGAAGGCAACGGCAGCGATTTCCCTTGTTTCCTTTGTACCGTTAACTTGTAGAACTGATTCAATTCCGTTCTATTGGTTTATAAACTTTTTTTTTTAATCGGGGGGGGGGTGTTGAGGGCGGATCTGTCGTAAGCGTGTCAACTATGAATGCAAGAGAAACGCTTTTTTTTTTTAACTTGCCTCCCAAATCACAATGTGAAATCAACATTTTTCAGTCAAGAAAAAGTACGGTTCTCAGTTTTGGTAATAAATTTCCAGAATTTGATTTAACCGGTGAATAAACGCACAAGAACCTCTTTCCGATATTCCTAGTACTAACCCCTAGCATTATACATACTGGCAATGCCATTCTACTTTCGTTTCCATCTCAGCCATCAAACATATTCTGAGAAACGATATCAGCGCTTATAAAGACAAAAATCTTATCCCCAACGCATGGCATCAGAATCCAATAAAATTAGAGCGAAATGGCCGCGTGTCTGATGCCGATTCATTTCGATTTAAAAAATTTACAAAAAATAAACGCGGATACACCCATCACTTTTTTAAGATCGGAAACGGAAGCTAACTCTCTTGCAAATAAAATTACAACTTAACATCCGGGGCTGAAAATCACGTGTACACAAGTCCTCATGCTAGAAACGGTGACAGCCGCAAGGCGAGACATATCGCCTCCAGCTGGCAGAACATAGGTTGCGTTCGGCGATATGTCTCGCCGGCAGCGTGCTAAAGGTTAAATAATCAAATATTGATAAAACAATACATAGAGAATCAGAGATACTGCCAGGTCAGGTCATATCTGCTTAGAGTGGATCGCATATTTTTTGGGAAAAAAATTAGGTGAAAGCTAGGCTAAGATGGTACGATGAAGGGGATTGGGTGGAATTTGAAGTGAGACGAAATATTATTGGCCGACCTCGTGCTAAACATATATCACCCGAGTAACGTAGTAGAAAAGTGAATTGTATTTTTGAAAGACTTTGTTTACAAGTGAAATAAGGATAATCATTGGCCAGAGTAGTTGATATTGGGGAAAAAGCATTAGTTGGGGACGCCATTTTCTAACAAAATTTTGACTAGTAGCGATGAGATCAGGCTTGTGCTGTGAAAACCATATTTCTCAAAAAGCCTGGACAGAACGGCAGATCGAAAGTGTGCCAGTCATCGTTCACTGTGTATTTCATTGAATAAATGTGGGTCCTGGGTACTGACGTTAATGTAGTTAAGTTCTTGTTCGGCACCTGGCAGCTCAACTTAAAAGAACTTAAAAGAACTTAACAGACTAGAAAGTGATATTAAAGAAAACTGTGCCTAGTATTAATATTTCCACAAGTGACAAACGAAAACAGACATAACTTAAAGGGAGTGATTATAACCAACAACCTATGGTTTAATACCAGTATTACCTCAAAGTAGAAGAATACAACTACACACTTATATTAGAATAATATTGTATGTATGGACAGAAGATCTACTGTGTTATTGGAATGTTGTAAATGATTCTTTTGATTTCACTTTTGATTATCAGTCCTGGTTCAAAATAAATTAGAATCAGGATAATAAATTGTACAAAATTGTATTTACACAAATTTCAACCACTGTCTTAAATAAGATAGCCTTTTAACCTTTAGCACGCTGCGGGCGACACATGTCGCCGAAGATAACCTATGCTCTGCACGCTGGAGCTGCCATGTGTCGCCTTACGGATATCACCGTTTCTAGCTCTTTATAAGCGGTGATATCGGTTCTCAGAATATGTTTGATGGCTGAGATGGAAACGAAAGTAAAATGGCCTTTCAAGTATGTATAATGTTAGGGGTTAGGACTAGGAATATCGGAAAGATTTAGAATTTCGGCCGAATGTCACAGCTGACGAGAGCGTTTGTTGCTTTGCTACTGATGATGGGTGTAACGAAAAGATCGTCATTTGATTTGTATTGGTCTATTGGTCAAATGACTTTCATTGAGATGCAAGGGATATGGACCCTTCGTTTGCTGGTTATTTTTTTAAATTTTTTTTTAAATTTTAAAATAAAAAAAAAATATTTTTTTATTATTTAAAATTTTTTTTTCGTTTCTTTCATCGTTCCTTTCCTCTCTTCCTATCACATCTAACATGTACACAAACAAATTTTATATCATCAGATTCACCATTCATTTATTTATATAAATTCCAAACATGATAGCAATTGACCAAGAAACACAAAAACTATAGACATTAAGGGTCACCCACTATAGAAACGGGACGCTGTGAAAAAGAATGCAGCTGGAGGCGAAAATTTTCGCCAAAGAATGCAGCGTGCTAAAGGTTAAAGTGTCGTTTGTATGTTATTGTTGTAATACTGTTGGTGGTTGTGGATAATAAACTATTTGTTTGTATTCATTCATTCATAACCCTCCACTCCCAAAGGAGCATAGGCCTTCAACAAACACATGCCAAGTCCTCCTGTCACGTGCCATCATCTCAAGTTCTTTCCATGTTCTCCTCATCATTTTCACCTCTGTTTCCAACTCTCTTCTCCATGTACTTCTTGGTCTTCCTCTACCTCTCTTGCTACCTCTATTTCAATTTGTCCTCTCTACCTCTCGACTTGACAAAGGCGTTCGACACGGTCAGTAGAGAGGGTCTATGGAAGATCATGGCAAAATACGGCTGCCCAAAGAAATTTATCACAATAGTGCAGCAACTGCATGATGGAATGCAGGCTAGAGTTCAGGAAAACGGTGAGCTATCAGAGCCTTTCCCCGTCTCAAATGGAGTTAAACAAGGGTGCGTACTTGCACCGACTCTGTTCAGTATCATGTTTTCTGCTATGCTGACTGATGCTTTTAGAGACGGGGACACAGGAATCGACATTAGTTATCGTATTGATGGAAAATTGTTTAACCTTAGGAGGCTTCAAGCAAAAACCAAGGTCAAATCACACACCATCAGAGATCTTCTGTTTGCTGATGATTGTGCCCTCAATTCCTTCTCAGAGGCTGATCTGCAGCATAGTGTGGATAGATTCTCCGAAGCCTGCGCCAACTTTGGGCTTACCATCAACACGAAGAAAACAGAAATCATGTACCAACCAGCTCCTGGCACAGTTTATACTGAGCCAGTCATCAAGGTTAATGGTGAGAAACTGAATGTTGTGAACAGATTCACATACCTTGGTAGCACACTATCCCAGAACATTGTCATTGATGATGAGGTGAACACCAGGATCTCCAAAGCCAGCAGCACATTTGGCAGACTATACACCAACGTTTGGCATCGAAGTGGCATTAGTCTACAGACAAAGCTGAAGGTATACAGAGCTGCGGTGCTTCCAGTGCTGCTATATGCATGTGAAACATGGACTGTATACAGGCGCCACGTAAAGAAGCTAAACCACTTCCATACAGTCTGTCTCAGGAAGATAATGAACATCAAATGGCAAGACAAGATCCCGGATACCGCCGTTCTTGACAGAGCTGGTATCCCTAGTATTGATACTATTCTGATGCAGTCACAAATTCGCTGGGCAGGTCATGTAGTCCGCATGCCAGACCATCGACTGCCAAAGATACTCTTTTATGGTGAGATGCAGAAGGGTAAACGCTCCCATGGTGGCCAAAAGAAGCGCTTCAAAGACACGTTAAAGACGTCATTGAAAACCTTTGACATAAACCCAGACACTTGGGAAGCTGCTGCGCAAGACCGAACTGCTTGGCGCACATCTCTTCGTAAAGGTGCAGCAGCATGCGAATCATCCAGAAGAGCAGCAGCAGAACAGCGGAGACAAGCTAGAAAGGACCGTGAAATAAAACCTTCACATGAAGCAAACATTCCCTGCCCACACTGTCCAAGATCTTTCCAGGCCCGCATCGGGCTCTTCAGTCACCTTCGTACCCATAGACTAACCTAACATATTCTTAAATAATTGGATGAACAGAGTGGTCTTCATCACCCGTGATGGACGAACAACCACCTCTCTTGCCCTGAGGGTTCCAGAACAAGGACTGCCTTGTAATGCTATCAACAGGTTTCCTCATTGTGTGTCCTATCCATCGCCATCGTCTTCTTCTCATCTCTTGTTCCACTGGTACTTGTCCAGTTCTTGTCATCAGTTCCACATTGGTAACCTTGTCATACCATTTTAATCCCTCTATTCTACGCAAGCACCCATTTATGAAAGTCTGTAGCTTTTTGGTTGTTGTCTTTGTTGTTCTCCATGTCTCCGAGCCATACAATAGGACTGACTTCACATTTGAGTTGAAGATTCTTATTTTCGTGTTGGATCCTATTTCTCTTGATCTCCATATATTTCCCAATGCAATGAAAGCTCCTCTTGCTTTTTGTATTCTTATTTTGATATCGCTGTCTGTCCCTCCAACTTTATCTATATTACTGCCAAGATATGTGTATGATTCTACATCTTGTATTGGCGTTTCTTCAAGTTCAACCCTGTTTTCATTACCTGCATTTATTCGCATTATTTTTGTCTTTTCCCTGTGTATTTTCAGACCCAATTGCTGTGACCTCTCATCGAGTGTTTTCAATTTGTCCTGCATCTGATTACGGTTATGGGACAGGAGAGCCAAATCATCAGCAAAATCCAGATCATCCAACTGCTTAGTCAGAGTCCACTGGATTCCATTTCTGTTGTGTGTTGTCGATGATCTCATAACCCAATCTATTGCCAGCAAGAAAAGAAATGGAGACAAGAGGCATCCCTGTCGCACTCCTGTTCTTATCCCAAATGGTTCTGTAAGCTGTCCTTCATGAAGAACTCTGCACGTCATGTCTTCATAGGTTTTCTTTATTAAATTAATGATCTTCAGGGGAACTCCATAATGCCTCATCAATTTCCAAAGTGATTCTCTGTCCACACTGTCAAATGCTTTTTCGTAGTCCACAAATCCGATGTATAGTGGTGAATTCCATTCCAGACTTTGTTCAACTATTATTCTCAAAGTGGCTATCTGGTCTATACATGATCTGTTTTGTCGAAAACCTGCTTGTTCATCTCTCAATTTCTTGTCTATGGACTCCTTTAATCTCTCAAGGATAATCCTGTTCAATACCTTTCCTGGCACTGATAGTAACATTATTCCTCTATAATTTGTGCACTCTTGTAGATTTCCCTTCTTAGGCAACTTAACCAGATATCCTTCCTTCCATTCTGCTGGTATCTCTTCTTTTTCCCAGACTTTACCAAGTAATTTATATAACATCTCTGTAGCCGTGTCGATATCTGCTTTGATGGCCTCTGCTGGAATGCCATCAGGTCCAGACGCTTTTCCATCTTTTAGAAGCTTTATGGCTTTCTTTATTTCTTCTTTCGTTGGTCTTTCACCGTTAATTTGTAGCTCTTCTTCTGCTGGCTGGATGTCCGGCGGGTTTTGTGGAGCTGGTCTATTGAGAAGGTCCCCAAAATATTCTGTCCACCTCTTCATTTGCTCTTGTATATTGCTGAGCAGTTTCCCATTCTTATCTTTTATGAGGCAACTTGTTTGCTTGTATCTCCCTGTTAGCTTCTTTGTGCTGCTATACAGTTCTCTCATATTTCCTTTGGCTGCAGCATCTTCTGCCTCTCTTGCCAACTCCTCAATATACTTCCTCTTGTCTCTTTTGATACTTCTTTTTACTTCTTTGTTTGCTTCTGTGTACACCTCTTGAGCCTTGGCTTTGGAACTTCTGGTTTTGCTTGTGTTTAACTCTGCTTTCTTGTTTTTTCTATCTTTTATCTTATTGATGGTTTCTGTTGTTATCCATGCTTTTTGTTGTCTTTCCCTTTTCCCCAGTATTTCTTCACATGTCTCCTTCCATACCGTTTTGACCTGCTGCCAATAGTCTTCTGTATTCTCTACGTCTTCCAACTGTTGGAGCACTTGGAATTTGTTGGATACTGTGACCGCAAATTTGTCTCTTGTTTCTTGATTTCTTAGCTGTCCTACATTAAACTGTTGTCTATAATTTTGCATTGTTGCATATCTCTTGAGTTTCATTTTTACTTTGGCTATCAGAAGATGGTGATCTGATGCCACATCTGCTCCTCTATATACCTTTACATCCTGCAATGATGATCTAAACTTCTTCTTTATGCATATATGATCGATCTGATTTTCTGTTCTATGGTCTGGTGATATCCATTTTGCCTTGTGTATTCTCTTATGTGGAAACATGCTTCCTCCTATAGCCAGTTGATTTGAAGCACAGAAGTTTGCGAATAGTTCTCCATTTTCATTCATTACTCCTAGCCCATGTTTTCCCATGACTTCTTCAAATCCGGTATTGACTGTACCTATCTTTGCATTCATGTCACCCATCAAAATTGTGATGTCTCTTCTTTTTACTTTATCCATAATTTCCTGTAGTTTAGTATAAAATGCTTCTTTCACAGACTCTTCTTTGTCATTAGTTGGTGCATAACATTGGATGACATTGACATGAATTTTCTTTTTAGCTGTTTTGAAAATAGCTGTTATTATTCTGGGTCCCACAGCTTCCCATTCAATGAGTGCTTTCTGTGCTTCTTTAGATAACATAAGAGCTACCCCTTCACTCCATATTTGTTGAAGTTTTTTGTGGTTTAAATTTTTTTTTACACGATGGGGTAACCGGCCCCATGCCCAACCCTCCTTAGTCGCCTTCTACGACATGCTTGGCAGGGGACAGTGTTACTATTCTTTTCTCCTCTTTCGGGCCCCGGTAACACACGGGTGATTTGTTTGTATGTTTGTTGGTTATTGCACATCACACCCTACCTTCATAACCCTAGACACTACACGAAGTCATTTTAATAATAATACTATAGATTAATTTTGAATGAGATCAAAAGGGTGGTAGCGGAAAGGTACTCTGAAAAGTTTACAATACTATTGGTTAAATTCAGGGACCTTCATAGCTGATCTCATTTAATACAATAATAATACATAACAACAATTCATAACATCAAAACCCACCACAATGGTGTTTGGCCAAAAGATTCTGAGAATTTTCCTTAGGCAGATTGTGTGAAAGGAGGACAGTTTCGACATTTCCTTCTCTGTTACTCTCCAACATTCCGTACCATAGAGAAGCACAGAAAGTACACAGCTCTCATACAGTCTTACTTTGGTGTTTGTGCTGTACTGGGAAGACTTCCAAATGTTGTTGAGAATATCAAAGGCTGGTCTCGCTTTATTCATTCTGTTGTTAATGTCTTTGCTTGTTCCGCCATCAGGCATTACTATGCATCCTAGGTAAGTAAATGTGTCTGTCTGTTCTAACTTCTGGTTCCTTACTGTTATTGGCTCAGGATTGCCCACATTTAGTGTCATGACCTCTGTCTTCTTCAGATTGATGTTCAGGCCAACCTGCTGGCCATACTTATTCAGTCTATCAGTTTTGTCTTGAATGTGTTGATGTGAATGCGCGAGTAGTGCAATGTCATCTGCATATTCCAGGTCTTCCGGTGTTGAAAATGTTGTCCATCTAATTCCTCTTTGACTGCCCTCTGTTGTCTGGCGCATCACCCAATCTATGGCTGTCAAAAATAATGATGTTGATAAGGGGCATCCCTGTCGTACTCCTGTTTTCACTTCGAAAGTTACATTACTGCACGTAAAGTTAGAATATAGGCTTTTTATGATGGAAACAATGCGGCTGGGAATTTCATAAGCCCTCAGTATTTTCCATAGGCTGTCCCTGTGTATGCTGTCGAAAGCCTTTTCAAAATCAACAAAGTTAATGTACAGCTGTCTCTGCAATTCTGAGCACTGCTCTATAATGTTCCTGAGGGTGAATATATGATCTGCACATCTTCTGTTCTTTCTAAAGCCCGCTTGTTCTTTCCTCAGTTTATGGTCAACTGCTTTTGAAATTCTCTGGATGATTATCCTGCCTAGTATTTTGCTGGGAACTGAGAGGAGAGTAATTCCTCTCCAGTTTTTGCAGTCTGCAAGGTTGCCCTTCTTGGGCAATTTGACAATTATTCCTTTACTCCACTCTGTTGGTGTTGTCTCAGTTTCCCAGACTTGTGCAAATAGTGGTTCTCATAGTTCTGCTGCTAGTTCAGGGTCTGCCTTGAATAACTCAGCATTTAGATTGTCGTGACCAGGCGCTTTTCCATTTTTTAACCCTTTGATAGCTGTGATAATTTCTTCTTTTCGTGGGATGTCTGTATTTACGTCTAAGTCACTTTCAGCCTCAGGAACATTCAGCTGAGTCTCTGGTGGTTCCTTATTCAGTGTTTCTCTGAAGTGCTCGGCCCATCTTGTTTCCAGCCCCTGTGCTGTGGTGATGAGATTTCCTTGCTTGTCTCTTACTAACGTTATGTTGTTTGGAAAACCACTGATAGTTTTAGTTATTTTATAAACTGTGCTTTGTTCATTTCTCAGTGCTGCCTCTTCTGCCTGTCTTGCAAGGTCATCCAGAAATGTCCTTTTGTTAGCACGGGTTTGACGTTTTACTTCCTTGTCCAGCTGACTGTACTGTTCACCATATATTGCCTTTAACCTGGGGGACTTCGCTTCTGTTTTCTTTCTTTTCATTTCCTTTCTCTTCGATATGATGTTTAGCATTTCTGGTGTTATCCAGTCTTGGCTCTTTCTTTTCTGGAATCCCAAGCATGACTTGCTGCTTTCTTTATATATTATTGAGATGTTGTTGAATTTCTGGTCGACATCATCGGTCTCTGTTCTTTCCTGGCTTTTGGTAATCTGATATCGTCTCTTTACGTCAACCGCGAAAGCTTTTCTGGTGAGGGGGTCCTTAAGTTTCGTGATATTATATCTTTTCTGTTTGACTGCAACTGGTCGAGCAGCTCTGAGTTTCACCTTCAGTCTTGCTACTACTAGGTGATGATCACTTCTCACATCTGCGCCTCTTCTTACTTTCACGTCTTGTAGTGCATGTCTCCATCTGCCATTGATCATTATGTGATCTATCTGGTTTCTGTCTCGTCCGTTTGGTGATTCCCATGTTAACTTGTGCACTTCTTTGTGTGGAAAAAGTGTTCCTCCAATGACCAGGTTGTTAACACTGCAGAAGCTTATTAACTTGTCCCCATTCTCATTTACTGTTTCACTGCCGCATTTCCCCATTACTCTTTCGTTATAATTATTGTGTGTTCCAACTTTCGCATTTAGGTCTCCCATTACTATAATAAGATCATAGCTGGGTGCAGTTTCTATTTCCTTTTGTACCTGTTGATAGAACTCGTCCTTGATCTCTTCATCGCTGTCGTTTGTTGGTGCATAGCATTGTATAATTGTGGTGTTGGTGAATCTCCCTCTCAGTCTTGCTCTTATCAGTCTGTTGTTGATGGGTTTCCATTCCAGTAAAGATCTTTCCATTCCTTTCTTCAGGATAATGGCTACACCTTCGTTGTGCTGACCATCCTCTCTACCAGAATAAAGTACTGTTTCCCCTGTAGCTGTTTTTATTCTCCCCATCCCTGTCCATCTGCTCTCGCTTATTCCCAGGATATGTAATTTGTAGTTCCTCATCTCCGCTGTGATTTGTCTCAGCTTTCCTGCCTCATTCATAGTTCTGACGTTCCGAAAACCAATTCTGGTTTTGCGGTCAGGGCATCCGTTTTCATGCCAATGGCTTCCTTTTGGCTTTCACCACTGTCAGTCATACGAGCCTGGGACTCTGGATGTCCGTCCTGCATCAAAGATTTTTCATCTGTTGCTGTTTCCGTAACATGTGCGATTTTTTACATAGACAGGGGTATCAGCCCTGTGCTAAAACCCCCATCCTGGAGGACCAGGGTACCAGCTTTTGTCTACCCACACAGACCAGTCCAGCTTGGTTGAACCTACCAGGAGTAAATTTCCCACTGGCATAGCTCTGGGGATTGTCAGGGTACACAAGCTGCCATACCGCTACAAGGTATAGTTACCATTGATGGCAGATGATGATGATTAATGTCAGCTAATTCCAGTCTGGTACATTCTCCAGGTCTGGTTATTGTAAAGACTGCTCTAAAAATGTTTTTCCACATTAATCAGTGTTTTTTTTTTTGGGACAAAGTGCTTGTAGTTTTTTTCTTGTCTGTTCTTGTGACATGGCCTAAGAAGGACAATGCATGAAAAGAGCTTGGATATCTCCAAGGCAGGAAGACTCAGAGAGATAGTTTGAAACTTAATTTCTGCAGGGAGCTGAGTGGTGAAGAAGTTGTCCTTGTATTTTTTGGTCTAATCTGTCATAAAAAAGTCAGGAATCAAATCAAAATCAGATAAAATACTCTGGTCATATAAAATGACATGCCTTGTTAAAAACTATAATGGAAGGAAGAATTCATGGGAAATGTGCAAGAGGAAGACAGTGCTGTTGCTGTAAGTGAGAACGTAAAATCAAGTGGGTAGGAAAGAGTAAATCAGAATACTATCAAAATAAAAAAACATGATGATGAGGGAGATCCAGTGCAGCTGATCTTTGATTTGACATATATATTTTATATATCCACATCTCAAGGGCCTCGGGTTTTTTTTCTAACTGCTTGCTCATTGTCCCTATTTCTACGGAGTTCGTAGCGACCTGGAAAACTTAAAAAAAAATAAAAAAATCCAGGCCTGGAAAAATGGCTAAAAGCCTTGAATTTCCCGCATTGGACCTGGAAATAAAATACGAATCGAAAGTTGGATGCTTGGCGTCCATTTTTCGGTTATTGATGGTATTTTTCGTTAAACTTCAGTTACCATAGAATCTTTACTTCCCTTTGCGCACTAAATCCATTTCCAGACGTTTTCGGCGCTTTGCATTAATGATGTGAACGCACATATTTATTTTTAGCGCTTGCGTCTGTTATTCGAATGCTACTGTAAAAAATACATCAAGAACTTGTCTCTGCACATTCAAGTTGTATTAAATCGTTCATTTCAACTGAGGTCAGTAATAAATTCATTTATCTCATTTATAAGACATATTTAAATAAGTCCAGTTTATAGATAGGCCTACTGTACTTGCGTCTGTAATTTACAATGTAGGCCTATTTAGTTTTATTTTTAACCATGGCCAAAATTATAGTGTTTGAATGAAATTTCTTGGTTTACAACTGCTTACGGGAATATGTTTGACACAGTTCAAGATGGTCAGGAATAGAAATTGATGGCGATTCCATATCCTATAGCCTACCCTGTTATCAGACCCATGTCCCACTGTTCATTTCACCACATTTTTTGGAAATAAATATATTTTGAATGCTTTTTTTATATATTTATGATGAAGAGACATATCGCGTTCAACCTCTGAAGGGTTTTAATTAGGATAGGCCTACATGTTTTCAATTCCAGATAACATGAATAACAGCCGATACATGAAAGTGACATCACATCTGTCAAATCACTGTAATTAGGATAAATGAAAATTACCAATTTTGTGCATAGGTCTATGTTATTAAAAAAAAAAAATTAAATATAACCAAAAAAAAATCTAAAACAGAAACGAGATAAAACAATACAAAACCCAACAAAAAAACCAAACAAAAATAGTAAAGATGGGTTTGGGGGGTGTGTAAAGGCCTGCTGTTTCCAGTTAGATATTTAATAGATTTTCACTTATCATAAGTATTATGAGAATATTATCATACCTTCACCCTCCCAGTTACTATATATTCGCTTTTGTTCTAGTTAAATATTGTTTGACTATATTATGTATGCGTTTAGAACTTTGAATTGGTAAATATACGTAGCTTAGGCCTACTCGTAAGTTATTTGTGTGTTCCATTTTTTATTTTTTTTTTTACAGAAAAGAATTCAACCTCAAGGAGCAGTTTTACCCTCAGAAACATCAAAACCATCTAACACTACTCCCTCGGACACGTCAAAAACGTCTAACACTACTAGAAGACCTACAGATGTGACATCATTTGTGACCGAGGAAGAAACTCTCAGAGCTGAGATTATTTGGACTCTGTTTTCAGTCAAAAGTCACCTTAGTTTTAATTCAAATACAGGAATTAATAAAAAATTTTCAGAAAATGTTTCCTGATAGTTCTATTGCCAGACAGTTTGGTCTGTCTGAAAGGAAAACTTTCTACCTGGCCTCTTTAGGACTGGCTCCATATTTCACCTCACTTCTTGAGAGCCAGCTTAGCAAGAACAGTTACATTGTTCTGTTGGATGAAAGCATGAACAAATCAATGCAGCGAAAGCAAATTGATTTCCATGTTCGTTTCTGGGATGTAAATGTGATAAAAACACATTATCTTACATCAAAGTTTCTTGGACATGCTAGAGCTCTTGATATGCAGACTGCATTTGATGATGCATGCTCATAGTTAAATTTAGGACATTTGATCCAACTGTTCATGGATTTAATGTAAATTGGGTTTTTCATGACAAAATTAATGTGCTTCTGAACCAGAACTGTGGCATAGAACTACTGAATGTTGGAAGCTGTGGGCTGCACAAAGTTCATGGTGCCACAATATGTCCATTGGTTTTTTTTCATACTTTTTCCCCCTGACACTGCCATAGATCTAACGACTGACGAAGTGAATAGGTACGGAGAAAATCACCTCACTCTGCACACGGGCAGGAATATATTTCAAGCACTAAGTGGGGATTCAAACTGTCTGCTCTCACTGATGCTAAAACATAAAACTGCATGAAATTGAAAATTGATACTGATAATGAAAATTATGAAGGTTGTGTTGGGGCAACTTTCAGGGTTGTGAAAGATCTTCTTGATGGATAGGCAACAAGGGACATATTCTCTTCTGTGGTAGTTTTTATTCAGCCTTCAGCTTTATTTCAAGACCTGAAAGAAATTCAGATTGGTACATTTGGAACAGTAGCTGAAAATAGGAAGCATTTTCCTGAAGCACTGAAGAAAAAGCAATTCAAATTGAAAAAGGCAAATCACCCTTGTTTTGTGCGACAAAAGATAAGGCATGCCGACAGTCACCTGGCATGATACGAAAAGGTTTAACCTTATATCTACTGTTCACTCCAAGGATAATATAAACAAGACAGTTAGAAAGACAAATTCTTTAGGGCAGAACTAGGTGCAAGCTACCCCTACCCACACACATCCTATTTTTATATCATTTCTTAGTTGAAACTGCCCTGGTCAATGGGCACATAATCTACAACACTGCCAACTCTACAAAAAAGATCAAAGCAAAGATCAGGATGTCAGTCTGACTCTTTTTGAGCCTGCTATTCTTCGACACAATGTGACACCTTCAAAATCACAGGTCACAACAACACAACTTACTGAGCTCCACTTCATTGATAAATATGAAAGGGCAAGGTACAAACCAGACTGTAAAGTGTGTAAGGCTGCAGGGAACAGAAGCCAGACTTGCATGTACTGCTCAGATTGCAATGTACCTCTATGCCTGATACCCTGCTTCAAGTTATACGACACAGTCGAGGATTATCAACGATCCAGACAGACTCTTGCAGAGGCCTACAGCTACAACTTCAACCCCAGTTAATGAAGGAAGCAGCTCAGACTCCAACTAGAGGTACTTAACTACTCAAACATTCAAAAACACTCATTGTCAGATGCCACAGACGCAGAATACATTCAAAAAAGACAAACACAAAAGTTAAATTTTTTTTTTGCGTTTTATTCACAACTTTTGTTAACCTTTTATGTTGAAATACGTGGTTAATTGTTAAATCAATACGTCAATCAATTTTATTCATTGCCATCCATGTCCCTAACATTTTATTGCACTGACATTGAACAAATTCACTATAAAGTGGAAAATGATCATGGTTTTAAAACATCTCCTGAAATTTCTATAAATAGCCACATAAATTCAAGACGGCCGCCATGATTATGTGACCAATTTGCATAAAATATGTTTTTTCGGATGTGGCAACCATTCATAATGGTGCTCTGAAAATTTCAAAGGCCTATGTCTGTTTTTCAATTTTTTATGAATTTTAAAAACAAAACAGTTATTTTTAAAGAAATCTGCAAACACCCTTGGTAATGGGAGACAGTAATGCTCCAGATTGCTGGTCAGCAAAGTGATAATTATATCTGAGAAAACTAGATGAGGAAAATATTAGAGTTTCCCATCCTTGAAAATCATGTGTTTGGACCTGGAAAATGCTTGAAGAAATTTGCTATGAACCCTGTTTCTACACATGAACCCTGTTTCTACACCATAGAACAGTGGTTCCCAAACAGTGTGGGCCATGCCAGTAGGGCGCGAGAGGGTGGCAGGTGTGATCGGAAGATTGAAATCGAGGATTTAGAGAAAATTTTTAAAAATTCACATGCCAAAAATAAATAATGTTTTTTTTCTTGTTTATTTTGTTACCTGTGATATAATGTGGGAAATATATGTAGAGAGACATAATTTTCGTGAATTTTTCAGATTTTCAGTTTTATAATTTATTTTATATCAGATAGAGACAGTTCTCCACAACATATTGTTGTGAAGGCTTCTTTGTGTTAATGAGATGAGAGTGAGTTTGTCTCAGATAAGACCAAATATAAATGAGATTACCCGACAAATACAAGCTCACACTTCTCATTGAATTTGTATCATTTTGTGAATGAATCATGTTTTTATGTAGCTGTATTGTTTTATACTTTCTGAATGTCTCATGATCATTTTATAAAGTAGTTATTTTCTGGGTTATGAATAAAGCACTGCTAGGAGTTCGTTTTTTTATATATATTTCTTATCAATAACAAATTTGATGTGGCACGAGAAAATGTTTATTCCGAAAGTGTGACCCAGATAAAAAAAAGTTTGAGAACCACTCTACAGTAAAATGAAGAGTATATCAAATACTTGATGACTCATTGTTAATTTGTGAGTTATTTGTTATGAATGTTAGTAACTGCCTCATGTTGTTTGAATGTAGCTTCTGCCATTCCTGTTCTCTTCTTGATGTCTGTATCTTAAGGTGCATTATTGTAAACACTACTCACAAGGTTATCATGTTGACTGTGTGACCTTGTTTAAAATAAATTGACCTATAATTAGATAAGGTTAATGGTGGTGATATCATGTTATCTTTTTTTTTTTTTTTTTTAAGGCCGAACTGGTTCTTGTTTCTGTTTTCATTTTATTTGTCATATAATGTTTTCAGAATAGCCTGTTGTGAGGATTTGAATAAAAAAATTAATATACTTTCCAACTTTGATTATGAATTATCTAGACCAGCGGTGCTCAGTTGCGTGCTCATTGTATACTTACAGTGTAAAGGACTCTGGAGAACTAAAAGTTTGAGAACCACTGATCTAGACTCGTGCCGTAAGAGGGCACTAATATGAGGGTGGCAACTTCATCATTTTAAAAACATTGCTACAGAAACCGCTGCTGCAGGCGCACTTGAATGCTTGGTGCAGGCTTCCTGTAAAAGGACCAGCTGCAATGATGGTTCTGCATAATGAGTGAAAGAAGGAAATCTAGTGTATTTCTCTTCAAGTTATTAATTGTTCGATTTGTGTTTACTATAGGTCATAATGAGTGAAAGAAGGAAATCTAGTGTATTTCTCTTCAAGTTATTAATTGTTCGATTTGTGTTTACTATAGGTCATAATGAGTGAAAGAAGGAAATCTAGTGTATTTCTCTTCAAGTTATTAATTGTTCGATTTGTGTTTACTATAGGTCATAATGAGTGAAAGAAGGAAATCTAGTGTATTTCTCTTCAAGTTATTAATTGTTCGATTTGTGTTTACTATAGGTCATAATGAGTGAAAGAAGGAAATCTAGTGTATTTCTCTTCAAGTTATTAATTGTTCGATTTGTGTTTACTATAGGTCATAATGAGTGAAAGAAGGAAATCTAGTGTATTTCTCTTCAAGTTATTAATTGTTCGATTTGTGTTTACTATAGGTCATAATGAGTGAAAGAAGGAAATCTAGTGTATTTCTCTTCAAGTTATTAATTGTTTGATTTGTGTTTACTATAGGTCATAATGAGTGAAAGAAGGAAATCTAGTGTATTTCTCTTCAAGTTATTAATTGTTCGATTTGTGTTTACTATAAGGTCATAATGAGTGAAAGAAGGAAATCTAGTGTATTTTTCTTCAAGTTATTAATTGTTCGATTTGTGTTTACTATAGGTCATAATGAGTGAAAGAAGGAAATCTAGTGTATTTCTCTTCAAGTTATTAATTGTTCGATTTGTGTTTACTATAGGTCATAATGAGTGAAAGAAGGAAATCTAGTGTATTTCTCTTCAAGTTATTAATTGTTCGATTTGTGTTTACTATAGGTCATAATGAGTGAAAGAAGGAAATCTAGTGTATTTTTCTTCAAGTTATTAATTGTTCGATTTGTGTTTACTATAGGTCATAATGAGTGAAAGAAGGAAATCTAGTGTATTTCTCTTCAAGTTATTAATTGTTCGATTTGTGTTTACTATAAGGTCATAATGAGTGAAAGAAGGAAATCTAGTGTATTTTTCTTCAAGTTATTAATTGTTCGATTTGTGTTTACTATAGGTCATAATGAGTGAAAGAAGGAAATCTAGTGTATTTCTCTTCAAGTTATTAATTGTTCGATTTGTGTTTACTATAGGTCATAATGAGTGAAAGAAGGAAATCTAGTGTATTTCTCTTCAAGTTATTAATTGTTCGATTTGTGTTTACTATAGGTCATAATGAGTGAAAGAAGGAAATCTAGTGTATTTTTCTTCAAGTTATTAATTGTTCGATTTGTGTTTACTATAGGTCATAATGAGTGAAAGAAGGAAATCTAGTGTATTTTTCTTCAAGTTATTAATTGTTCTATTTGTGTTTACTATAGGTCATAATGAGGGAAAGAAGGTAATCTAGTGTATTTCTCTTCAAGTTATTAATTGTTTGATTTGTGTTTACTATAGGTCAAAATGTCCAGCCCAGTTGTGGAAGTATATGCTGTTTCTGGAGATGGAAGCAGGCAAAAATCTGAAAAGAAAGTCAAGAGGTCCAGCTCAAAATCAAAGCATACCTCCAGCAAGAAAGAGAAGTCTTCAGAAAAGAAACAAGAGGCAGGCATTGATGGTGCCAAGCCAAAATCTTCAGAAAAATCTGAGAGGAGACACGGCGACCACCGGAAGATGCCAGCGGACTCCGTTCCAAAAGAAATTAAGAAGGATGAGAAGAATTTCAGAATCACAGAAGATGTGGAGTCTGGTGAGAAGGTGAATGTGAAGCGAGAGGCAACAGCTCTGAGTCGCTATGACTTTGCTAAATTCATGAAGAAGGTTAGTGTGGCCATTGGTTTCATTTGGACAGTGTCCAGTCTGTCATATACACATACACACACCTTCCTTTTTCTATCATCCACCAACAATTTTTAAATAAAGTGGTTTATGTGTTCATGTATAATGAAGTCTTTCTTGCATTCTCTTTCCTGTCTCTCTCTCTCTCTCTTCCCCCCATTTTTTTTTTTTAAAAGCCCATCATGGTATTCTTGAGTATTAGGAATTATTAGGTATTCTTGTATATTGAGAATGGGGGTGGTAGCCTCATTGTGTAAAATATATTGCTACATAAATAGCTGATACAAGAGCACAGGGACTTTGAATATATTGTAAATTACTTTCTACAGGGGGGGGGGGGGTTGCCAAGGGAGACAAATAAAGAATATGACTACTGTTTCTTCTTCTCTTCCTCCTCTTCTCTCCTTCTCCTCCTCCCCCCAGTGCCCCTGTGTCTTAAAAGGTGACTGGCTAAAATGTGGTTGCACGTGGGCTAGCAGCCACAACATGTAAAAACAAACTTGCTACATAAACCACAGCAGCTACAAGAGGACATGAATACTTTAGCTTTAGTGCTGGCTTCCTGCAAAGGGACCGGCTACAGTGATGGTGGCTGCATGAGGAACACACAACAAATTGCTTGCTTTTTTTTTTTTTTTTATAAAGTTTTGGCGAGGCGCGTCCTGTTCAACCTAGTCAGTTATATTAGGGCGCATGTCCAAATATAAAAGTACCTTAGGTCTGGGATAATTTACTACAATGTCTACGTTTATGAGAATTATTTGATATATTTAATCATTACGCTTTTTTTTTTTTTATCCACAGACTAAAAAAGAGCTTCATTCAGCTATTGTGAAAGATGTTGCGCGGCTGACAGAAACATATTTTAGCAAGGTTGTTGAAAAAACTTCATTGGAATCTTTGATAAATGATATTTTTGGACTCAAAGGCAAGTTTTTACACTTTTTATTTGTTATTCATATGTAGTTTTTGTTAAGAAAAGTTAGTGTTTCTTGTTCTGTTTAATTTTAAATTGTGGCATTCATTCATTTCGCTCCATGTGGAGCCACTCCAGCAGTTGGTCCTCTTGCAGGAAGTCTGCATCGAAGTATTTACGTCTGCTTGCAGTGGTTGTTTCAGTAGCAATCTGTTTTACATGATATGGTTGCCAGCTCTATGCACAGCCTCATATTAAATACTTAAATACCCTGACGGTGACACTGGACAATTGTACCATTGCTTCCATGTTAAAATTTCAGCTTTCCAAATTTTGAAACTCATATTGTGTTGATATTTGATTGTGAAATGTCTTTCATCTATTTATGTTTTAAAGACCTGTTTTTGTGATCCAACTTTCAGAGCCAACCTACCATGAAGGAGTTTATTGCGATGGATGTAACAGAGAAATATTTGGTATTCGCTACAAATGTGGGTGAGTTATTTTATAACAAAATTACGGCCTCATGATTGAAACAGTTGTGAAGTATATATGACGCTTAAAAGAGAAATTACTGGACCGAGGGGATGACCACAAAGAAAATGGATAGATGTGTTCTTCTGTTACTGTTTCAACAGCATTTGAACATTTGTCCCATGGCCCAGTGCCATAAAGCTATTTGATAATTTGCTTAACTTATAATGCTGACTTGTGCCGTTTTTTTTCATGGAAGTTTGTCGGCTATACCAGGTCACTATTTTAGCTACTTGTCCTAAGCGTTGACTGCGGGTAATAAATCTTTGTCCCTGGTGCAGTTAATTGCCTTAGTTGATGGTAATGCTCTCAGCAGGTTTCCTCAGTGTATATCCTATCCATCTCCAGTGTCGTCTTCTCATCTCTTGTTTCAATGACACTTATCTGTGTCATCAGTTCCACTTTAGTGATCTTGTCATACTTCTTCCTCGTTCGCCTTCAGACTTCCACATTAATGACTAATAAAGGCAGTAGTCAGCTCAAGGTTCCCGACATCTCCAAACAGTTTTTCGTTGACAGAAGTGGGTTGTTGCCATATGCTACTCCGTTCATTACTGTAGGTTGGGCAGTACTGCAGCAGGTGTTCGACTGTCATCGGGCTGGTACTGCAGGTGCAGAGATCTGTTGCACCAATTTTGTTTTGTGGTGTAGATGATATCTCAATCTGTTGTGTCCAATGCGTAGCCAAAAAATGATGACCTGTTCTTTCCTGGATAGTTGATGATATGCATCATTTTTCAAATGGCATGGGTGCTCTCTTTCCCATCTTGTCATACCACTTTTGTTCTACACAAGCAGGCTGAAGAGATGATTTTAAAAAAAAATCCAAAATTGTGATGAACATTCATCACATATTTGGAGAAATATACTCCACCTGAAGGATGGGGTGCTGACTGTATAAGGAAAATAAAAGAATTTGTATCATGTTAAGAATATGATTTGGTATCATACTGCAATTCACAAAGAGTGGAGAAGAAATATTTGGATGAAAGGCCTTTAATGCTTCAGAATTTTTTTTAGTGAAAAAGAATGATTAACATATTTGACAGTTGTCATGCATGAAGATTTTTAAATGTGCCTGTATTAAATATTAGCATGTCCCACACCACAAATAAACACACACTAATGCTAACATTTATGAGAGAGTTCAGTATGTAAAGATGGCTTATTGCAAACATCAGAGAAGAGGCAATCCACTTTTATTGGACCCGTTATGATAAAGGGTAAACACATTGTGATAACATCCACTGAAACAGATGGGACAAGAAAAAACGCCTTTCCTTTTTTAATTAGCTCACTGCTCCCACCGGCCTTTAGTAATCTCATGCTGAGCTCTCCTGTCCAGCGACATCCATTCAGGCTCAGTCTATTCCTGTCTCCATTTCTTTTATTCATGTGCTTCGTGATCTGCTTCTCCCACCTCAGGGACTACCTTGCAATTCTTATCAGTTCCTTCCCTCAGTTTGTGCCCTATCCAATCCTGTCGCTTCCTCATTTTGTACCCCCATTCCACCTGCATTATCTGACTCTTGTCATCATTTCCACATTACCTCAAATCCTCCACCCTGCACAAGCACCTACATTTGATGTGTGAAGATTTTTGAATGATGTTTTGTTGTTCTTTCGTGTCACTTAGCCACACAGTGCACCCTTACATTTGAGCTGAAAATTTCAGTTATTTCATCTTCCAAAGATCTAACCTTCTTGACCTCTGTATCCTCTATTCTAATACCACCATCCGTTCCCTCACCTGTGTCCATGCTACTGTAGAAATGTATATATAAGTCCTTGTCCTGTAGGAGTCTCTCTCCAAGTGCATTATGGCTGTCATTTGCTGTTAGTTTCCCATACTTGTTGTGGTAGCTGATCTTCCATTCTGCAGACATGGCCAAACCATCGCAGTTGGGACTGTTCTACTTGAGTTTGCAGTTGCTGGGTTTTGAGGCCTTGCCTTATCGTCTGGTTGCGAACCATATCTCTTTTTGTTTTAACAATACCTGGCTATAACCTTTTACCAGAACACCAACATATTCTGAAAATCAAGTTTCTTTGGGTTACTTTGTGATCATAATTTGAGAAATTTTTTTTACCATTTTGGGCAATTTTAATACTATTTTCTATACATATTGTGCAATTTGGGTTACTTTAGACAAGTGTCTGTGGAACAAGAGTTGAGAAGAAGACGGTGGTGATGGATAGGGCACACATTGAGGGAAACCTGTTGATAGCATTACAAGGCAGTCCTTGTTCTGGAATCCACAGGGAAAGAGGCAGAGGTAGACCAAAAAACACATGGAGAAGAGAACTGGAGACAGAGGTGAAAATGGTGAGGAAAATATAAAAAATCTGGTTTCCTAAACAAATCTATCCCTGAGGATTTTTGTACTGCATGGAGGACGCAGACTGAAAATGACGATTGATCACCTACTAAATAGGCATGGCATTTTTTTTTTTTTTTTTTTTTTCGTACGCCCGCTAATACTCGAGGCGAAATCTCAGGTTATTATTAATGTCTAGCCTGACATTGATTTTACGTGAGTATCCCTTTTTCTTGTGCAGAGACAGGTGTCCCTCGCCATTCAGGCAGATACTCACCGTTTTCGGAGGTACCCATTAGAGCTTGGTCGGCTCAGAAGCCGCCAATCCCTGGTCGACGACACTTCTTCACTTCTTCAAATGTCCTCGCCAGGTCTCGAGTTAATCCAGTCCAAATCCCGGTTGACGAAAAATCCTCAAATGCCGTCGCCCGGGTTTGATCCTGAATCACCCGGTCGCCAGAGCATGGCATTTGACCACAGTCTTATAATATCCAGTCATCCAAAAAATGTCACTTATTTGTTTAAAGGTGATCTTACTTATTAATTCTTGCATCCTTTTTTTTTGTTTGTGAGTACAGGAACTGTCTAGATTTTGACTTGTGCTCCATTTGTGAAAACAAACCCAACCTTCACGACAGCACACACGTGTTTCTGAAATTGAGAATTCCAGCACGCAGAGCTGGGGTACGTGACTGCCAGTGGTATTGTCTGCTAGTGGAGAACATTTATGAAGCTGAGGGCCTCAAATCGCTGGCGCAGGTGCATCCCGAGGGTGAATGTGAGGATAAATTGGAAAGGTGAGCACTTGTTTCATTTCTTATTAATCTTGATCACAAAACAAAGGTAAATTTTATCAAGGTTACTGGACACATTTATTAGGTTATTGAACATTTTTTAAACAGAGAAAGCACAGATGGCCGTCACCAGTACCACAGCTAGACAAACTCTGTGGAGATGCCAACAAACTCAAGACTTTCTTTAAACTGCTTTCTTTAAACTTATTCAAGTTTACGTCTGTAAGTGTAAGAGAACAACATTTATTATTGTAACAGAGGAATAATGTTCCTATTGGGGGCCAGGAAAAATATTAAAAGAGGATCATTCTTTAGAGTCTATAGATAGATACTAAGATGAACAAGCAGGTTTTAGACGCAACAGATCCTGTACCCACCAGACAGCCACATTGAGATTAATAGTGGAACAAAGTCTGGAATTGAACTCTCCTCTTTACATTGGATTTGTGGACAATGAAAAGGCATTTAACAGTGTTTATAGAGAAACATGTTGGAAATTGATGAGGCATTATGGAGTCCCCCATGAAGATTATTAACTTAATAAAGAAAACATATGAAGACATGACAAGCAGACATGACAAGCAGAGTTACAGTCTATAGATTTGATTATGAAAAATAAAAAGGTGGCTTTCTTATCCTTTGTTACAAATTATCATCAGTTTCTATCTAGCTTGTGATACTATGTGATTAAGATTCTGAGATTCATCATCAAAAAGGCTGAAGACGTATCTCATATTTTGATATATTCCTTCACTTTTATCCAAGTAGGAACATTGATCTTCATTTATATTATGAGCTTTTCTGAGACATTTTATTTTCTTAAGTGTTATTTATCTCTTGTTCATTATCATTATGTGAATTTTACATTGTTAGCATTGGCTTACAAACTTGTGTTGTTTTTTTTTTTTTTTTGCATAAGGTTCCCAGATTAATAACATTTTTGTTGTATTGGTAGATTGTATTGTACTTATGACTGTATAAAACTATCCCTCATCAATTTTTTTGTCATCCTCATTGTTCATATGCATGAGGCCTGCAACTTCACTAACACAAGTTGCTACAGAAATCATCATTGCAAGAGCACAGGCTTCCTGGAGGGGCACTAGCTGCAGTGGTTAGGTATCATGTTCCATAGGAAACAAAAATAGAAGTGATGATTATTGTTCTTCAGTTTCACGCCGGTCTTCACTTCTGTTCACAGATGAGGAGAGAAACATGTTCCAGTCTTCTTCTTCTTCTTCTTTGATCCTTAGCCGCCGACCGTAAAAGCAGTCAGTGGCCATTACGCCTGGTGGCGTCTTGTAGGGCAACAACAAATTGATTCCACTTTGCTCGGTCGGCGGCCATCCTTTGTACAGTGCCCCAACTCTGGTTCTTGCGGTCGGGGCATCTGTTTTCATGCCAGTGGCTTCCTTTCGGCTTTCACCACTGTCAGTCATACAAGCCTGAGACTCCGGATGTCCGTCCCGCAGCAAAGTTTTTCCATTTATTGTTGTTTCCGTAACGTGCGATTTTTTACATAGACAGGGGTGTCGGCCCTGTGCTAAAACCCCCAACCTGGAGGACCAGAGTACCAGCTTTTGTCTGACCCCTACCCACGCAGACCAGTCCAGCTTGGTTGAACCTACCAGGAGTAAATCTCCCACTGGCATAGCTCTGGGGATTGTCTGGGTACACAAGCTGCCATACCCCTACAAGGTATAGGTACCATTGATGGCAGATGTTCCAGTGCTGCCTTTAATTTTCACGTCTGTTTCTTTCTTCATCTTATTATATTTTTGTTTGTTTTTGAGCTCCCTTTACTCAGTAACTAAGCTACAGCTGGCCATTTAATTTCTATTGTCCACCAGTTCTCCTCACACTTATGCCAGCGTTGAACAACCATGTGAGTACACTGAGCCTGCTGTGTTGTCAGCAGCAACTTCAAAGCCTGAGGAGGCCCAAGAGATGACACCTGAGACAAGCCAGATTGTCAGGAGCCCTGGGAAAACTGAGAATGCTCCCAGTTCGTATTTTGAGAATTTGGATCTCATCCGTGCTTCACCTGAGGTATGTATAACTTTCATGTTTTTAGAAACAAAAATTGTGTAAGCTCATATTTATAATTTTCCTCTATTAGTATCAGTGTTCTAATGTTAAATGTTCCTGTACAGGTATGGGACCAGTTACCCAGTATCCAGAACATTTTAGAAATGACAAGGTGTAATATTCAGAGTGCACGCCATGTAATTAACCTGACTTCTGCTTGTTTTACGGTGGCACCACTGATGTGTGACCGTTTTCGAACCAGTCGATGGTGAAGGCTTGTTTCCATGTGATTTTTGCTCCCAACATTAAGTCCTTCTTTTCAGCTCTGTTCACATATACCCATAATCAATATGCTAAAAAGACGAGCAGAAAAACTTCTGGGTGGGAAGACAGCTAAAATGAAGCAGGTGTCTCTAAACATTAAGGATAAAGTGGAGTTACTAAAATGTCTGGACAATAGCACATTCATTATTATTTTTGTATGAGTATGGTATTGGTTCATTTGTCATCTATAATTTAATGAAACAAAGTGGAAAACTTCAAATTTAATAGTGATAGTGACTAACATAAGTTAATGGAACTCAGGAAGACATTACACCATACAAGGAATGTAGAAACAGGCACTGTAAATGGGAATGGATCTGACGGCACCAATACGAAAAAATGCCATCTCATTAACTTATCATGGCCTGGGCAAAAAATTGTCTATGAGCAGTTACAAGTAGCAACACACTGAGAACATACATAGGCTTGTGTACCAAATGTAATGATCTGGATATTTTATACCTAGCTCCCAAATTCAGGGGAAAAACCCCTATCCCTCAGATCCCAAACGTGCCAGATATCCTATACCTATATACACAGATGACAAAAAAAGAGATACTTGATTCTTAACACATGGCATGGATAACATTCAACAGCACAAATTACCAAGCATTGAGCACTTATAGAGCAGCTGCGTCACATGCCAGTTCGGCGCAAGATTATAATAAGCATGCCTTCAAATATTTTTGTTAACTGCCTCAGTTATGTTACGTAGATGCCTCAGTTATGTTACGTAGATGCCTCAGTTATTTTACGTAGATTAAATGTGTTAGATTATGAGTAGGCAACGCAGGAGCTGTAGGGATCTACTTTAAAAACACTGAGCTTCCTAAAGATCTGCCTCGACAAAATCATCTCTGTTTTCAGGTTTCAGAGTATCTGGAATTTGGAACAAATCCAGTTTATATGTAACGTTAATCTCTGCAGCATGATCTGCTACTTGCTATCCAATCATCAGAGTTGTGGTTGTTGTTGTGGTTGTTGTTGTTGTTGTGGTTGTTGTTGTTGTGGTTGTTGTTGTTTAACTAGGGCTGCTGAGTTTCTTGCTCCTTAGTAGCCAATACCAAGTTGAAGACTGCTTGGTATTATCTACCCTATAGATCTAGGCTTTTCCTGTGGCTTTTCTGCCATTCCGAAACGTGCTGAGTTGAAGTCATGAGCACCATTTTCTCCAGCTTGGCTTGCATTTAAAGGATCATCATATCTGGTCCCAAGCTAGGAGTAAGAAGTGCATAGCATACTATGCATTCGTCCCCACGCCCCGCCCCCCCACCCCCCCCCCCCCCCACCCATCCAAGGGGACTCTCCAACAATACAGAGCTAAAATACTGTACTCTGGTTCTGGGCTCTCCCAAGGAACTGTCACGTCATGTACCGAGCCACTTCTCAGCTTCCCCTGAGTCCACAGTAAGATCCTTCTGCATGCAGTCAACCAAGTTAAAGCCAAAGAATTACACTTGGGGCTCAAGTGACTTCTCCAAGCTTAGTGTGCAATGCTAGGTTCTCAACAAGTTTCACCACAGGGGGAATCCCTGGAATTGTGTGTATGATTTCAAGAGTCAGTGAAGATGTAATTAGCCTCACAGACATAGGTTCACTTCCTCGTACATATATTGTAGCATTATTTGTTCATATAAGGATGACTCCAGATATGACTCCATGCATATCCAGAGTGGTGGAAAATTAAAACAACATATTTTAGCAAAAAGTTAGCTTCACTTCAAGAAAAGATGGCTTTCTGTCTTCTACAGTTTACAAATAAAGTGAATTTTAGTAAGACAACTTGCAGGTTTTTCACTGGAAATGCGGTGAAAGTCCCTTTAAACCTGGAGTCAGTGCGCTATTAAGTGCCAGTGCTGAGTGTGAGGCCAAAATTTAAAATCTAGGTTAAATATTCCTTTCTTCCCCCTCTTCCTTTCCATCACTTAGAAATTTACCATATGATGCCTTGGGATCTACTAGTAGAACAAGATTGACCTGTTGCCGACTCCTGTGTTAGATTTTTTTCTTTACAAAGATAAGACCTTGAATAGACACTAACATTCTTGTTACTCTGTTTTCATGACATAATATGTTTTCTTTACAAAGATAAGACCTTGAATAGACATTAAAATTCTTGTTACTCTGTTTTCATGACATAATATGTTTTCTTTACAAAGATAAGACCTTGAATAGACACTGGCAATAGTGAACGCAGTCAGCGACTCATAGCTTGACTGCCTGCGTCAGGACCAGCGAACCAGAGCTGGTCAAGACCGCACTCCACCTCCACGTGGTGGTCCTGGAAACAGTCTGCAGCAGTGCAGTCTGGCTGAGCGAGTGTGGATCGCAATGGGAAGGCAAACCCGGTCCTAAAAAATGCCGTGCAGAAGTCGGATGTGTCGACCGAAAGGTGCAGATATCACAGCTTAGGCGTAAACAGACACAACGCAACCACCGTTCTTTTCAGGACGAACGAGGAAGGAAGAAGAAGAAGAAGAAGAATAGACACTAAAATTCTTGTTACTCTGTTTTCATGACATAATATGTGTTCTTTACAAAGATAAGACCTTGAATAGACACTAAAATTCTTGTTACTCTGTTTTCATGACAAAATATTTTTTTCCCCAGAATATCAGCTTAATGAAATGTAAAAATAGGGAAAAACAATTATCATTTTCTTTATGACATATACCACAAATATCATGGATATAATTTCTTACTTGTACTTTCATGTATGCAGAAACAGGTAGAAGGCTCTTGTGATCTCCAGGAACCAGACAGTACGGCACTGCAGAGTTCAAAGCAGATTACTGAATCAATCCCACTGACCAAGCTACAACCCTCCACTCCTAGTACATCAAATGATCACACAGAAGGTAGTTGGTTACTACTGATTATCTGTAGGTTAAGCCTGCATGTTTGTATATTCATCTTTGTAGCCGTGATTAGGAATTAGATTTGAATGAGAGAATAATTAAATGAGATTGAGAAAACTAGGTCATAGCAGCGGGTTGTCATCATCTTTAATAGAAGTTCTTTCATTCATTATCTTTGTTTTGTCACTGTTGTTTTTTGTCATAAATTGCAACTATTCTCAAATTATAACCTACTTGCCTTGCCAAAAGGGACCAAGTGTAGAACAAAAAAAAAAAAGGGAAAGAAAGACAGAGAAAATAATCATTATAATTTTGTTATGTATGGTGAAGCTTTGTTAAGTGAACTGAAAAGCAGTGTAGAGTATCAATTTGTTTTGTGAAGTGTTATCCCAAGCGTTTGTTATGCAGCTTGTATGCTGTACTGATTTCTACATAGAACAGCATTTCTTGCAATGCTCTTTAATCATTACATTGTTACACGTATTCTCTTGACTAATGCCTTTTACTGGAATTAAGGTATTCCAGTAAGCTTGTTCTGTTGCAGATCTGATTACGTGAATACATGTGCACCTTAAGCTTCCTCAGGTTCCAAGCATGCCAGATATACATGTAGTTCTTTTTTAAATCTGGTTTTTCCATGTTAGTCATTCCTCTTCTACCCTGGGGTGAAGAGATTTGCCAGAGAGAGTGCCATACTATCCTGTCGGCTGTCTTCCTCCTGGCCTGGTTCCAATCAAGTCCTCGCTTCTTCAGAGATTGTCTAATGTTGTCCTCCCAGCGGACTCTGGGTCATCCTGGAGGTCTGGATCCCTGGCTCTTAGTTTCCCATACTTGTCGTGGTAGCCGATCTTCTCCCATTCTGCAGACATAGCCAAACCATCATAGTTGGGACTCCCCATGTTTGACGCAAGGAATTTTCTGTCACTTTCTTTTTCACATAGTGTTAAATTTCAAGTGTCGTTTCTTTCCAAACTTTTTTTTTTTTTTTTTTAATAAAGTTGTAAAGAAAATTTAATGAGGATTAATAAAATATATCATTAAGACAAAACGAAGCCAAAACTTTGTTCAGTTATACCAGCCCTGAAAACGGAGCTGCCATCACGAGTGAGAAAATCAGCCCAGCATACTGGCCTCTGGTCCTTTAAGTTATTTCTGCTGAGTGGCTTGCCTTTATTTCTGATGGACAAGCTTATTATCAAGTGATCTTGCAAGTGTCCAGCTTTCTCATCTGCAAGAAATATTTTCATTTTGTTTGGTGTCTGCTTCGTTTCAGATGCCAAATGTGGTCAGCAGAGCCCTACACCAAGTGACTCGAGCAGTAGTATTGTCCCATTGTCCCCTCCAGCGATGACCTCTCCATCTGAACCTTTGACATTGACAGAGGACACAAGAAAGTGCCCTTGCTGGGACTGCCAGAGCACAACTAAATTTCAGAATGTAGTTTATTCTATGGGTTAGTGCAGCCTCATTTTGAGGCAGCTGTTGTGGCAATAGCTGACAAATGTTTTCTCGTGTTCTTACTTAACAGGACAGTAGAAAATTAGTATCATAAAGTTGTTAAATGTTTATCACAACAGTCTAATAAATTATTGATTCTGTTTCTTGTCAACCAACAGTTTTATTCTGGGTAAAACTGTACCATGGGGGGGGGGTGAAGTGTTGAGGACTTCATTATACTAAGTCTCAGCTTAATGAGGTGGGGTGATCAGTTCCTTTCCTTGCTGTTTTTGCCTTCCCTAACTCGAGAGCAGAGTCGGGTACCCATTTACAGCTAGATAAATTGTAGTATGGCATTACCTGGTTTTGAACTTGGTAACCTTGCATCGAGAAGCAATAGCTCTAATGACTTTTCTGAGGTATAAACACATTTTATTTCTTGATTTTGTTGCTTCCCGCGACCTTTGAAGTAGTAATATTTTTCCAGAAATCAAGTAAAACATTTTTCAGATAGGATTAAAAGCTGTATCTGCTTTGTGTAATCCTACCTTTTCATAAGAAATGAAACAATTACTCAACATTTTTCCCCAAATCTGACAGAAACTTGGAATGTAGTTATCAAGTTTGGCAAGGGCTGATTCATTTTGTTGAAATCAAAAGAATTAATGCCCAGTACTGTAATTTCAAAAAAAAAAGTTACCCCCTATAGTTTCCCGATGGTAATTGCTTAGGAGACACATAGAATAGTCTTGCTCCCTCCACAATGTCATAAGAAGCAACTAACATAAGGGGGCTGGCTGCCTCAGCATGTAAAATAAATTGCTACAGATAACACTGCTGCAGGAGCACATGCATTCTTCTGTACAGGTGTCCTTCAGGAGGACCAGGACCAGCTACAGTAGTGGTACCACACTATTAAGTAGTGAAGAGGAAAATAATGGTGACAGAGTAAAATTAATATATAGTCTTAATGATATAAGGGAGTGAACACATTATTCTTGTACATATAATTTTAAGTAATGAGTATCTTGAAATCTACTGAGCAATATTAACTAATGGAAATATGAAGTGTCTCTTTTATTTACTAGGCCGATCATTTCTGGACAAATTTTAGCGGTCGAGGAACTCTGGATTTTTTAGAATTTTATTATTATTTTTTTAACATTCAGAGCATAGGGCAATGCTGTAGGATGCGTCCTGAGAGATTTTTGTTCAATGTGGAAATTATTATATGTTCACTATGTTATTTATTGAGTTTCCCACGAGGAAGGCCCAACCGGAAGAGGATTATGAGTTCTGATGTTAGGAGGGTGGGGGATGAGGTGGGGTGGTCTAGGTGCTAGATGGGGCAGGGGGGTGCGGGGGTTATATGGTATGGGCAATGGTTGTTTAGCCTGGGGCCATATTAAGGAAGGTCAAAATTCAGGAAGAGATGGGGAAGTGGAGATAGGAGACGGATTTTCGAGGAATGAGAATGTTGAAGAGGTGATTGGCGATTGCGTTTTATTTGGGTAGTGTGGAGGGTTTTGGGCTGGTCGTACGCCCGATTGGGTTTAATTGGTACCACGGGTCCTAGTTTGGTGGCCCCTGGTGATGGAGGCAAGGTTGGATCAGGCAGGGTTTTAGATTTGAATTTTTTAGCTGAGTATTAATGTTGTTTGTGGTGCATGACTTCATGAGCCGCTTATGATTTTTGCTGCAGTTTGTTTATATTTGGCCGGGGTGATTTGCGTACTGGACTTATCTTTGGTTTGGCCCATCCGAGATGCATATCATCAGGGTACACATGTTTGCCGCATTACTTCAAGGTGAATTGGTTAAATAATGGATTAGTTTGGATTAATCGGCGATACGAGTTAGAAGTGCTAGCATTGAGTTTTATTTTTGGTGGTGTACCTGGTAAGTTCAACGTGAAGTGACATGTGCACGATTTGGCAGTCAAGACGTGTCGTGTTGATGTGCTTACGGTGTGCACGTGTGTTGTTGTATTGTAGTTGGTGGCAGTGCTATTTAATTAATGTTTTAGTTTGATGCGATCATATAGCATGTGATTGTTGTATATCGTACATGTTATCATGAAGGACCCTAGTTTGGGTTTTCCTTGATTTTGTTTGCTGACATGATCAGTTACTGTTGTGATTCATGGCGTAACGTTGCCCGATAGTTTTCAAGTTTGTATTCTATGTGCTCGATGAAACCACGAGTTGCCAAGCATTTGCCCAAATGTTCGATCACAGTGGGGGTAACATAGCAGTTCTACACGTTGCAGAAGACATGAATTTGCATGTCCTTTGTGGTAGTGATGACTGTATGAGGTGAATGGATGTTATGCAAGTAGTTTTTTAAGTTAATGTGTGGCAATCGGTTTTGCAGTCTCTATTGATGCCTTACTCATCGCTGGACGTGTGTATTTAGTGTATTATGTTTGGTTTTTCTGCTTTTAAAATTGCGGTGCCTTTTATGAGTTTCGAGATCTTGTGTCACCATGGCGCTGTTGCGTGCCGATGGGGGTTCTTGTACAATGGCCACAACAGTACCCATGTCTGTTCTTGGAGCAAATCGTGTTTGTTGTGGTTTTTAGCATAATGCGTTGCGTGACCCTTACAGATATTCAGGTATTGTTACTAGAATGGTTCGGATTTCAAGCATGGGTTATGTTTGTGCGGGTTTGGGGTTAGCTATCCTTCTACCTGTAGAATGGGGGAATCTAATTTGTGTGGAGGGCTGTAAACATGTTGAGTTGGGCATTGTTGCATTTTCTTTAGGCTTTGTTGATTATATCGTATTAACGTGTAAGTCTAATGGTTTTGTTTTTTATGCACGGTTTTGTAATAGCTTATGTAGTGTAAATATCGATGGGGATATTTGCATACCGTGAAGTGTGTGAGTTAGTAAAAACTTTTAATAGCAAATAGCTGTGTTGCACTTAACATAATAAAAGTTGATGTTGTGGCGACTTATCACTAACTTCTGTGCCTTTTGTCCAAGTGACACGTTTCGTGTATGTGTTTAGTGCTTTCAGTTGGTCCAGTTGAGGTGTTCCGTGTATTTAATCCTTATTGCACGCGATGTTTTAAGCCGCGGTTAAGTAGGGCTGGCATAAAACGTCCTCAAGTAACCTACTGTGTACTGTACGGGCATTTTTATGGGATTGTCATCCCATTCCGTATTGGACGCTAAAATATTTTTCCGCGGCATTTCCATGTAAAAGAATGTTGACACCTTTGAAGACTCATAGAATGTACTTTCAGTCCAGACATGTTCGTTGTTCAGATTTGTTCATTGTAGATGCTTGGATGTGTCAACGACGGGTGACCGAAAGCTTGGGATTTATTGTTTCAATCAGTGATTAGATGTGCATTCCAAAATAATAAAAGCCAGTTGGTTTTGAATCGTTGACTTATCGCTGGTATCGGTTGTACAGAATCATCGTTGGTGGCAAGTTGTGAGGTCATTGGACGGATTTGCATTAGTAGATAGATTGAGTTGTCGTCATTATGATCTTAGTGTGTCTTTTGTTTGGTTACTTCAACAGTGTGTTTAGGTTTTTTTTATCATATGTAATGGTGATTTTGTAGTTGTGCACTGTCTGTGGGACACAAATTACAAGGGGTGTGTGATGGTGGCCGTACCAGTGTGGACATGACAATGTGGAGTCAGCATTAGGTGTACCTCGTCTAACCGGTGGGATTTTCTGGGGTTTATTTAGCTGGTGCCGGGGGAGGATATTTTTGTTGTTTTTGACCGAGGATATTACCTTTAGTTATGGGTGCCGTTAACACCATCATACAGTGCATTTTTTCGCATCATTTTGCTTTTAATTGTCATATATGTTGCCAGTATCCTGACTTGTTTGTATTTACTAATCCGTAGGATACATGATAGTTTAATATTACAACTATTTATGAAAATACATGTTCGCTAATTAGTTTTAGTTTTGAATAATTATCACTCCGTGTATCTTATTGGTTGTTTTTGGCGTCAGTTATTGCACTTATGTATTGAGGACACCTTCTAGTTATTGTTTTGGGATGGCTTTGACTACGAGGAAGACGTTTGGTGCGTTCATGCTCGTATCAGTAAAGGTGAGATCTTCTGCGTCATACGAATTATACCGTGGTTCACATATCGTGCCGTGGTATTGGTGTACGCTGGAGTCAGTGGTGTGTGGGAATTATTTAGGAGGTTGGTAAGGTTAAAGGACTATGGGTACAGGTATTGTGCGTATTGGTAATATTAGTTGTACGCGTGGTACAATATATTGCTTTATTTATTAGGTTGTTATGCGGTGGGTGTTGTGGTTGTTAGTTGTGGGTTATGTGGTTAGCGCGATATTTACGTTGCGCTGTCGATGTGGATAGTGTTTGGTATAATGTTATAGTACGTTCTAGATTACACGTGATGATCGGTAATGTGTTTGGGTATGTATGAGTGAGTGGTTGTGATTTTAGGCTCCATGGTAATTGAAATTATGGTTGTAATAAGCAACGTTGTTGCATGCGAGGTTACTGCTTGGCCCTATTATATGGTGTTTCTGTCGAACTGAGTTTCTTTCGTTTTTATACTGTCTGTTATCTTTGGGTTTGGATTATTGCATGGCTTCTCTGGTATACGTTTGTTTTATTTTGGATTGTACCTTCCCAGCTGGTATATTTGGTTATCTAATAGGAAATTTAGTTTATTAATAGTTTTTTGTAATTTTTTTAATTGATTATTGATTTTTTGTTCTAGTTGGTAGATGCGTTGTTGGGGTTGGATGTGTGGATTTACGATATGTGTATGGGTTATTAAGTAATTAGGTTATTTTGTATTACTGAGTGCTAGTATTGTACGGGGCTGCGTAGATTTGGTTGTTGGTATGGAGAACTAGATAACGTTAGTGCCCCGTGTAGGATAGATGTATGAAAGACGAGTGAAGAGTACGGGTTGTTGTTTGGATAGTTGGGTGTGATTTGGTCGGTTGTGGGTTTGTGAGTGTTGGATATAGGGGGGGGCTTCAATTTGGTTATAATGACGTAATTAGTTCAGGTGTTTGTCATGTCCGTGAAAGTGGTGCAAGATATTGTATGCCTTTTACTTAATGAAGTATTTAAGGTTAGTTTTTTTGCGTATGCATATTGCTTGATACGGGTTTTCGGGTTGCGTATTTCATTTAGCTGAGTTATTGTTGTTTTTCAGCATATTGTTATTGTTTTTTGGTTTTTGTATGTTATGTATGTTGTAATGTTTGTGGTTTTATGTTTTGTTGGTGTTGATTGTGGGGTGGGTTGGGTAAGGTAATTTGTAGGGATTGGGGGTGATTAGATGGGGGATTATTGAAGGGGTTTGTGGGTATTGAGTAGTATTATATTGAAGGGTCGTGTTGATTGTGGTAGTGTGAATTGATGTAGGTGTGTTTGAATGGTATTTATTTTGATAAGGGTTGTTAGGGTTGTATAATGGTACTGTTGTGTGTAGGTGGTTGGGATAGGGGGTTATTAGCGGGGGGGTTTTAGAAGGAGGTTATGAGTGGTGAGTTTGAGTTGTTTATGTAGATTAGTTGGTACGTTATTAGGAGGTTTGTTTTGGAGGGGTATTTAAGTGTTTGAGGGTTTTGGATTTGTTGAAATATACGTAGTGATGGGTAATTTGAGTTTTTTTTGTTATGGGTTTGTAGGGGAGGGTTTTGGAGTGAGGGGGGTAGAAAAATAGTGTGGGTGAGGTGAGGATTGTTGGGGAGTTTGTGTGTGTGGGATGTCGGGTTGTGTGGGTGACTGTAAATGTGAGTTTGAGTGTTTGGCGGTTTTGATTGTTTATGTGTGGGTCAACTTGTTGTATCTAAGTCATTGTTTTATTGATTGTTCATTACTTAAAAGTGGAGAGGATATGGTTTGTATTAAGGGGAGATGTGGTAGGGTAAGATGCATTGTACTGAAGCTTATATGTAGAAGCGGGGTAGTCAATTGCATCTGATAGATGTTATTAGTGGATTTGGGGATTAATTGTCATGTGATACGTTTGCCTTTACTCGCATTATTTTTCAGTTCTCACTGAACTGTAAGGGCTAACGAGAATTCGACCAATGGGGTAGGTGATCTCTCTCAGTGAAGTTGATTTGAATGAAGGAGAATGGGGGTTGGGGTAGTCGCAAAGATGCTAAAGTTGAGTGAGAGAGGGATTTGGTACATTGTTGTCTGTAGGTCAATCGTTGAGGATTAGTGAAGATTGGGGTATATGAATAGGGGGGCGGAGACTGGATCACATGCGTCTTATGGAATTAGTTGGAAGGGGTAATGTCTATGTCATTCCACAGTTTTCTGTAGATTGAATTGTCTGATTGCAACCACGTACTCTGCTAAGGAAGCACCATGTTTGTGATTAAAGTCGTAGCGATATTTGTTGTTGAACATGTTGTGAGGGTTTGGTGTTATTGGCCAGGTCTTAGAGCATACAATGGGAGCTGAGTTGGGGCATCTTGATTTGGTCTCTTAGTTTCATTGGACTTGGTTTCGCTTTGGGTTCCATATTTTTCACAATGCAAGTAAATGCCGCTTGGGAGTGATTTGCTTGATTTTTGGTCTTAACAACTCTGACTTTCATGTGTTGCATTCCTCTCAACTGGTCTACCCTTACAGCCTGCGGCCTAGTTGCCTGCTATGTATTTGCTTGTGGACATCCTCGAATATTGTGTTGAAATTCAAGGGGGTGGTTCAGTCGATTAGCGATATGTGGAATTTAGTGGGGGTGTGAGAATCTGGGGTCAGTTGTCCCTGTTTATTTTGGCCAAACGGATTGTGGGACTCTCATCGAGAAGTTTTCTAGTTGCTCGTTGGCCTAATGCGGGGACTGATGATTTATGGTCAGAAGAGTCAATTTCATGGCCTGCAAAGTTCCAGATTTTGTTGCTGTTGACGTCAGATTAGCAGAATTACATTTCGTGGTTCCTGAGTACACTCGTCGAATGTTCTTAGGTAAGTTTCAAGTCTCATGAAGTGCATTATATAAGTTTGGATACATAGAGTGGGTGGGGGTTAGACTATTAATGTGGGCACGGGTCCTTATCCTATGATTTTGCTTGTTCTGGTGGAAAAATGTGTAGTCATTAGAACGTATATGCAGTTGACTTTTTACTGGTTTGAGCTTTTTTGAGTCTGATGTTTTGACACTGCGAATGTTGCCTTAAATCATGTTGCCACCCACGACACACCCATTGTTTGATCTATAGTGGATATTCCATTCACTAGACAGTCAACTTTTAGTTCTCAGTTGTGTTGCTTAATGTTGAGAATGCGATCTTTTGAGTCGAGAAAGGACAATCCATTCTTTGGTGGATTAGTGAACACTGTACCGTTCATCATGACTGTAAAAATGGCCATTTGGATTTTGAATTCTGATTGTTTGAACTGTGTTGTGCATAGCTTGTTTCCCAGCCCTAAAAGTCAGTTGCTTACCAGCGGGTGAACTTTAGGTGTCAGCAGTTTTGGACCACATCAGAAGATAAACCACCAAGCTCCGCCCACATTAAGGACACAATGAGTGTGAGGGTACCGTGCTGATAGAGTAGGCTCATGTAATACCATCCCTGATAAAAGCCTGTGGAAGTCTCTTACCGACTAACCTTTTTCGTCAAAGAAATGCCTGAATTACGCCCAGGTTGTGAATTTCGCTACTGTGTGGTGAATAAGAGACCTCCAACGTGCATAGGTTACATTCAGACGTCTAGGTGACAAAGGAGCCGATACGTGTTGGTCGCGCACTTGTCTCACTGGGAAGTGTCTAAAGAGTCCTCTCTAAATGTGATCACCCGCAGTACCCATTTGGTGTGAGTGTTTCTGTCAGGACATGTAGATGAAAGGGCCCACCAGAGTCGCGGTCTGGAAATGAGTTAGGTCCTAGGCAATGCACAGAGTTGTGTTTGTGAATGTGAGCGATGTGCCACACCGTGGGAGTGTATGGGGGGTGCAAGGTGATTAAATCGGTCCAAAATTAAGTAATGATAAACATGGAACCAATGGTGGTATGCCCATGCTCAAATTACTAAAGTAAAGAATTGAGTAAGTTCCACTTTACAACACGCAGGACCAATGGCCGGTGGGAAATTCTTGGGACAAAAAGAAAAGAAAGGACATCAACAATTTTGATAGAGGACCTAACCGAAAAAGAGGAACAGACAACACCGGCCTATGAAGAAATCATGGAAAGCAATGGATTTAGGTATGATAAACGCAATGGG
The DNA here is from genome assembly GCA_024509875.1 of Oreohelix idahoensis. NCBI lineage: Eukaryota > Metazoa > Mollusca > Gastropoda > Stylommatophora > Oreohelicidae > Oreohelix > Oreohelix idahoensis. The sequence continues at coordinate 399,669 of JAMPIV010012021.1, forward strand.
GAGACTATCCTAACTGGGCCTTCTGGTCTGCTCAAATCAACGTAGCTTATAGAGTACCCCTAGTTCCACCATACCCCCCCCTGCATATTCTGCAACATGGATATCCCCAGCACACAATTGAGAATCAGAGATTGAGCACGATATGCATAATAAGCAATGGCTTAGTCTCATTGCTGGGATTTACGATGAGGTGGTTGCATAGCAGCAGGATATGGATATCATACCACCAGCGTCTTTGCTAAAAAAACAAAATTAAAACGCAACTTTTATTGTGTCTCTCGTGGCAAAGGTGCTGGGTTCCAAATCACTGGTACCGGACACGCTCCAGTCGTACCCAAACTGTCTGTAGTAAATGGGGGTAGCTGACTGTTTGTTTGAGTTTAGGGAAGGAAAAGGCAGCGAGGGAAGAGTTTATCTGATCAACCCACCACCTCTCGATGCTGGATCCTAGTATGGTGAAGTCTCTCTAACCACTTCAACTCCCAATTAAGGGCGGGCGTGTGGAAAGATTCATGGTCCCGTTACGTTGTCGAGGAAAATTTCTATGTTTCGATTATTTATCGAAGATTCAACTCCAGATTTGTTTAGTAAACGGAGTCTTGTTGATGTGTTATGACGTGTTAATTTGACTCATATATATTATTGTAATATAATTCTTCGAACAGAGGCATAATAAATTGAGATTATATGAAGTATACACTTCAGCTGACGGAGTGTTGATGATTTATTTGGACATATTAAATACATATGACTGTGACTTCATCCAAATTTGCTCCATAAGGAATTTGCCAATTCATTGAAGACGGGCCTTCATGCTCAATATTTACATCACATCTTTATTCTACATTTTCCTTATTGTACTTTTGAAAGAAACCCAAATTTCTCATCAGTTTTATTATATATTCAAGTTGTATCAACTAGTCTGACTAGTTTAATCTTTATCTTTATATTCACTTCTATCTTAATTTATTTCATCTTTCTGTACACTTTGCTTAGGTTTAAGAACCTTGTTCTTTGACTAGGTTAACACGTCTAGTCTATAGAATACATCAAAACTATTTCACTCATACGGGGAATTTGACATCACCGAGAAATACATGCTTTTCTTATATTGGGACACTTTGACTACAGCCCATGAAAACATTTTCTATCTCTTCGGGGGGGGGGATAAAACAATACTTATTACACTTTTTATTTCACCATTCATTTTTTGCCTTGAGCAGCAGACACTTAGAATATAAAAGTGGCAGGGCTTTCCCAGTGGCAAAATAGCCACACCGCTAGACACAGCCGGACGCTAAGACAGCGTTACACAAAAACTCCCTTTTTCGTCATCCTTAGATACATTCGGAGCCACGGTAGCACAGTGGTTAGTGCACTGGTTTCCTAGCTTGGTGGTCCATGGTTCGATCCCCAGATGAGGTGGGTTTGTTTTAGACCGCAGTCGGCTCTGGGGTCGACCCAGCCTCATGAATTGGGTACCAGAGCAACTCTTGGAAGGTTAAGGCGGCCGGCGTGATGCTGACCACATCACCCCAAGTGTGCCGATTGTGAAGAAAATATGGGCCTAACACTATATTCGCAATATGCCTCAGTGGGCGTGTAACGGGATCCGTTATCTTTTAGATACATTCACTCAGCAACGAATAAACACATTTTTCCATCATTCATGCATTTAGTTGAGGTAAGACATGGTGTGGAAAAATCCCGACAAGAATAACTTTGACACCATGAAGTGACCCCAACAGGCAGTATCTGCTATGGGACTACTTTTTTTTTTTTTGTTAACTCTTGATAAATGAGTGGGGCGGATAGAAGTTGCTACAATTGTTATCACAACTGCAAATAATCATTTTTCTGGGTTTTTTTAATTTTGTAAGTAGAACTTGACTTGAATTCTCCCAACTACTTTCCTAACCATCATCATCCTTCAGCTCCCAAAGGAGCAAAAGCTGTTGTCCCTTTCATGTCTCTGCAGTTCTCTTCTCTGTGGGTTCTTTGGCCTCTCTCTACCTGTCTTACCGTTATCCTGATGCAAGGTAAAATACAGTACAAAAATAATATGGCATACAAGACTGGCAACACTCGAGAACATCATATATACAGTACTTTGCAAAAAAAAAATGGCAGTCATATTGCTCAGCTAAATAAGCTGAAATCTAATTAAATATGCATGTTCTGCCCCAAATTTGCACTCTACTTAAGTGAGCAAACACTACCAAAAGTAAAAAAAAAATTAGCGTAGAGTAACGTCCCTTGATATAAGAGCAGACGACAATTTCTAATGCTAGTGGCAGAAAATGGATACAAAGTCAAAGTGTATGTTAATTTCACAGCTTTGGAATGAAGGAAATCAAACATGTTCCAACATTTCTAAAACCTTGAACATTTCTGAGCGGACTGTCTACAGAGTTGTGAGTAAATTAAAAGCAGGTAATGGAATCGAGCGAAAAGAAGGTAGTGGGAGGCCACGAATTTTGGTCACAAAGGACCATCGGTGTCTCGCCCAAATCGTTCGGGCTGGGCCAATGAAGAGTGTAGAAAACATACGGCAGCGCATGATCGAGTTGGGAAGCCCAGAGGTATCTAATGCTATTGTCAACCGGGAGCTACACAGGATGAATTACACAAAAAAGCGGGTAATTTCGTAACCATTGCTCACAGAGACTCACAAACAGATGCGCTTGAACGGGTGCCACGAACACCAAAATTTGTCATGGGACAATGTGATTTTTTCAGATGAATGTTCTCTTCGGTCTTATCCTGCTGAAATAAATATTTGGACGAAAGGCTCTGTAACGCCTGTGTACCAGCGACCGAAACATACCTAGAAATTCCATCTTTGGGGAGGGGTGTCAGCAAGAGGTGCCACCCCACTGTGTGTTTTCACAGGAATTCTCACGAAAGAAAGGTACATCGACATACTAGAGGGACACCTTCTGCCATTTATGCAGGTCATGTACCCCGATGGGTGCACATTTCAACATGACAATGACCCAAATCATACAGCTCATACCCCAAAGCATGGCTGCAAGAGAAGAATGTGATAGTGCTGAAAAGGCCCAGCAACAGTCCCGATCAAAACCCAATTGAAAACGTTTGGGCACTACTCAAGAATCATTTAAAAAAGAGTGGACTCAGAGACGTTGAACAATTGAAGAAGGTAGCTGAAAAATACTGGGACAGTCTGACTCAACAATTACCTACAAACATTTGTGGGAAGCATGCCTCGCCGCATCCAGGCTTGCCTTGCTGGAGAAGGCAACTTAATATTGTACTGAAACCACTGTTAATAGATAGGGGAGATACCAATCTTCCTCTGGACATACAGTTTTTATTATTATTTGCTTCTATGAGTGTGCTGCGTTGCGAAAATATGACTGCCATTTTTTTTGCAAAGTACTGTATGTGTGAAATGGGCTTTTATGTCAATCACTTTCTCTCTATTCTTTCTTTGGCTGTTCAGAGACCCCTGGGAACTGCAAGGGGTATATTCATATATCTGTTTATGCATGGAGGCATATCTGGAGCCATCTTTATGTGACCACCAGCTATGCACAATGCTACAGTATACATATGTGGAAGTGAACCTCTGTCTGTGAGGCTGATTACACCCTCATTGACTCTTGAAATCACCCACACACTTCCAGGGATTCTGCCTGTGGTGAAACTTGTTGAGAACCCAGCATTGCACACTAAGCTTGGAGAATTCACTTGAGCCCCAGACATAATTCTTTGGCTTTGACCTGGTTGACTTCATGCAGGAGGATCTCACCATGGACCCAGTGATAGGCAGGGGGAGCTGAGAAGTGGCTCTGTGTAGGACGTGACAATTCCTTGGGAGAGCCCGGAACCAGAGCAGCATTTTAGCTCTGCATATTTGGAGGCTCCTTGGATGGGGGGGAATGCATAGTATGTCACACGCTTCTTACTTCTAGCTTAGGATCAGATGTCATGATCCTTTAAATGCAAGCCAAGCTGGAGAAACTGGAGCTCATGATTTCAACTCAGCACATTTCGGAATTGCAGAAAAGCCGCAGGAAAAGCCTAGATCTACAGTGTAGATAATACCAAGGAGTCTTCGACTTGGTATTGGCTGCAAAAGAGTGAGAAGCTCAGCAACCCTAGTTAAACAACAACAACATATCTGTTTTGCTGACATTTTTAAATATTATTAATATTTGCTCATATTTTTGTGTTTATTTAGGATACCGATGAAGAGGAGGAGGAAACTCGTGTGCAGCAAGAGGTGGTAACTCATGAGGAAGAAGAGGGGAACATTCATTCTGAAGTTGCTGAAGCGTCTGTTGAAGCAGAAACTATCAAGCAAGTCATCAACACAGAACAGGCAGTAGAGAAGACCGTGGCTGATAATGTCTACTGTTGTCACTTGGAGGAGGCTGTTACAGGAGAAGTGGACGTGATAGGAGAAGTAAACACAGGAGAGGAAAGTGTTGAAGATGGGGGTAATGAGGAAAGTGTTGAAGATGGGAATAATGAGGAAAGTGTTGAAGATGTGAATAATGAGGGACGTGAAGATCATGTGAACAAGGAAAGTGAAGAGAAAGAACAAGAAAATGAGGCTGAGGAATATTCCTTGGATGCAGCCAGTGGAGTATCCATTGATGGATTAGTGCATACTATGAATGAGGAGGAGAGAAAAAGGTAAGCCTCTGAGAAATTAATTTTTTTTCCTTTTGCCCTCCTTATGGGAGCATGGAGCTACCATTACAGCTGGTCGCCTTGTAGGAAGCGTACACCAAGCAGTTACATGCTCTTACTTTTGTGGTAATTTGTTTTGCATGTTGAGGTTGCCATCCCTCCATGCACAACCTCATATTAGTCACCTTGTACGACATGCCTGATGGTACAGTAGTCCTATTCTTTCTCAGTCTCTCCAGAGACATCCCAGGAACTACATGGGGGCCCACCGAGGAAAGGTTTCTGCTTTGTTGTTTGAGTGTGGCCTATCATCATCATATTACCCTTCACTCCTCAAGAAGCACCGCCTTCAATAAATGTTGGCTATTTCCTCATGACCTGTGCCGTCACCTTAAGGTCTTTCCATATCTTCCCCATCCCCTCCTTTTCTGTCGTCAGTTCTCTTCTCCGTGTGTTCTTCAGCCCTGGGGATTCCAGACTCAAGGACTGTTTTATAATGCTATCAACAGGTTTCCTGACTGTATGTCCTATCCATCGCCAGTGTGTCTTCCGCTCAACTCTGATGTGTCTTAAATGGGAAACGGACACGGCGCTGGCAATCGGGTGATCCAGGTTCAAGCCCGGGCGAGGTCATTTGAAGAAGTGTCGTCGACCGGGACTTGGACTGGATTAATTCGAGCCCTGGGTGAAAACATTTGAAGGAGTGTCGTCGATTAGGGACTGGCGGCTCCTGAGCCGACCCAGCTCTAATGGGTACCCTCCAAAGATGGCGAGTATCTGCCTGAAATGGCGAGTGGACACCTGTCAGTGTACAGGGAAAAAAGGGATACTCACGTAAAAATCAGTCTCAGGTTAGATATACTAACCGGAGATTCTCGCCTCGAGTAATAGCGGGCGTACGTTAAAAAAAAAATATGGGAAACAAATTTTTGTTACTCAAATCACAATAAACTGTCAGTATGACAGCACATCTTTTTAAAAAAATTATTTTTAAAACATGCAAGTTCATTTTTGTTAACTTCAAATACAATTTTTGTTCCACGGTGTTTGAATGCTGACCATTTTTTACTATAGGTTTGAATACTGATTATATTTTTTTACTTAAGGTTTGAATACTGATAATTGTTTACTGACAGTTTTTGTGTACTCCAAGTTCGATTACGGACACATTTTTTATATTTAAATTCTGACAGTATTTTATTCAAAGTTTGAATACCGACATTTTTTAACTATAGGTTTGAAAATTGACATTATTTTTTGTTAACTCTAGGTTTATATACTGAGCATTTTTTATTTAAGGTTTCAACACTGACAATTTTTAAAAATTCTAGTTTTGAATACTGACAATTTTTTATTCAAGGTTTGAATACTGACAGTTGGTTTTAATGCAGACTATTTTATTATTCAAGGCCTGAATTCTGACAATGTTTTACTCAGTGTTTGAATACTGACTTTATTTCTTACTCTAGGTTTGACTACAGAAAATTTTTTACTCTAGGTTTGACTACAGAAAATTGTTTACACTAGGTTTGAATACTGAAAATATTTTATTTGAAGACTGACAATTTTATACTCTGGGTTTGAATACTGACACTTTTTTATTGTAGGTTTGCTCAGCTGTTGAGAGCTGAAATGGACAAGGAGTATGAAATGGAGCTGAAGAGAAGAGCTTATGAACTAGAGAAGGAGCTAAAGCTTCAAAAGGAGAAAGAGTTCCAGCTCATTCTTGAAGCTAAGGAAAGAGCTGCCGCATTTGAAAATGAGAAACTGGAATGGGTGGCACAGAAGAAAGAAGAAGAGGGGAGACTTTGCAGCATCTCCCGACAGACATCTATTGCAAGCGTTAGCAGTCTGGGAGGATCTGCCTCAGATGATGGCGCCAGTGGGATCAAGAAGGATGCTGACTGTCAGACGTAAGACATTTTATGTATGTTTTTTTTTAAAAACTCATTCCACCCTGGAGCTCTGGCACATTTTTGTTCCCTAACCCTAACGAGGGGGGCGTAACTCTGTTTACCACATGACATGTAATCTTTGAAAGCATATTTGAGCATGCAAATATTCACCAATTTCAATAAAATAAAAATGCTAGAAAGAAAAATGAACAAACTTTCAAGAAATGTATACATTTATATGACTTTAATGGTAATTTATTTTTAGAAAAAAAAAATGATTTCCAGTAGGAGTCTTGCACACCTTTAGTTTCCTGCCGCTGCTCAGCATATTTGTTTGTCTGTTCCACAAATAGTTTGATTATTGTAACTGGAAAGAAGAGGCTAGAATAGTCAAATGGTGAGCTATTTGGCTCCTGATAATGAAAGGCGCCTTGTGTTTCAGATAATGCACCCATTTTATCACTGACAGTGTTCATGGTGTCAGACCACTCCAGGTCTGCTTCTGTTTCACCAATGCTGTCACTAGTTTCACTGTTAATTGTTATCATCAAATAAATCCACTGCCTCATCATCTAAGTCAACATCGGACTCGTCCTCTTGGTTGTTATTGTCGGGATCGTCATTATCGATCAATGACTGACTAAATTGAAAGGCCATTCTGCCGTGGATTGTTGATAAAAAAAGGCCTCAGCACACCGCACACACTGGTCTGACTTCAAACGTCTATATAATCTGAACTAAACCACATAAAGTTTTTTCATGTTCTCGCCGGATATCGCTCGATACGAGAGTTCCATTGCTAGACGCTTACTAAAAGGGCCGGTCGCATTTGTGTCTGCCGTGGATTGTTGATAAAAAAGGCCTCAACACATCGTGCACACTGGTCTGACTTCAAACGTTTATATAATCCGATCGAAACCACATAAAAACATTCAGTTTTCAATGAATTGAAAGTGAAACTATAGTTTTTTTCCTGTTCTTGCCGGATATCACTCGATACAAGAGTTCCGTTGCGGAATGGGTAATGTCGCATTTAGTCGCAACAGGGCGGAATGAGTTAAACCAAAAGGTACAGAATTATGTGTCTTACTAAACTTGTAAATTTTTAACCCTTTCTGGTCTGAGTGCTGGGCTTTGTGCCATTCTGGTAGTCTCAGTTGTTATTCCTGGAACCAGCATGTCAGGTCATGTGTAAGCTAAACTTTATTAAAAAGGTATGCATAAGGCACTTTAAAATATCTAAGCAGATTAATGAATAGCAAATGTGAATAGAATGTGTTCAGTACCAACTTTTTTTATCTGATTTACTTGAGTCAGTCTGCGTTGTGTGTTTCTTCTCAAAACAACTCTGTGCAGCTTTCTTGTCTGACATGTTGCCACACAGTGCTTCACTGTAACTATGGAGACTGCTTTATAAGTATGGTAAACCAAAATACCACATTCTTACAGAATAGCACACTTATTGGAACAGTGGGAATGGCAGAAATCTAGAAATATGTCAAGTACTGCTGGTCTGTGGACTGAAGAGAATACCTTTAGGTGTCGTGTGCTTTGAGAAAGTAGTCACAATGAGGGAAAAGATTAATTTCACACACACACAGTTTTTTGGTTTGATCTGGTAGTGAATAAATTTTGTTATTGTGGGTCGTGTAAAGAGTGGCCAGTGTGTTTAGCCAAGTACTTCTACATATTTTATATGCAGGAAATGAATGAAACTTGATTTCAAATTTTGTTATTGTTCCTGAACTATGGCTGCTGAGCTTGTCATTCTTTTGCAGCCAATGGTAAGTTGATTTCCTTGGCATTCTCTACAGTGTAGATCTAGGGTTTTCCTGTAGCTTTTCAGCCATTCTGCCACTTGCTGAGTTGGAGTCATGGGTCCATTTTTTTCCTGGGCATTCCATTTTGGCTCAGCATGCATTTAAAGAATCCTCACATCTGGTTTTAAGCTTGCAACGAGAAAGAGCTAGGAGCTGCGTATTGTGCATTCCTTGGCATCATATGGGGAGGAAGGGGGCCTGTCCAGATATGCAAGGCTAAAATACTGTTCTGGTCTGTCCCAAGGAATCGTTGAGTCAGGCACAGAACCACCTCCCAGCTCCCATCACCTGCCACCTATCTATTGTGAGATCCTCATTTATGCAGTAAACCAGGTTAAAGCCGGAGTTAAGCCTGGAGCTCAAGTGTATCCCTCTAGCTTAGTGTGCAGTGCTGGGTTCTCAGCATGTTTCATCACAGTGGAAATTATGGTTTTGGGCCACTCTGGTGCAGCTGATCAATCCCAAACCGTTTAGCTCTTCAGTGCATGTGCATGTCACGTGTTCATGCACTATAGGCATTGTCCTCTGACTTGCAGTATTGTCTCTAGATATGCCTATTCTTTATATATTTGCCCCATTATTTAATGGACATAGCCCCAACCCGTCTTCCACATCAAATTAAGTCTCCTTGATTCATGTTTTTACATGTTGTACATCATAATGATCTTCTTAGCAGGTTACGCGTATCGCAATTCTAATCAAATGCAAACAATTCCTGGGCCCGCAATACTCATTCATCTCATTGTAGCTCAAGCTATTACGCGACACATACTATCTCCGAAGTCGTACGAAACCACTGACCTGTTTCTATACAGAGCGCGCTAGTTCTAAAAGATGAGGGTAAGACATAATCCACCATATCTACTCGCACCTATAACCCGACGCAATTCCGGCACCTCTTCCCCCCTAGAGGTGGTCTTGATCTGAGCTTGTAGCTAAGTCATAGTTTTTCTGCAGTCTTTGCTTTCACCCTTGGACACATCACGTTCGGCCCCGCCAGCATCAACTGCGATAGTATAAATGTTAACCCACCATGATACTCTCAAGTCCTACATAGATCTTGCAATAGAAGTTTCATCGTACATCGATCTGTCAGATGCGTCGTAAACGATGATTTTTTAACAAAGGATTTGCAGGCTTGTCACCTGCCTCCGCCAGACATCTTCCTCGACTAGGCAGTACTCAGATGATGCCAAGAGCTCTCGGGGGCTTACGTACTCTATCCCACACGTGTGCTCCATTAACATAGACAGTCCCTCACAAGAGAAGCGACTGAGATGACTAAATACTGCGCACAATCCCTCATCAACATAGTTATGTCCATTAAGCTAGGCGACCTTGACCGCAGAGGGAGGATGGACAGCCTCCCCTAAAATAGGTTGTACAAAAGCCAGTTCGTGCAGACATACCCCAGGCCCACTATCACCGCCATAGATAACGCCCCCCCAGATGCTAGTGTTACGAGGCACGAATCTGTAGACAATCTTTCTGCATGCAAGTCTTAGTGAAATTACATACCCCCCCATCGTATCATCATGTGTTGTGTCGTCATACTCGGTCCACACCACAGACCGTCGTGTATGTTCTTGTACCCTCTGTCCGCCCGCTCTCCATTGCTTAGTTCTGCGCGTAGCTCATTAAGCAGTTGCTACACCTCATGCTTTGTACTTCCTACCCTCTACGTGTCCATATAGGACAGTCATGCACTGCAATGATCTGTCCGATCACGCCAAAGACTCGTACCATCGCTTTCTATTGTCAAGTCTCTGTGTTATAGTCTCCTGAGCGCTCCGTCCTTCAGTCTCAGATGTACTCACGTTTGATATGTGGTCTTCTCCAATAAAGGATAATGAACTACTCCTACATACCTTAATCCTACAATGCAAAACAACCTCGCGAGCTACATATCTCTGTCCAGTCGGGTGTGGAAGTTGTCCTCCACCGTAAACCCTGGAGTCTCTCTAAATCTTAAAGTATTCTCAATTACCCTGCTAATAAGAGAATTCCATACTTTTTTTGTGTTACTTGTGTCGAATGGTGTTTTTTCTTCGTTGCTCTATCTCCCACAAACTCAAAGTTACGCTAGTCATATGACTATGAAAATTTTTTAATTAGATGAATGCATGAGCGCTTTATGATAGTGTGCCTTGTTTAGATTGTCCCTCTAGTTCGCAAGAGATTCCACGTGATATATAGGGACTCACTAATCACAAAAATCTGTACACAACTACACAGCGCTTGTTCCCTACACCGTCCTGCATAAAATATGAAACCGAATGTGTGTTAACTCCATGATTACTAGCTCCTCTCCATAGATTGTCACTTAGTCATTCTTATAATAAGACAGTCTTTGATATCACATCCAACAGATGTGTCTCGCATATTGCTCGTCCTACCCCCCCCCCCCCCCCCTAATCGATGTCCCAAATTCGAGTATCGATTTGACAGACATCAGATGTAATCACCTCGATCACTAAGAATACAAGCTACTACGCCCAGCTACCATGCATGCGAGCCTGCTGAGCGCTAACATGCCTAGCCGGACCACATACAGATCTATATGACTGCACCACCGCTGAATAGTAAGTGCATTTTTGAACGTTTGTTATAGCAACAACTATTATTATTGCCCATACTACTTTACCATCGCCACACGTAGATATCGACCGGATCTAATTTAGAGATCTCCATGAACAAGAATGTCACTCACTTCTTTATACCTATCGTAGGCGACGCACTTGTGTGTCTGCATACTATAAATCATACTTCGTATCTAGTTGACGCGAAGATGTGTATTACAGCCTACCCATACCTTTTTATCCCTACATTTACTTACCTGGGAACTGAGAGGCATTGTCTAGATCTCGGATTGTGTGAGTCTATGTCTAATGTGCGCTCCTGTGAGTGTCCGCGTTATCGTTGTCTCCGCGCATTGTCGTGTTGAGTCCTGTGTGCATGGTGTTTACTTTGAGTACACGAGAAGCTTAACCTCGTGACTCAAGATAAATCCTGTTGTCCTCACATGCGCACACGTGTCTCTCTCACTATACAATCGTGTGTCGCGCAGCCGCCCGTCCCCCCCACTAGATTGTGTTCATGCAGTAGTTGCTTACTAGCAATTCTCTAGATATCTGTGACTTAGTAATATCTTGATCTACTGACCGCTCTCACCTCTTCACCACTGCTTAGATCGTGATGTAGCGTTTACGCATAACCAGCCGCCTCTAGCTCGAGCCACTAGTTTCGGTACGCGTAACGCTGTCCCATGCGCGCCAACCAGTAACATATTTCCCTCGTTTCAAGCTGCAGACTAGTACTCATACTAAAGTTGCGACTGTAAGTGCGAAATCTATGTCTCCAATACTGTGACTGTACCTTCTTATGTGTATCTATCTTTTAGATGTAGCCTACCTAGTCCTTACTATCGTTTGATCGTCTTAAGTTTTAACTAATACGCTCACACTTCACTGATGACTTAGTAAATGTTCATTTTAAAACCAACTCTGAGTGAATTAGATACACTATTCGGACTCTTCAGTGAAAGCATGAGTGGGGGGTGGGGGGGGGTTTGGATTTGGGGGGGGGTGTGCTTGTGTGGGGGGGGGGGTTTGGGGGGGGGGGGGGGGTTGGGGGGGGATGGTGTTAGTGTGTGGGGGGGGGGGGTTGGGGGTTACTGGGGGGGGGGGGGTGCCTGGTTCTATTATGGGTTGGGGGGTTGGGTCTTCACCAACACTAGGAATGTTAGTTCGTCAACTGGGTGTGCTATGCAGGGAGTGAAGATGTTGCATCCGGTGTGGTGACTGATGACGGTGTGTGAGATGAGCGTTAAAGGTTAAGGTGGGGTCGTGGGTTTTTCGGGAGGTACACATGGTGGGGTACAACTTCTATTCACCACATTTTTTTTCAGTGGCACGTCTGACATACTATACAACCTCACTTTGTTCATTTGTATTATCTGTTGATTTTAGGTTGTGCACTAGTTTTCGAGTGTTGTTAATACGAACCACTATGATTTTCATACCTCCAGAGAGGGATGAAAACAACGTTTTACCCACAACATCTTATTTACCCAGTGGTTTTTTAGGTTTTTCCCCCCCATAACGAACATATTACTACAAATTCTCAATGCGTATCACCCTTGAAAAACATTATTGGAAAATACACAGCAAGCCAGTTTACTTTAAAAACTCAACACCCTACGCGCTCTCCATTATGCTCATTTATAATTATTTACATACCGCCATTTTTGAATACAAGGTTATGATTAGCAGTTTCAAAATGAATTATACCCCTATTTTTTTTTTAAGTGTTTTAAATGAGATCTACAAAGATTATGGGTTTTTTTTATTGTTTGTTCCCATTATTCTGTTTTCGAGGGGGTTGTTGATTGGGTAAGGACTTCCTTGTAGCCCAATCTCCCAGACCTTGGTTTAAAAAGCTTCCAGTCCCAAGGAGGGAGTTTAGCGGGCATTAGACGGGGGTCCGTTTGGGGTTGATGGGTGTTTTTACTAGTAGTTTTCCATCCCCGTCCCCCCCTGTTTTTTTGATTGCGTTTTTTGACATTCGCAATTTGGGTTGTGTTATGCATATTACATACTTCCCGGACTTTACGACTGACTAGGTTATTCGTTAATTTTTTAAGAATACAAGATTTGTTTGATGATTTAGAGCAAACAATTTAATTTGGTGCTCGACCTTGTTCCAGTTTCCCCGTAGCCATTCTTTGACTAGATAAGTGCCCTAGTTTTTGGGGATGGGGGATTTTAGTGGTTCCGTTCTGTTCGAGTCCTTTAGTTTTCAAATAGTAGAGTTACTCAACCTTCTTATTGGGGGTTTTTTTTAGCCAATCCTTGTTTGGATAACCAAACCGGAAATTTTACATATATTTGTTATAAATTTGGGTGGGTTTTGCGATTTTTTTTACAATGTGACCATATTTATTAATAATAAGACTGTTTCAAGCACCTGGGGGGGAAGCAAGTCTGGGTCCTTTAGGAAGGGCGTTGGGTTCACGTGGCTGTATCCTCACGTCTAATTTTTTATATTCAATCATTTTCAATAATTTGGAGGATCCCTTTTTAATTTTTTTGAGTTTTTTTTTAGATTTAGTCAAAGTTTTTCTTGTTGAGTTTATAAGTGAATTTTACTTTTTTTTTCGTTTTTTTATATCACAGTATGTTTTTTTGCCCCTATATAATTTTCACGCTCATAATGCAAATTGGGTAAATTAAAAATATATAAATTTTTTGTTTTAATTTTTTATCATGTTGTTGTTTATGTTGGTTTTTTAACTTTACAGCTATTTATGTAAATCATTTTTTGTTTACATTCTGGAAGCGTTTTTTAAAAATATTTTTATTATTATTGTTCAAATAAAATTGGATGGTAAAAATGATTAATTTTTGTTGGGGGTAGTTCTTTGTTTAAATAAAAATTTTATTTAATGTTTTTTTTTCTTTTTTACAACAAAGATTTATTTGAATAAAATTTAATATATATAAATAAAATACCAAAATAAAGTATATACTAATAAAGTGGGGGGAAAAAATTATTTTTTTTTTATCTTCGGGTTAAATTAATATTATTTTTAAAATTTGAGTCTTTCCTTCTATATTTACATTTATTTTTAAATAAATAGATAAAAGACTGGATATAAGGATTGGGTAATTGCGGGGGGTTTTTGGGGGTGCGGTGGGCGCATACGGGGCTCTATTGTACTCTACATATTTTTTTTGCCAATAATAATAATATTCTGAAATCTCACTTTCCCTAGTAATTGAAGGAGCTTCGGTGTCAAACTCTTATTCAAGCCCGTGGGGATAAAGCTAATCCATATGGAATCATAAAGGCTGGGGTTAATTCCTGGGGTTGGATTGTTAAGATGTAACGGCAATCTATTTCCTGAATTAACAATTTGCGATTTTATTGTAAAAACACTGGTGGACAAACTGTACCTAAGAATTAAAAAGTGTGAAAGTCAAGTCAGGCAAGAAAGTCCAAAAGTTTAGCATATTCGCGCGCAAACTATTTTCGGGAAAAGAATTGCACCCTTGTCCCCCATGTCACTTGCCCTAAATCCTAAAACAAAAAAGAAAAAGTCAACGCTAAACCGCTAAACATGATACCGTTTCCCGCTGATAAAAGTAGTGTTACAGTATCGAAAGGTCACAACTGACTGAGGATACTCATTAATAGTTTGTGTCCCGCCTCAGTCAAAAAACCCGTGACATGTACTTTATGCGCCTACGCCAGAGATTTCTCAAAAAAAACACCTAAGTATCTGCAAGAAAACCATATAATTAAAAATTAGTGACAGTCCATACAACCCAGATAAGACATGGCTCGCCAAAGTTCCCACATGTATATGGTGATCCACTCGTCTCACAAAGCCCATTCAAATTCATTCCCCCCAGCCTTAATCATCCACCCCAAAACAACTATTTCATAAACCACAACACCCTATCAATATACCAAGTCAAAATTCTAACACCTCCACCCCTCATAAAAAAGAAACAATTAAAACCCAATACCCCACCCCCATAAACACAAAAACCCTCACCCACCACCCAAAAACCACACCTCCACCCTACTCTCAACCAACACTAAATACAAATACAACCCACATACCACCCCATACCCCACACTCTCCCCCCAATAAACAACACTCCCCACCAAATAAAACACCAACACCCATCTCCAATACCCCAAACACCCAAACCCAAAAAATCACAACACTCCTCACGTGATCTATAGATTGTTAGATTCCGATGTGCATATGTTGAAACATCCCCGATGACAGTTTCCTCCAACGATAGCGCTCTACCAATTCATCACATCCCGCTCTAGCGTAGAATACCTGGACGCTCAGCACCCACGCATGCCACCATCCCATGCGGTTTACAGCATTGTATCTGGAATTACAGACTCACGTGGAAAACCATGCACCCCGGCATGTTTACAAGTAGCGGGGAGACTAACACATTAGCTGAATGTTACCGTCATGGTACCCAGAGGGTAAATTCTAGAACCCACCACTCACGTGCACATCGGAACGTCCAAAATCCACCGAAGTGAACGTGCCATCTTACAATGATTATCCATGACCATCGTGAAAGGGTCCCACCACAGGATCAAATGACAGGGCTACCCACAAGCTGCTAATTGACTCCAACGAATTGATGTCAAGTAGGTTGTCCATTAAACATTAGATTTCCAAAACCTTAGATACCCCCCCCCGCCTGCACCAACCCCCCCATGGGTCTCAGTGGCCAAGGTCCCCCATCTACTTCCCCGACTGACCCCACAACTGGTACAACCCCCTCAGTTTTGTGTCGGACCCCACCAAGAACATTCGTCGACCACCGACCACAGCCCCTAGCACCCAAAGTCGTTCGCCATCAACCTCCACACAAACTGCCAACGCAACACCTCACAACACCTTTAGTTCCACAAAAACCTTACCACTTCCCCCACCATCCCATCCCCAGCCAGAACCTATCGCCAGTTCACGCACACACGAATTTGCACATACTATACAGTATATTAACGCTGCATGCTTGATTGTAAGTGATGTGCCGGTAAGGTTGTCAAGGTGGCATGTTCTTTGTAGGTTGGTAGAAAAACACGTGAGCAAACAGGTCAAAACCAGCCACACTTGTTAGTGTGAATAGGAATAGAAATTCAGGACACACAGAATAGAAGAAGGAAATTGGAGAAATTTTACGAACGATGTTAAAACTACAATTCCCCCACCCGCGTAGGCCATTTACCCCCCCCCCGCTGACGCACACGTAGACACGTTTTCCGATTTGTAACTTGTCTGTAGCCCAACACCCGTCCCCCCCCACCCCACCCACCAAAAAGTTGCACAAAACCACCCCTGGCGATTCGGTACGTTCGCCCCGCACCGCCCCCCCCCCCGGGCCCCTGACCCCCCCTGTGCCCATCGTCTCTAGTGCAATCACAGCAACGCCCTGGATGTCTCTTTTGTACGTGTGGGGAGGGGGTACAAACCGAGTTACGCGCGTGGTCCCACCACCCCACACCCCCCACACGGCCTAGGAAGTTTTGACCTGGATTTAGGTAGCTTCTGTTTAATGCCTCTGCTGTAGCTCTTATTTTTCTTGTCTTGACTATCTTTATTAACGATGGTTTCTGTTCGTGAGTGATCGTATGATTTTTTCGATGTTCTAGGGGGATTTGTCTAGTACTTCTACTTTATTTACTCGATCTCCAATATATGAGTGTGATTTGTTTCATGTGTGGGCCGCGATGGGTGAATTCGTATGTCTGCTAATCTTAGTCATGTTGATTGATACTTGTTGCCAGTGGTCTTCCGTATCTGCTTCATCTTCCAGCTGTTGGAGTACTTGGTATTTGTTGGATACTGTGATTGAAAATTTTTCTCTTATTTCCTGATTTCTTAGATATCCCATATTATACTGTTGTCTATAGCTATATACTGTTGTAAATTTCTTGAGTTTTAATTTTGTTTTAGCCAACAGAAGATGGTGGTCTGATACCACATCTGCTCCTCTACATACTTTTACATCATGCAATGATGACCTAAACTTCTTACTTATGCATATGTGATCAATCTAATTCTCAGTTCTGTGGTCAGGTGATATCCAGGTAGCTTTATGTATTCTTTTATGTGGAATTATGCTTCCTCCTATAGCTAGTTGATTTGAAGCACAAAAGTTAGCTAATAGTTCCCCATTCTCATTCATCATACCTTATCCAGGCTTTCCCATGATTTCTTCAAAGCCGGTGATGCATGATCCTATTTTCGCATTTTGGTCCCCCATCAAAATTGTGATGTCCTTTCTTTTCTTTTTGTCCACGACATTTTGTAGTCTGGTGTAAAAGTCGTCTTTCTCAGATTCTTCTTTATCATTTGTTGGCATAACACTGGATGATGTTTATATTTACTTTCTTTTTGGCTGATTTAAACCTTGCTGTTATAATTTGGGATCCCATTGCTTCCCATTCTATAAGTGCCTTCTGTGCTTCCCTAATCAGCATTAGAGCCACCCCTTCACTGTGGTGGGCTCTTTCCTCCTCATGTCCTGAGGACAACACCATTTCTCCTGTGATCAATCTCCTCCTCTCTATGCCCTTCCACGGTGTCTTGCAGAGACCCAGGATATCAATCTTGTAATTTTTCATTTCTGCTGCTACCTGTGCAGTTTTCCCTTGTTCACATAGAGTGTGAACATTCCAGGTGCCAATCCTGGAGATTTTCCTAGACGAAAAAAGGTTAGTCGGCAACCCAGACTCCTGTTGGCTTTCTCTGGGTTGCTTCATGCGCCTCCTTTCCAGAGGACCTTCTTCTATCTTGGGCGGCTGAGTTGATTTATATTCTGTATTTGACTTGTCCACATTTGTTGAAAATTTTTTGGTAAAAAGTTTTTAACGGGATGGGGTAACCAGCCCCATGCCCAACCCTCCTTAGTCGCTTTTTACAACATGCATGGTAGGGTACAGTGTTACTATTCTTTGCTGTTTCGGGGCCCGGTAATATTTTTATTAGTCATCTCTTACGATATGCCAGAGGGAGCAATACTTCTTCTGTGTCTCCTCAGAGACCCCTGGGAACTATACACAGCAAACGGTTAATTGACTGAACTAAAATGTTTGTCACACGTTTTAAAATTTGTAATACAGATGATGTTTTTTATAAGTGCAAAACTTAATTTGTTTGCAGTGTCCCTGAACCGTTGAGTCCAGCCAGCCACATCATTCAGAACGTGGCATATGGTGTGTCCAGAGCAGCTGCAACAGCCTTCTGTACTGCAAAGGATGTCTTTTATTCACTTCAGGCTCGGCAGGTAGGTTTCTTTAAGGGTTTAGCAATCTGTTGTTGTCCCTTGCTTGAAAATAATGTTTTTTTTTAACCCCTTGCAAAATAATTGGACTTCTACACCTTCAGGCATGTACAAGGTGACTAATATGAGGTTGTGTATGGGCTGGCAACATTATGATGTAAAACAAATGGTCACATAAACCACTCTTGCAAGAACGTGAATGCTTGATGCAGGTTTTCTGCAGTGGTGACTCTTTGCTCCATAAGGAGTGCAAAGGAAAATATTGGATAATGTGACATAATTATTAGGATGAGTTGGTTTTTCCTACGACATTTACTAGTAGTGATTGATGAGGATACTTTACTGTTGTAGTGTATCTAATTCATCAGAGTTGGTTTTTCCTATGACATTTACTAGTAGTGATTGATGAGGATACTTTACTGTTGTAGTGTATCTAATTCATCAGAGTTGGTTTTTCCTATGACATTTACTAGTAGTGATTGATGAGGATACTTTACTGTTGTAGTGTATCTAATTCATCAGAGTTGGTTTTTCCTATGACATTTACTAGTAGTGATTGATGAGGATACTTTACTGTTGTAGTGTATCTAATTCATCAGAGTTGGTTTTTCCTATGACATTTACTAGTAGTGATTGATGAGGATACTTTACTGTTGTAGTGTATCTAATTCATCAGAGTTGGTTTTTCCTATGACATTTACTAGTAGTGATTGATGAGGATACTTTACTGTTGTAGTGTATCTCATTCATCAGTCATCAGCTCCCCATGGAGCATGGGACCTTCAACATATTCATGCTAAGTCCCTCCTATCCCGTGCCTTCAGTTCCCAGGTCCTTCCCTGTCTTTCTCACCCCTTTCATTGTCGTCAGTCTCCAGTTCTCTTCTCCATGAGTTGTTTTATTAGCTCCCCTTTCTACCTCTCTTATCCAGGAGATTCAAGAATACTGCCTCGTAATACTGTTGACAGGTGTTGTTGTACCGATGAATTAAAATAATTCACACAAACGTTCACGACACAGCGTGTTCGCTTTATCAGTGGATTGGAATATAGTACATTTTTTTTTTTCGTAGACAATAAATTTGAATACAGTTATTCTGTAAATCATCACTCAAAGTCAGCAGGAGCTTCAGAGCATGATGAATTGCTTCAGCCAAGCATGCAAGGACTTTGGCTTCACAGTTAAGTCTAAAGAAAAAAACATGTGCTGGATCAGGATGTGGATGTTGCACAAGTTAACTAATCGATAACTATGAATTGGCAGTGGTGCACCACTTCACATAGCTGGAATCTACCACCAACAACATACACTCTGGACACAGAAGTTGACAGTCACATTGGCAAAGCTGCAGCGCATTCCCATAGTCAGTTATGGCTGAAGGGGCTATAATTATTATTATTTTATAAAACAAATTTTTGAAGCCTTTGTACAAAAGTTTCTTTATTACTTTTACTTTCAGAGTGAGTGGAAAAATGCATCCTACAATTGCAAGCCCCCTCAGTCAGAGTTCAGGTTTGTCAAAAATCCCATACAGCAAAGTACTGACCCTGCAGATAATCCTTTGCTGCCTACAGCACATGCTGAAGAGAATACCATCCCAAGTACTATACAGTCTGTTGAATCAGCTGAAAATGTGAAATCTCCCACAAATCCAGTTGAATGCCATAAATCAGCAGAACCTCAACAGTATCCTGAAACCACAGATGATGTGAAACCTATGAAAAACCAGCATCCTCGTCCTGTAAGCTGCTGGGCATCCCAAAAATCTACCTTTAAATTTCCAGCCAGCACTTGGACCCCTCCTAAAGATGATTACGTACCTCCAACCTCCACTTGGACCCCAGTGAAACATGAGTTTATTCCCCCCAATATTGAATGGATAACCAGAGCTCGAACTGGAAAAGCCCAGGGTACAGTGGCAGATGCTGAAAAAGGTAAAGAAATTGAGGCCACAGCCTCAGAATCACAGGAGTCCTCAAGAAGGCCCTCACTGACATCGTCATCACAGAAGGCACCACCTTTTGCCACTCTGGAGATTGCAGACACAGCATTGAGGCGAGAGATTCAGGGAATGCAGCGCCTGATTGAGATGGGCTTTGCCAATAGAGAGAAGAATAGGCAACTGCTCAACCGGTTTGAAAATGATCTTGAAAAAGTTGTTCAGAGCTTGCTTCAGGAAGAAGGTGAAACAGAAGAAGACTCCCACTGGGCTTTTCGTAGGCACTAATGTGGTGACTTTCTTATTGGCTACAGAAGTACTGCTTTGTTATAGGGTACTTGCTAAGTGTTGAGCGTGTCATGTATTTAAAATCGCATGGCTGCGTTGTAAGGGATGTCAAGTTTGAGTAGATGTTGTTGAAAAGTTGATACTCCTGGGGTACAGTAAGGTTTTCCAACTGTTTTTGTATCTCCTCCCTACCAGTCAATAATTTACAGGCTTGACAAAGTTGATAGTACGGAATGCAGTCCAGTTACTGTTAATTATTGTCAAGAAAATGTGTTTGTAAAGAGCAGTTATAAATATATATTGATTATGTGAGCTTACATTTCAAGGGGGGTAAAAAAAAGTATTTCTTTCGAAACCCGTGACGATGTTATATGAAACCTTGAGTTTATGTGGAATACTGGTTGAGAAACACTGGTGTCCAGTTTTGGTTATCGGAGTGCTCACCTTCAACAATTAACAGTTTATGTCCAGTAAATGGCATCTCTATAGGGGCAGTGTGCGACTTTATAAACAGATTTTATGTTTACATTTGGAATTGGGGCAGTTTGTGACTTTAGATTTCATATTTACATTTTCAATGCATAATATTATTATTATTATCTGGAGGTTGTTATTGCAAAGGTTTGCTTGCATTATTTGATTCTGAAGACCCATAAAGTTGTAACTTTTTCGCATACGGAAGTGTGTGATGACTGTAAATCAGTGATTTTTCAACGTTATTGGTAACTCTGGGAAGGTTAAGGCGGCCGACGTGATGCTGACCACATCACCCCTAGTGTGCCGATGGTCAAGAAAATATGGGCCTAACACCGTATTCCCTTATATGCCTCAATGGGCGTGTAACGGGATTCTTTACCTTTATTTTTTTTTTTAATTTCAAAGAAGATAGGGGAACTGCAGTAAGACGTGGAGTAGGGTGGACGGATGGTTATGTCTTGCTTGCTTTAGGCATTGTACCTCGTCTTAGGTTAAAAGTCATGTTGAACATTATCTAAAGTTCATCATCATCATTTTCCTTTGCAATCCTGACAGAGCATAGAGTTACTACTGTGGCTGGTCCCCTTGCAGGAAGCCTGCACCAAGCATTCACATGCTCCTGGCAGATGTGGTTTCTATGGCCATTTGTTTTACAAGATGAGATTGCTAGCCCTCATGGACAGCCTCATATTAGTCACTTGGTACGACATGCCTGAGTGAGCAGTAGTCATATTCTTCCTTTGTCTCATCATATATTTGCAATATTTGAGCTATCCTGAGTTTGCTGTAGATGTTGCTGCCTCCTCTTCCGCCTCCTCCCCAGGGGGTTAGTTAGAGCACAGCCTGTCCAGAGCTTGCTGTAAACATCATGCAATGCTCTGTTATGGGCAAGTTGTAGATAGAGCGTGTGTCCTAAGTTTGCTGTAGAAATTGCCCCTTGTTGTGGGCTAGTTCTAGACATAGCACAATCTGTTTCTGTGTTTGCTGTAAACATCTCACAGTGCTCTGTTATGGGCTAGTTGTAGACACGGCACAACTTATCCTAAATTTGCTGTAAACATCACATTGTGTTATGTGCTAGTTGTAGACACCGCACAACTTATCCTAACTTTGCTGTAAACATCACATTATGTTATGGGCTAGTTGTAGATACAGCACAACGTATACTAAGTTTGCTGTAAACATCACATTGTGTTTTGGGCTAGATGCAGACAGAGCACATCCCAGTTTTCTGTAGCTGTTTTTGTGTTCTAATTGTAGATAACGGCACATTTTGTAGGGTATCCAGTAGATATAACACTGTGATGCCCTTTCCTTTTTGTTTCATTTATTAAAAAGTGAAGCTGAAAGTAATATCTTACTGTAATGTTTTAATTTTGGTGCAGAATTAATTCTAAAACCATATAAGCACAAAACCCAATACTTTGTTTACAGTTTGTATAATCACATGACAATTGTGCTATTTTTTAAACATAACTTGTATATTACCTACAATTATTCACTACAGAGGGAAGCGTATTATGTATACCTTTAAGAGATTCCAAATCTTAAGAGGCTTAACTCAGCAAAGTTGCAGCTGTGAAAATTTTTTCAGTCTAGAAAGTAGCATACTTTGCCGAATTATTGTGTTGCTAAGTAAAAAGAAGAAATAGAATGACAGAGAAGAACATAATTGGTAAGTAGTTTTTTTTTTTTTTTTATGATGGAGACTGGAATTTATTTATTTTTAAAAACAAATTTGCCATTTACACTACTGTCATTTTTTTTTTTTTTTAGATGATGATTTTCTGTGAGTGGAGTTAGAAAAGTGATGGTCAAGCAAATAGCAGGTGTCATTTTTTTTTTTTTTAAAATCTTGAAAAGCATGCTTGTGTTTTATATGAATATGTAACAAATTTCAATTTTTTTTTCCTGGTATGTAGTAACAAATAAAAATGGATTTAAAGATTTGTTATGAAAATTTTGTACATTTATGTTGTTTGTGGCCACATTTAACCTATACGTAGATCTGTTTGTCTCCAGGTATGGTGAATACCCTGAAAATATAAGCATTGGCACTTTCACACTTTGTTTTGGATTTTTTTTCATGTCTAATTTAACACAAACAATTATTTATTTTGAAATCTTTTTCATTTTATTTTAATTTTAAAAAAAAGGAGGTTTTTTTTGCTCTTTCAGTAGTTGGAAACATTGTATTTTCCTTGTGACGGTGTACTCTCCATAGAAAAAAAAAAGCGAGTTGCGTGATACTGTGGTTTCCGGTGCGCCTTCTGGCCCAGTATCTATGACTTTAGCACCTGTTCAACGGGAGAGTGGGCTCATCCTATTTTCCTTGTAAGTGTGATGGTCAGAAAATGCTGTGAGCAAATGTCTTTCAAGTAATAATTTTTGCAGTGCTGTTGTCACTTTACTATTTTCACATATTTCTCATATAATAAATGTTTTAAGTATTGATACAAAAAGGAATTTGCTTAGAGGGGTCCATTCATGTAAAGTCCCGGGGATAATGTTCAGAACTGCTTTAAACACCTTTACTTCCCATGATGTATATTTGGAAGACTAAAGGTGTTTAGTAAGGGAATTTGTAAACTGCCCCATTATATGAGAAGGGACACAATCGAACAATGTTCAGAGAGAGCTCCAGTGGAATTAAAATGTTACGGTTAATTTCTAGGCTACTAATGCTGTCATCTTGTAAAACATTTGAACATCTCAACAACAAAAAAAGAAACATGAATAATTTAGTCTTCAGTGCTGGCAAAGGTGCTGGGTTCGAAATACGGTGGCATCACTCTCCAGTCTACACAGCTCTTATTTTTAAAAATAAATTTTGCCTACTTTTGTTCAGCCTAGATAAATATTCCATACTTTTTTGGTCTGATGTGACTGCTCTTGAGTTAGGGAAGGAAAAGGCAGCGAGGAAGGGAACTGGTCACCCCATCTCACGATGCTGGACCTAGTATGGTGAAGTCTCTAACACTTCACTCCCCTATGGTAGTTTCTACTATGGGACTACTTACAGTCTTCATACCAACATTGCAGCGATAGTCCAGAGCAAATAACAACGGGGGTTGTGTCTAACTGGGACAAAGGACAAAAATAATTGCCTACATTACAGCCACGTGGACTTTATCAGGAACAGATTAAAAAAAAAAAAACAGGAGAGGAAGAATGCAAGAGCTAAATTAAATATATTAAATATAAATGATTTGACCTGTAAATAGAAGTTGCTAGTTATTGTTCACTAGTGATTGTCCCGTGATAATCTGTATAAACAAAAATGCCACTCAAATAGATCCAGGGAAAAAAGGTCAATAGGTCAACAGGAGTAAACAAAATGCAGGAATAAAAAATAATAGCCTGGGTTTTATCATTTTCCTTTGTGCTCCTTATGCAGCTGGTCTTCTTGCCGGAAGCCTTCATCAAACAGTCACATGGTCTTGCGGCTGTCATTTCTGTGGCAGTATGTTTTACACAATGAAGGTTGCCAGTCCTGTGAAATATGCTGCCTGGAAAATGTGACCAATAAAATACTGGAAGAGATAAACTAGAAATGAAAAAATAAAACCAAATGTTGGAATAAAGCCTTGCTTAGAATATGTAGACTACAGATGAATGAAAACTACAGACACTTCTGGTCAGAATGATTAACCGACCGGCTCTCATTGTGCAACATAACATAAGCTGGATCATGATAAAGTAGGACTCAAAGACCAGGACTAGTTTTCAGTAAGAGAGAATGTTTGCTATGCATAAAATTCAGTAGAACGTCTTCTGAACTCCCACACTTATTGGCAGAAATGAAGGATAAAGTAATTAACTCAGTGGACCTATGACAGGCCAGGGGAGTTACGTGACTCTCTGCAAGGCATGATAATTCTTTGGGAGAGCGCAGAACCTGTGCACAGTATTTTAGCTCTGCATATTTGGAGATCTCCCCTGGATGTTGGGGAATGCACATTATGCCATCCCTCTTCTGGCTTGAAACCAGATGTGATGGTCCTTTAAATGCTTGCCAAGCTAGGACAGAATAACCCAGGAAAGAAACTGAAACTCATGGCTCCAACTCAACAAGTTTCAGAATACGAAGAAAAGCCACAGGAAAGGCCTAGATTTACAATATAACATAATGCCAAGGATTCTTGACATTGGCTGTGAAAGTGCGATGGGCTCAGCAGCCTTAGGTAAGCGACAGTAATTAACCTTTGGACAGAAGATGATGTGAAAGTTTAAAACAGACCATTGATATGAGGTCCAAAAATAGATTACAAGATGAACTTTCTACAACCAAATAATTGTGTATATGTACTCTTCCCATCATTTCATATGATTAACATTTCGGGGATTGTACGTTTTCAGGTTTTTTTTTTTTTTTCCCTATTAATGTTTGTAATGTTGTCATTTATTTAGCATTCCGTAACTTGTTTATTTTGACTGTTCTTTAAATACTGGTCATTAAACAATATTATACTGTGCACTATGGGAATTGCTTCTACCGATTTGTGACGTATGTATTTATATTTAGATAGCACCTGTAATAATCATCATCAAGTGCTGTGCTGATTATTGTAACCAATATATTTTTTCCGCCTGCATGCGCATGCAGTGCCCGGTGTTTGCTGACATTTCTGTCTGCCTATCCAGTATATTTTCACTTTATCTCCCTTTCCTATAGTCCGATTGGTAGAATAGTTAGAGTGCTTGTTTCTTATGCCAAGCTTACCAGGTTCTAGATTCGAAATCTGGTAGCGTTACGCTTCACTATACCCTGCTGTAAATAGGTACCTGGCTCTGCTTTTGAGTTTGGGAAAGTCGATGAGGAAGGCAGTATCTACTTTGAGACTACCTTTTCTTTTATCATTTTTTTGACTGGCATAACGATGTGTTTTCTTCTTTCTGACGTACCCAGTGAAAGTGTCCCATTATAATCCTTCTTGTGATTTACATTGGTCTCTTTGAGAACTTCTTGCTTAAACCTATCCATAACATTCTTCTATGAAGCAACATCTCAGTGACATATGGTGGTATTTTTATTTATGCATTCATTTTGTCCATTATTTTCTTCCATATAATAGTATCTGCTCTATGTAACATCAAAGAATCCTCTTATCTATTTGTTAAATATATATATCTTGTTTACCATACATTGTAATCCATCAGCCCATTGAAGACTGACGGGACTTAAGAGATAGAACGTAAAACTGAGAGAGAAGGAAGAGCTATATGTGTGGATTGTTAAAAAAATAAAGTATATCAGAATCACAGGAATTCACAGCAGATAAAATTAATTAATTTAATAAGTCACCATAACTAGAATAATTCCTGATCATGTAATTTACACCCAAAAAAAAAATGTCTAATAAAGGAGAATATTTTGTTTTCTTGGCAAAGCATTAGAACCAGTTTAGAGTATATTTTATGTAAGGATGCTAGCAGAAAAATACGGGTTTCCCTCCCTTATGTGTAAGGATGTGTCTACTTTACTTGTTTGTATGACAGATTTCACCATTAACAGCTGACAGGAATCCACAGAAATACTTTGGTTTGGGTAGGAAGGACATAACACTAATGATCTATATTAGAAACACACCGCAGCAATACAATTTAAAAGGATTACCCACAATATATTTATGTGGGCATAATATTAATGATCTATATTTGGAACATGCAGCAGCAATAAACTGACAAGGATTACTCACAATATAGTGATGTGGGCATAAGACAATATCTATTTTTGGAACACACAGCAACAATAAAATTGGCAAGGATTACCCACGTTATAATGATGTGGATTAAAACGCAACATGAAGAAAGAGCAACTCTTTTTGATGAGATGGTGTTTGATCTAGTGGTGATTTGTTGCTTGTCGTATTTTAGTTTCATTTTCTGAATGCTGTTTTTGTTAGGAATATCTTCATTGTTTTAATTACACCTTTCACCTGATGTCCCCAGCTGTTTAAGTATGGATTTGTTTAATGATATTCTGCATGTACTTTAATACTACACTCTTGAGATTCCCTTTCCTAGAGTCATTTGTTAACTCTTAAGAATATGGTGGTATTCCCATGTTTAACGCAATTAATTTTCTGTCGCACTGAGTTTTCGGGGTCGGTTCTTTCCAAGTTTTTTAAAAGTACTGTAATGTCGCACATAGTTGTGAAGGAAACTGAGTGAGTATTAATTAAACAAAAACTTAGTCCAAATAAGCCAGCTGCAAATACTGGCCTCTTTAGGACAATAATATGCAAAAATTCTTTTATCATAGATTAATATAAGACGTAGCAATATTTTCGTTCTTTGTTTAAATGTAAGTCTAAGCCATGGGCTGCAGAAGGTAGATCCCAATCTAATCGTCGATCACAGGGAATGATTCAGTAGATCTCTAGGTGAGGGAGAGGTGAAAGAAAACAAATTTTAAGGCTTGAGAAATTTTGACCTAGCTGTGTCCCTCTAATCCACAAGATTAAAGGTACTTTTTCTGCATTCCCAGTGAAAACTCATGAGTTAGATTACAAAAATTTATCTTAATCACGAACTGCAAAAGATAGGAACATGATTTTTTAATTGAAGTGTAGTTAACATTTGGTTAAATATTATTTAGATAGAATTATCCACCGCTCTGTCGATTGAATAGTAGGAAGCAGATTGTCCATTCTTCTTCGTTCACCCTCAGATGTCAACTTGAATAAGTTCAAAGACAGCAGTGGTCAACCTAAGGCTGTTGATATCTCCGTAGATTTTCTCCAGGAATGGTACTGGTGATGGCCATATGCGTTTTCTCTGTTCCTCATATGTTTGGCACCTTTGAAGCAGATGTTCAGCAGTCATTTTATTGGTGCCACAGTCACACTCAGTTGGTGTTTGATCAATAGCTTTTGCCCTTTCCCTCTGTACCTTGACTCCACAATTCAGGGGAAGGTGACCACTAGTAGTATTGGTTGGACCTCTTCGAGGTGGGGGGGTCCGGCACTCTCGCCGCCTGGTGGGACTCTATGGGACGAGCACCACAATGCTTAAATTGTATTCTTGACATCTTCATTAGGCGAAGTACGTTGTACTGTTTCGTTAAGCATGTAGCCCAGTGCATCCGATTTCAACAGGCATTTCTGTAGGGTTGCGTTTCTTGGCCCTTGACTGTCCCAGCCTACCTGCAAGGCAGCAGGTGGTTTAAAATCAGAGTTTTCCATCTCCTAGATGAACTGTCTTCCAAGGCTTACAAGCTTCATCTACCCGGGATTTAACCCATGCCTGGGGTTTGGGTTGGTGCTGGCCAGAGCATAGTCCATTCGCCGGTGGGTACTGCGCCTACACTGTAAGGGGTCCCAAACTACTCCCGATAGATGACAAACAGTGAAGAATGAGGCAAGAAAGCATTTAACCCATGAAGTGGGTGTGAAATGGTGCAGACCAGTGCATGTACCACTCGCCGGTGGGTTCTGCATCTACACCTATAGGGTTCCACCTACTCCTCAGCCCATTTAGTCTGGCCCCTCACCAAGGACCTGTCCGGCTTGGGTGACCCTGCCAGGAGTAAAACTCCCGCCGGCATAGCTCCCGGGATCATTGGGGCACTCAAGCTCTCCAACCAACAGCAAGGTAGGCTTACATCATGTGGAGAGGATTGTCTATTCAAGATAAAAGCTATGTATAGGCTGCACTTACTCCAAATACTTTAATACCTGAAAATACACGACTTTATGAAGGTAGATCTTTAGATCAGTGTTTCTAAATTAGGTCCCCATAGCATCTGAGATGCCTACTGCTGGTCTAAACTGTTGTTAATGTGGAGGCTGATGCTGCATTTTCTTCATGAACCAAAATACCTATTGGTGACAGACAAAAAGTTCACAATGCAACTATTTTCAGCACAGGACTTTTTTGGTTTTGTGTTTGTAATTAAAACCTGGAAAACCCTGTTCACGTAGATACATGGATGGAAAAAGAGAACAGATGCCTGCTTCTGACTTAGAACATCTGTTTGGGTTTACTGTATCACAGTGTATGAACTAGATGTTCTTGTCTATACAGACATATCTAAAGCCCTTGGGTCCAAATGTGTGTCAGTACATGTACTTATATTAATTATTACTGAAATATTATTGGTTCTGTGGCAGCACACCATAAGCAAACATTATTTTTAAAATTCCTAGAGATCTGTAATATAAGTTTAGTATTGTCTGACATTAAAATCATAAAAGTTTGATAATTAATACAACTATTTTTAACATAGAAATTTTAGAAGTCAAATGTACAATTCTCTAAAACTGTTATTTAATAAATATGTGAAAATTTCACCCTTTCATTATCATAATGTGGCGACACAGACGACGTTGTTGTTGATAAGAATCAACCTCATTGCACGCTGGGCAAACCCATAGGTGCTCAGTCTCCCTCAGCAAATGTCAACGGGTATAAAATGCAAATCGTTCCTTTTGCGCGCTGGTTGTATATACGCCGGATGCATCCTCTCAAACACCCATGCCTGCTAGTCTTACATACACAGATGACGTAAAATGCAACGATATATTTTTGTCTGGGTTGTATTATAGTCTTGTCTATGCAACTGACGCTTCACACCTGCTGCTTGGATTGTGTCATGTGTACACGAGTGACACTATGAAACAACTTTCGGTTTTCGCAGCTTTTCGAATTTCAGATAAGGGGTTGAGGACACTAAAAGACACATGAATAATTTTGAAACAAGATACAGAAAATGGAGGAAAAAAAGGTTGTTGGAACTCGTGATGCAAAATTTAAAATTGTAATGATTCATAATTTTTTCTGCATTCTAACAGTAAATAAAGAAAATTCTAACAAGAATTATCTCAAATTTACACGTGTATGCACACACACAAACCACCCCTTCCTTGAAACTCCCATAAGGCCTAAATTTTATCACAAAATGATCAATTATCTCCAGGGGCTGTTAATGTCTTCTGTAAAATTTGTACTATAATGTAATAAAACACAAACACAATTAAAGATACTCTTTTTTTTACCATATTAACTACATACATTTTTTATTGACGTTCAGTTTTATAATTGAAAGCAGCTTGGATCCGTTTTTGTTTTTTGTGTGCATCATTTTTTGATAGAACCAATCAAGAAAAGATTAAACTCGACTCAGATCTGCATTGATATCACTAATGACATATTTTTTTTAAACAAATATTTTTATAATGCCCTGTCTGAAACATGCAAGTAATAAAGCGTGCTGTTTTTTTTTTTTTTTTTTTTTTTTTTTTTTTCGTACGCCCGCTAATACTCGAGGCGAAATCTCAGGTTATTGTTAATGTCTAACCTGACATTGATTTTACGTGAGTATCCCTTTTCTTGTACAGAGACAGGTGTCCCTCGCCATTCAGGCAGATACTCGCCGATTTCGGAGGTACCCATTAGAGCTGGGTCGGCTCAGGAGCCGCCAATCCCTGGTCGACGACACTCCTTCAAATGTCATCGTCAGGTCTCGAGTTAATCCAGTCCAATTCCCGGTCGACGAAAAATCCTCAAATGCCGTCGCCCGGGTTTGATCCTGAATCACCCGGTCGCCAGAACGGTGTTGTAACCACTACGCTAGCGCGGCTCCCCGTGCTGTTGTAAAACTGGAGGCTTAGTGAACAAAAAATAATAATAAAAATCAGTATTGAGTCAGTTTTACTTATAACGATACTATCAAATTACAGTTTTTCAGAAGAACGATACAATCTGATTGGTTGCGTCATTCTCTTGTAAAACTGACTCAGTACCAACTGTTATTATTATTATTTTTTGTACAAGTCTGTTGGTCCACATCACTGCATATGGTACCACTTACACCATATAATGAGGTTCTGATCTGCTTCACATAATCCCTGTTTTGCACTAATGGTTATTGTTGTAAATGAAAACAGGTGGAGAAAGTGAGTGTTACATATTCAGAAAAATGTTTATGATGTATTGTCAGCTTAAACTTAGAAAAATATGCTTTTTCCCTATAATTTTCAAAACCATATTTTGTTAAAGAGAAACAAACTTAAGATTTATTTCGCTGTGAATTTAACGTCATAACCTTGTGGTCGGGTTAATATATAATGTTGATTATTATCAGAGGTATGTTAATTCTGTCCGTCTTACTTGAAATATGAACATTTTTTTATTGTAGTATATCTATTTTTCTTTCTCAATACTATTTCTTTCTCACATACACTACTAATTTATATCCCACTTCCCTTTTTATTTTCATTCTTTAATGCATAAGAAGCCTGGGACATAACTGTAGCCTGCTTCCTTGTGGCAAGCCTACGCCAAAGCAGGGAATACAGGGAACGAAGAACAAACTTTATTTTAAAATGGCTGAGATTAGGTTAAGCAAGCCAGTCTAACTTTCTGCTCTATTTCTCAACTTTCATTCTGCATCCTGGCAGTCGCTCATGAGAGCAAACCCTAAGCAGTTAATGTGTATGTTTTTTGCATACATCAGTAATACTAAACGAGATTAACACATTTTTACATAAGCAGTACATTCTAGAAAAAAAATTACTTTCTTATAAACTTCAATAATGGTAATAGTTTCTTTAGCAGTTTTTTTAGGAGCACAGTTTTTTTAAAAACAGCAGTTAAGTTTTATAGATATGTTTTATTTTATTTCATGGAATAAAATCGAGATCTACTGAAAGGACTTATCATCTCCTTTTTTTCACTCCTTACGGTGCATGGAGCCAACAGCTGCAGACGACAGCAAGCTTATGCCAAAGGGCTTTAACTCTTAAAGCGATAGTATTTTGTAGCCGTCTGTTTTATATGATGCTGTTGCCAACCTCCCAATGCACAACCTTGCATTAGTTGCCTTTCCTGAGCAAGCAGTAGCTAAACTTTCTTGATCTCCTAAGAGACCCTGGGAACTACGCAGTGAGGTAAGTCTGATAAATATAACTAGTTAGTCACTAAAAGGCAGCATGAGATCAATCAATCAGTCAATCAATCAATCAGTATCCTTTAGCTCCCCAAGAAGCATAAGCCTTCAACAAACACATGCCAAGTCTTCCTGTCCTGTGCCATCCACCCAAGTTCTTTCTATGTTTTCCTCATCATTTTCACCTCTGTTTCCAGTTCTCTTCTCCATGTGTTTTTTGGTCCACCTCTGCCTCTCTTTCCCTGTGGATTCCAGAACAAGGACTGCCTTGTAATGCTATCAACAGATTTCCTCAATGTGTGTCCTATCCATCGCCAGCGTCTTCTTCTCAACTCTTGTTCCACTGGCACTTGTCTGATTCTTGTCATCAATTCCACATTTGTGACTTTGTCATACCATTTCAGTCCTTTGATTCTATGCAAGCACCCATTTATAAAAGTCTGTAGCTTTTGGGTTGTTTTTGTTGCTCTCCATGTCTCAGATTCTTTTTTTCGTGTTGATTTCTCTTGTTCTCCATATGTTTCCCAATGCAATGAAAGCTCCTCTTGCTTTTTGTATTCTTATTTTGATATCACTGTCTGTCCCTCCAACTTTGTCTATATTACTGCCAAGATATGTGTACAATTCTACATCTTTTAGTGGTGTTTCTTCAAGTTCAGCCTTGTTGTCATTTCTTGCATTTATTCTCATAAATGACATATTTTATGTGTCTTTTCCCTGTGTATTTTCAGGCCCACTTGTGACCTCTCATCAAGAGTTTTCATTTTCTCTTGCATCTGATTATGGTTATGGGACAGAAGAGCCAAGTCATCTGCAAAATCCAGATCATCAAGCTGTTTAGTCAGATTCCACTGGATTCCATTTTTATTGTGTGATGTCAATGTTTTCATAACCCAATCTATTGCTAGTAAGAAAAGAAATGGAGACAAGAGGCATGCCTGTCTCACTCGCGTTCTAATCCTAAACAGTTCTGTAAGTTGTCCTTCATGAAGAACTCTGCATGTCATGCCTTCATAGGTCTTCCTTATTAAGTTAATGATCTTCATGGGAACTCCATAATGCCTCATCAATTTCCAGTGATTCTCTGTCTACACTGTCAAATGCCTTTTCATAGTCCACGAATCCGATGTACAGCGGTGAATTCCATTCCAGACTTTGTTCAACTATTATTCTCAATGTGGCTATCTGGCCTGTACAGGGTCTGTTTTGTTGAAAACCTGCTAGTTCATCTCTCAATTGCATGTATGTGGACTCTTAATCTATCAAAGATGATTCTGTTTAATACTTTTCCTGGCATTGATAGTAACATTATTCCTCTATAATTTGTGCACTCTTGTAAATTTCCCTTCTTAGGCAACTTGACCAGATAACCTTCC
This sequence comes from Oreohelix idahoensis, assembly GCA_024509875.1. Taxonomy (NCBI): domain Eukaryota; kingdom Metazoa; phylum Mollusca; class Gastropoda; order Stylommatophora; family Oreohelicidae; genus Oreohelix; species Oreohelix idahoensis. The sequence goes on from JAMPIV010012021.1 coordinate 432,844, forward strand.
TTCCATTCTGTTGGTATTTCCTCTCTCTCATAGACTTTGCCAAGTAGTTTGTATAATATCTCTGTAGAGGTATCAATATCTGTTTTGATGGCCTCTGCTGGAATGCCATCTGGACCAGCTGCTTTTCCATCTTTCAGAAGCTTTATGGCTTTCTTTATTTCTTCTCTACTTGGTCGTTCACAGCTCATTTGTAGCTCCTCTTCTGCTGGCTGGATGTCTGGGGGATTAGTTGGAGCTGGTCTGTTGAGAAGTTCCTCAAAATGTTCTGTACATCTCTTCATTTGTTCTTCTATATTACTAAGCAATTTTCCATTCTTATCTTTTATGAGGCCATTTGCTTGCTTATATTTCCCTGTTAGCTTCTTTGTGTTGTTGTACAGCTTCCTCTGCTTCCCTAGCCAACTCTTCAATATACTTCCTCTTGTCTCTTTTGATGTTTCTTCTTACTTCTTTGTTTGCTTCTATGTACACTTCATGAGCCTTGGCTTTGGAGCTTCTGGTTTTGCTTCTGTTTAAATCTGCTGTCTGGTTTTTCCTATCTTCTATCTTGCTAATGGTTTCTAAACTTTCTTTATCTCCTTAGAGGCCCCAGGGAACTATGCAGTGAGTTAAGTCTAATAAATAAAACTAGTTAGTCACTAAAAGGCAGCATGAGGTAATTTGATGGCAAAACTGTAAAAATTCTAGGAACAACTTCTGCAGACAGCAAAGACATGCAGGAATCAGTAATGAACAGGAATAAATGAAATCATGCTCTCAGACGTCTACTTGAATGTTCTCAAAGAAAGCAGTAGTCAGATTGAGGCTATTTCTCGTTTAGTCAGATATAATAGTTATCATTTTATCAGTACCACAGTTACACCCATCAGTAGTTCCTATTTTTAGCTTGTTGAATAGGTGGTATCCTAATCTGTTGTGGCCAGGAAATAAAACAAAATCACTTTCAAACTACACATTGAGACAACAAACACAGACAGTAGACTTGACTATAGAGCAGCAGTAGGAAACCAAAGAGCTGTTAGGATCTACTTTAAAAACACCAAGCTTCCTAAAGATTTACCTTTATAAAAATCATGTCTGTATTTTGTTTTCAGAGCATTTGGAATTTTGATTAAGTGCAGCCTGTATGAAGCTTTTATCTTTGCCGGATCTGCTGCCTGCAGTTCCATCGACGCAGCGGTGGAAAATTCAAACTAAATGATATTTTACCAAATGTTAAATTCACTTCAAAGAAAGTATAATGTTCCTATCTTATGAAGTCCATGAATAAAGTGCACTTTAATAGGACAGCTCGTGGGTTTTACTGGGAATGTGGAATAACTATCTTTAATCCTGGTGATTCTGTACTTTTTAAGTGCCAGCGGGAGAGGACTAGTCCCATGTTTCCCTAGCTTAAAATGTCTATCCTTTTGTCCTACCATCACCTAAAGATCTACCAAATCATCTTTAGGGATCTACCGGTAGATCGCGATCAACCAGTGGCCAACCCCTGCGATAGAGGCACTGAGTACTAGTATTAAAAAAAAAGATTTAGAGGCACACAAAGAAAAACCCTGGAATTACATGGAAGAAATGTCCATGACCAGACTGCACTTTTTTGGTCTGTTCCTTGGTGCTCCTGGATGTGATGAGTACGATTTTGTTGTGATGAAAACTTATTACAATTGTATGAAATTTAACTGACCTTTCTAGAAAATGTTTTATGTTGGGTGGTGCGTCTGTGCATTTTTTCCCCTCATGTTTACTTGAAATTATTATAATTATTATTTTGGAGCTGCCTAAGATTGATACTGTAACATATGTTGGGCTGCCTCTAGTAGGCTTGGGCTTCAGGTGTGAGCATAGACTTTAAAATTTAACTTTCTGGTTGTTTACCATTTATATGGTTATTTTGTGTTAACAGATAAAAAATAAAACTATATGTTGTGGTATTCTAATAAAGATTCCTGTAGAAAAGAAGCTTGTATATTAATTTATCTTATAATTAATATTATCTTGTCTTCATTGGTACAGCAAACAGCAGTGTCAACATATAGTATGTTCAATGATATTATAAATAGGTGACATCCATTGACTCAACAACACAGACATTGGAATCTTCAACTCAAATGTCAAAATTAGTCCTGTTGTATAGCTCCGAAACATGGGTAACAACCAAAAACAACAACCAGAAAGCTACAGGATTGAATACGAAGAAACACAAATGCAAGATAAAGAATTATAGACATTTCTTGGCAGCAGTATAGACAAATTTGGAGGGACAGACAATAATATCAAAATAAGAATACAACAAGCAAGAGGAGCTTTCATTGCATTAGGAAATATATGGAGATAGAGAAATCAAGTACAACACAAAAATAAGGATTTTCACTTGAAGTGTCGTCAGTTCTATTATATGGCTGTGAAACATGGAAAACAACAACCAACAAGCTACAGACTTTCATAAATGGATGCTCGGGTAGAATAAAAGGATTGAAGTGCTTCAACAAGATCACTAATATGGAACTGATGACAAGAACCAGTCAAGTGTGCCAGTGGAACAACAGACGAGAAGATGACGCTGGAGATGGATAGGACACACACTAAGAAAACCTGTTGATGATAACACTATCAGACAGTCCTTGTCCCGAAGGTAAGAGAGTTAGAGGAAGACCAATAAACACACCAAAAATGAAACAGACGTGAAGAAGACCTTGAGCTGATGGCACGGGACAGGAAGACTTTGCATAAGTTTGTTAAAGGTCCATGCTCCCTGGGGAGTTAAAAGAACAAGTGTATCTCAGCTCCACATATGTCTTCACCAACAGTTATCTTCACTGGAACAAGTGTATCTCAGCTCCACATAGAACATATGTCTTCACCAACAGTTATCTTCACTGGAACAAGTGTATCTCAGCTCCACATAGAACATATGTCTTCACCAACAGTTATCTTCACTGGAACAAGTGTATCTCAGCTCCACATAGAACATATGTCTTCACCAACAGTTATCTTCACTGAAACCAACTCAGCTGACAAAAGGCATTATAAGAAACAAAAACATTAACTTCATGAGAAAATATTCATATTTATTGAAAAGTTAAAGCTGGCATAAAATCAACACCACAAATGTTAGTGTATAAATCATGTTGGAAAAAAAATGCTGCATTATTGTTTGATAGCGGTGGGAGTAAAATATATGCTACCATGAGGAAAAATAAATAAATGTAAAAATTATACAGGCTTCGACAATAATTCTTTATAAAACTATTTTGAGTGGCATTTTAAGTCAAGCACTCACTATACTTGACTACTTAACACCATATTCCGAATATGCCTCAATGGGTGTGTAACGGGATCCTTTACCTTTTTTTACTCACTATACTAATGCACTAACTTTTTTTTTTAAAAACGAGATCCAGTATAGACACTGAAGTATCAAAGCTTGTATTATGTTGTTGTTATTTAACTAGGGCTGCTGAGCTTCTCGCTCTTTTGCAGCCAATACCAAGTTGAAGACTCCTTGGTATTATCTACACTGTAGATCTAGGCTTTTCCGCCATTCTGAAATGTGTTGAGTTGACATCATGAGCTCCAGTTTCTCCAGCTTGGCTTGCAAGTAAAGGATCATCACATCTGGTCGCAAGCTAAGAAGAAGTAGTTCATGGCATACTGTGCATTCTCTGCAATCCATGGGGGCTCTCCAAATAGGCAGAGTTAATATACTGTTCTCTGGTCGTGGGCTCTCCCAAGGAATTGTCACGTCCTACACAAAGCCACTTTCATGGGTCCACAGTGAGGTCCTCTTGCATGCAGCCAACAAGATAAAAGCCAGAATTACGTCTGGGGCTCAAGTGAGTCCTATAAACTTTAGTGTGCAATGCTGGTTTCTCAAGTTTCACCACAAGGGGAATCCCTGGAATGCATGATTTCAAGAGTCAGTGAGGGTGTAAATAGCCTGACAGACTGAGGTTCACTTCTACATCTGTATATTTTAGCATTGTGCTTATCTGGTGGTCATAAAAGGATGACTCCAGATATGCCTCCATGTGTGATTTTAGATCACATATGACCATTTTAAAATAAAAGACCTAATGTGGAACAAGTGGCTGCCAAAATAGACATTAGTATGATTCAGCAATAGATTTTGACAGGTTTCACACCAATAATTCAACAATTTTAGAAATTTTTCAAAATTACTTTCTTTCTGGATACCTATTTAGGACACAAAGGAAGTAATTTTGAAAAAAAAAAAAAAAAAAAAAAAAAAAAAAAAAGCTTTCTGAGTTCCTATTAAGGACGCAGGAGATGCTGGTGACAAATAAGACACATACTGAGGATGTTCATTCTGAATAACAATAAATAAGGAAATCTGTTTCATGCCATTATAAGGCAATCCTTAATCTGGAATCCACAAGGTAAAGAAAAAGAGAGCAAAAAACACAGAGAATAGAGTGAAAATAGAAATTAAAGGGATCAGGAAAACATGGAAAGATTTTGAGCTGATGGCACGGGACACATGGATTTGGCCTGAGTCTTTTGAAGGTCTTTGTTTCTTGGGGAGCTGAAAGGTCATGCTAAATTCACACATTAGAGAAGGTCATTTTGTCCTAATCAGATGTCATGAGTGTCCAGACAGAAGTCTGCAAGAATTATGCTGCTGATGATCAATTGATATTTTTAACATAAGATTATAAGGAACTAATTCAAGGACAGCTACCCTATAGAAAACAGTTGGGACAGTTATCTGCCTACTTAAAAAAGAGCAACAACTCTCCTGAAAAGAGGTTTTATACGTTTATGGGGAAAAAAAACTTTCAGAATTTATGTAATTAGATTTTTTGGGGCTTTTAAAGGAAAGGCATTAACATAGCATTACAGTTTTTTTGTGTGTTTCATGCTAAACTTTCCAGTTTGGCTCTATACATAATATGTGTTTAGTGTGACTCGACCACCTATCAAATAGGCCAGCCCAGACAAAAAAGCCAACACTACAGCTACAATATCTAAAGCAAAACTCCAGCTCAAATGGAACTCCTCCTTGAACAAATCTAAGACTTCAGGAGGTGGGGGAGTTTTATTCTTCTCTAACAGCTGGTCAAAGACATCCTTGTAATTAGAAGCCACAACCAAGTCTCCAACAAGTATAAATCCACCTAGGGTAAAATAAGTAACAACAGAGTTACATTTCAATGTTTTGATTAGTAGTAATTGTAGCGGGAGGTTATTTAAAATTATTTATATGTAAGAGTATGCCAGTAAAGAGTTCTGACCTTACAAGTAATACCCCAGTCTTAGAAATAAGCACTGGTGTATTGTTATCATAAAAATAGTCAGACTGTAAAAACCCTGGCCCAGTTGGTAAGAAGTAGTACCAGGATTTAAGGTGTCTCCTCCCTATGACTATCTTATGATTACTTATATTCTAGGGGATAAGTAAAATGAACATTCACTGAAACCACAAATGGAAGAAGTGAATAAATCCTCAGGTACAGTTAAAATAGTTTAATAATTACACTAATATTCTATTTCTACTAGTTGGAAAAGAGCATATACATATATATAAAAGTATTCACACAATTACTATTATGGTCTGTTTATACTTCAAGATCTTAAATAATAAAGTTACTGAAATCACTGTTATTAGTCCTTTGAATTTAAGGATAACTGTCATCAGTTGACTGAGTTTCTGTATGGTTACTTATTGTTTTCAACTATTGGCTGTTTCACATGTATAGGTGGTCAGTGTCAAACAGGACACTTATCTTTCCAACTTGATACTGCTGAAACTGTCCTTTGCTGATATCAGACTTGGTAGGCCCAACAGTAGGGATGCCAATGACCAGTTGAAGTTCACTCTTTGGGGTCCTGCACTTTGGTGGGATTGCCTCGGATGAACTACACCGGCTTCTGATACTGGACAGTCTGGTTTGAGTTATTTCATGGAACCTGCAACATATCAGCCTTGGCTAGTATCTGGCTAGACTTGTAGTTGACTAGCACAGATGTCAGACCAGTCAGTCATCAGATGTCACCGTTATACAATCATAGTAAGTAAGGACATCATTTCAGTGATATAGCATTAATATTAACATTTCAATTAAGTGTAACTGACTAGCACATAAGTCAGACAAGTCAGTCATCAGGTGTCAAAGTTATACAGTCATAGCAAGTAACATCAGTTCAATGATATAGAATTAATATTAACATATCAGTAATAAACATCATCTGGTTTATTCCGCTCCTATACATCCCTTCATATTCTATAACTTGATCCTTCCAAATCATATCAAGTACGAATTCAAATACTGATGCTATCCTTAGCATCTACACAAAAGTAATACATAAATAAAGAAAGTGAGTGACCACATGATCAGGTTGCTTTCTACTGAAACTGGCTGTAGAACACTCCAGTTTACTAGCTGTAAATGGGTACGAAGTTGTGCGCTCGAACTAGGGAAGGCAAAGGCAGCGAGGAAGGGGACTAGTCACCTTAACCTCGTAAACTGGGATCTTCCATGATGAAGTTTCTAACACTTCATTTCCCTATGACAATCTCTGCCATGGGACTGCCTTTATCTTCGTAAGCGATAAAGCAATATGATAAATATAACTTCATTAGGCCGTGGGGCTATTTGTGATTACTTTTTGTACAAGCAACACTCATCCATAATGCACATGAATAAATCATATTAAAATAATAATACGTTATATCAATGAATATTATACAGGCATATTTTGTGAATTCTGTATGAACCTGAAATAACAAATATTATACACGGTAGTTATCATAATTTCGCTTACCCTCAGACTTCAGATACTGGACTTAAAAATGTTTCTGGCGATCCGCTCACAATTCATGGGTCGTGGCGAAACTCTGCCTCCAGTCTGAACCCTCTTTCGTTGTCTGTAGCTCAGTTTACCGATACGCTTTAAATGCGTATAGCGCGGACGTATCGGAGAGTACCGACGTCACAGCTTAAACCTAAGCCTGAAAAATCCTTCCCGAACAGTGATTTCGGCCGAACTGTGCGTCGACTGAAATTTTGCCTTTATCATTCTCGGCATATATAATATCCATATAGTTCCATCTTATCTAGTTTTATACAGCCGATAAAACTCTTATCTTCCTATCCATGTAATTTCCCAAACTGTTATTTGTTGATTTTAATATTTAGAACAGAAGTGGGTTTACATGCTTTTAGCGTAACTGTGGGCAGCCGAAATACGCATATATCTCCGTAAATGAGAACTTCCTACCGTTCCATCTTATATGCAGTTATACACCATCCTTCCCTGTACTGAAATGTAAAATCCTTTTCATACGGATTCCCTTCTGTTTATATTTATCGTTGGCGATTTCCTCTGTCCGATACACATTTCGCTGATACGCCGCCATTTTGAAAGCGGTCGTTCGATCGTAGACGGGTTTATAAATCTAACTGAAAACGTTTGCAATGACTTGAAACCAATTTTGCGACAGTAATTAACCCTTTAATTCCCTAAGAACCATATGATGCTTCATTTCGTTAGTCAGATTTCCTTCTTTCTACACCTTACTTGATTTATAACAAACTTAATTGTCATATTTAAGAGTTAAAACATTTCAGAATAATCTTCAGCGAGTTAACAGTGATTAGATGCATACAGTCTGGATAAGCAGAAGTCCCTAGAACCATCTAAAATATCTCTACTTATCAGAAAGTCTACTTATGAAAGGTATACTCAAAGGTGGACATTTTATGGTCAGTATTCGGGGATAAAGCAAGAAGTACAGTAATTATTTGAACTGTTTATATACAACTGCTTCTATTGTTAATTAACATGTCTGCATCTTTTCTTATTTTCAAACCAACTTATTAAAAGCATAAAATGTTGTGCCCTGTGTAGTTCCGGGGGTCTAGACAAAGTATAGTAGGACTACTGCATCCTCAACCTTCGCCAAATTAAACATCTGGAAATACTCCCAGTACAGTACAAACACTAAATTAAAAATATATGAGAGCTGCGTAATTTATGTACTTTTGTACGGTGTAGAATGCTGGAGAGGAACAGGAAAGGGAATGTCCAAATTGTCCTTTTTCCACACAACCTGTCTAAGGAAAATTCTTTTAATTTTCTGGCCGAACACCATCACCAACCAAAAACTGCTAACTCAAAGCCACCAAGAGGACATGACCACCATCATGACAGGTAGATGCTGGAATTGGGTTGGCCACATCCTCAGAAGAGACCCTGACACTATCACCAGAACTACCATGTTATGGACTCCAGAAGGAAAGCAAAACCAAGGACGGCCAAAAGCCACCTAGTGGAGAACTGTGGAGGTAGAGATGCTAAGCATGAACCAGAGCTGGAGCACCACATGAAGGATGGTTGTCGACCGAGCAAATTGGAGACAGTTTGTTGCTGCCCTACAAGACGCCACTAGGCGTGATGGCCACCGATTGCTTTGTCAGTCAGCGACCAAGGACCAAAGAATAAGACTGGCACCCTCAGGCATGTTGCACCAGGTGACTAATGTGAGGCTGTGTATGGGGGCTGTCTATCTCATCATGTAAAACAGGTTGACATGGAAATGATTGCTGCAAGAGCATGTGAATGTTTGGTGGAGGCTTCCTGCTAGGAAGACCAACTGTAGTGGTGGCTCAATGCTCAGTAAGGAGCACAAAGAAAAATGATTAAACATTTACTGCTTGTTTTCAAACATCTGTGAAAAAAATTGGTACCCATTTTGTGCCTGGTTAAAGCCTAAAAAGTGCCTGAGGCAGAAGAGGTTAAATTAACTAATATATTAATGTCTACTTGTTCAGATACATTAAAGAAATAAGCAAAAATAGTTAATTTCCATTGTAACAACCATCTAGCACACTTTTTGATCTCTCAAAATGTGTGTTGTCATCTACGAGTATATACTTACTTAGTCATTCCCCTTCTACCGTGAGGTGTAGAGGTTTGGAAGAGAGAGCGCCAGACTATCCTATCGGCTGTCTTCCTCCTGGCCTGGTTCCATTCTAGTCCTCGGTCCTTCAAAGATTGTCTAATGTTGTCCTCCCAGCGGACTCTGGGTCGTTCTGGGGGTCTGGATCCCTGGCTCTTTGTTTCCCATGCTTGTCGTGGTAGCCAATCTTCTCCTATTCTGCAGACATGGCCAAACCATCTTAGTTGGGACTGTTCTACTTGGGTCTGCAGGGGGTGGGATTTTAGGCCTTGACGTATCGTCTGGTTGCGGACCATGTCGCTTCTTGTTACTTCAACCACCTTCCTCAGATACCTCATTTCTGAGGTTTGGATCTGGCTTTTGTGGGTTGTAGTCATTGCCCATGACTCGCATCCATATGTCAAGACTGGGACATGGGTGGAGCAGTATACAGCCATCTTCGTTTTCTTACCAACCTCTCTCTTGATGAGTAATCCTCGATTTATGGCCTGAAAAAGTCTCCCAGCTGCTGCTTTTCGAGTGGTCAACTCTTCTTTGATGCCTCCCTTTCAGTCTATAATAGCTCCGAGGTATTTAAAGTGGTCGACCTGCTCCAGGACTTGTTCTCCCAGCTTAATCTGATGTCTTCTTTCTTCTCGTGATATCACCATGGATTTTGTCTTAGATCTGCTTATGACTATCCCTCTCTTCTCCAGCTCTTCCTTCCAGACTTGCAGGTTGGACTGGAGATGTGCCTCTGATTTAGCAATCAGGGCAACAGCATCAGCAAATGCCAGCTCTGAAATACAGACCTGTCTCATCTTCCAGTACCCCATTGAATACTTTCTTGTTTTCTCCTTACATGCCTTGATGACATTATCCATGAGGAGTATGAAAAGATAAGGTGACAGGATATCACCTTGTCTTACACCAGTGGTGGTGCTGAACTCTTCTGACTTATGGTTTGCTGTCCTCACATAATTTCTGCAAGACTTGTAGAAGCTCTGTATAGCATAAATCAGATGTGCTGGAATGTTCTTCCTTGCCAAACAGTCTCAAAGTTTGCTTCAGGGGACCCTGTCAAACGCCTTTTCCAGATCTATGAAACAAAGATGGATCTGACTCTTATACTCAAGGGCCTTTTCACTCAGCTGTCTGAGTGTGAAGATTAGGTCTTGAGTACTTCGGTTAGCTCGGAATCCGCACTGGATCTCATCCAATTGTGGCTCAGCTAGGCGTCGGAGTCTCTGCTCTAATCTACGAGTATATGAAATTACTTAATACATAGTTAGTTGGTCCTCTTCTACCTTGAGGTGTAGAGGTTTGCCAGAGATAGCGCCCTGCCATTTTGTCAGCTGTCTTCCTTTTGGCCTGGTACCAGTTCAGTTCTCAGAGATTGTCTCATGTTACCCTCCCTATAAACTCTGGGTTGTCCTGGTCTGGATTCCTGGCTCTTCGTTTCCCATATCTGCCGTGGTAGCCAATTATCTTCCATTCTGCAGACATGGCTAAACTATTGTAACTGGATTGTTCCGTTCGGGTCTGCAAGGGCTGGGTTGCAGACCATATCCCTTCTTGTTAATTCGACCATCTTCCTCAGATTTGGAGCTGGCTTTTGTGAGTTGTAGTTATCTATATGAAATTAACTTAAATAACCTTACTGTGCAGAATGTCTGTAAGAAATTAATACACTGCATTTCCTACTAAAATGTTAGAAGTATGAACAACAGAGACTACCAATATTAGATTATTTACAGGCATACAACTGACTCATAACTGTAGAACAGGTGTCGAGAATAGACAGACCTTGAGAACTACACAATATTGTAAAATAGTATATAACATGAATAGAAGTTACTACATAAAGATTAGTGAGGGTATTTTGGAAAAGTGAGGGTCTGGTGAGGTTTTCATAATGCCTATCGATGACAGATGAATAGCAAATAGGATGTCATTCCTAACCCCTGGGCTTTCCCACCCTCCTTCCTCTTATTATGAAGAACATGACTAACATTTTGGAACAAAGGAAAACACACACAGGCACATCTATACAACTTAACACGTTTAATTTACTCTATATACACTAACTGAAAAGGCGAAAAGATACCACGATTAGGTATCATCAATTTAAATAATTATCTAGAATTAGTGACACTATATATCCTAATTATTACCAATTAGAGATTAAATGGGATATTTTTCTTCATTATAAAAAAAAAAAAAAAAAAAAAAAGCATACCTGCAGTAATGGAACTGATAGCAATGAAGATGTGGATCAGTCGCAGCCTATCTCCTTTGCTCTGAGATATTAAGTTCACCAAAGCTTCAAAAATACTGACCACTCCAAGAAGTGCTGCCACAATTCCTAAAGCCTGCGCTGCTATTATCCAATCTGGCAACGTAAGTGTTAGGAACCAATGTAATCAGATGTAATACAAATTTATTTAATTTATGAAAACAGGTTTAAAAATAATAGCCACATTTGGCTCTACTTACTTTATTTTTTCCTTCCAATATTGCCATGAAGGTAGTGTCGAGCTGAAGTCTGTGTTCTTGAGCTTAAGTGTGTTGCCTTGGCTGCTGTGAGCCCATTTTGTTATAGGATATCTGTTATATTGCATACCCATCTGCCTCTGTCTTCCCCATGCTGGAACCCAGATCTTCTAGTGTTGTAGGCGTGTAACGGTAATTTATCAGGCTCCATTCTCATGAGATGGTCAAACCACTTGATTTCCTGCATCTCTATATAATTGATGTAGGATGTGGTTCCTACAATTTTTCTGATGTCATCAATTCTCATACTGTCTATTATGGTTGTTGTTGTTGTTGTTTAACTAGGGCTGCTGAGCTTCTCGCTCTTTGTCAACCAAAAGCAAGTTTAAGACTTCTTGGTATTATTTACACTGTAGATCTAGGGTTTTCCTGAGCTTTTCTGCCATTTTGAAAACATGCTGAGTTGAAGCCATGAGCTTCAGTTTCTCCAGCTTGGCTTGCATTTAAAGGATCGTCACAACTGGTCCCAAGGTAGGAGTAAGAAGCACGTAGCATACTGTGCATCCAAGGGGGCTCTCCAACTATGCAGAGCTAAAATACTGTACTCTGGTTCTGGGCTCTCCCAAGGAATTGTCACGTCCTGCACAGAGCAACTTCTCAGCTCCCCCTGCCTATCACTGGGTCCATAGTGAGATCCTCCTGCATGCAGTCAACCAAGTCAAAGGGTGGTGTCTCAGAAGACAAAGAACAAAGAAAGAATAGGACTACTGTACCCTCAGGCATGTCATACCCGGAGGTGACTAATACGAGATTGATGACCTCATCACGTAAAACAAATTGTTGCAGAAACCACTACTGTACTGCTAGTGCATGTGAATGCTATTTTTTTTTTTAAATGTTTACAAAACAGTTTAAATGACGTAACCTGTATCAGACAAGAATTTATATTCCATGTAGCAACTCTGTATCTTCTTTCTTCCCCACATGACATGGTGACTTCTGCCTAGGCAAAATGGGCAAGTCAGGAAGTTACTGAACCTTCTTCTTGGGGCAGATGTTGCTGGTGTACGTAGTAGATTCTTTCTGGACGTTGTAATCTGATAGCGTTTGACCATCTTCTAACTGCTTGCCTGCAAATATTAATCTCTCACTCTGCTGATCAGGAAGAATTCCTTCCTTGTCCTGAATTTTGGCCTTGATAGTCTCAATAGTGTCAGAGGGCTCAACTTCAAGTGTGATAGTCTTGCCTGTTAAGAGTTTTCACAAAAATTGGCATTCTTGCTTCACTTCATCGACATCTCATAAAAGCATGTGAATGCTATGGTGCAGGTTTCCTGAAAGGAGTATAACTGTAGTAGTGGCTCCATGCCCCATAGGGAATAATGGGACTTGATGATGATGATTTTCAGAAGCATATATGGGACCCCAAGATGCAGCAATAGTGAATGCAGTCAGCGACCCATAGCTGTACTGCTTGCATCAGGACCAGCGAATCAGAGCTGGTCAAGACCGCACTCCACCTCCACGTGGTGGTCCTGGAAACAGTCTGCAGCAGTGCAGTCTGGCTGAGCGAGTGCGGATCGCAATGGGAAGGCAAACCCGGTCCCTAAAAATGCCGTGCTGAAGTCGGATGTGTCGACCGAAAGGTGCAGATATCACAGCTTAGGCGTAAACAGACACAACGCAACCACCGTCCTTTTCAGGGCGGAAGAGGAAGCAGAAGAAGCATAAATCATTAACTTCCTATTTTATTTTCTCCATTAAATTATGTGCAGCCGTCTGGATCTTACAAATATTCACTTGCTGCACTCGAGGAATACAAGCTGATCATCTTTATGATACATTTGGCAGTGCATAAAGACACTATTCCTTACTCTCCAATACTAAGCCCTTCTCTCCACATGTAAGCCTACCTTGCCGTGGTTGGAGAGCTTGAGCGCCTCAATGATCCCGGGAGCTATGCCGGCGGGAGTTTTACTCCTGGCAGGGTCACCCAAGCCGGACAGGTCCTGGGTGAGGGGCCAGACTAAATGGGCTGAGGAGTGGGTGGAACCCTATAGGTGTAGATGCAGAACCCACCGGCGAGTGGTACATGCTCTGGTCTGCACCAATCCACCCCCACTTCATGGGTTAAATGCTTTCTTGCCTCATTCTTCACTGTTTGTCGTCTATCACGCCCATGGCGACCGTTGCCTCAATTGGCTGTGTGTGGTGTACCCGGAAACGGGGCCTCCCAGTACTGAGGCAAAGTTAAGTCCCCGATGTCACTTATCGGTGCAGAATTGAGAGAGATGGCTGAGCATCACAATCCCTCCTGTGTTGCAGCATGATGAGAACCCAGCATTGCACACTGAGCTTGGGGGGGATCACTTGGGCACCAGACTTAATACTGGCTCTTGACTGGATGGCCGCATGCAGGAGATTTCTACAATGGAGGGTTGGCAGGTGGTGGGTATCGGGAAGTGGCTCTGTGCAGGACGTGAGGATTCCTTGGGAGAGCCCCGAACCAGAGCACAGCATTGTGCAAGCTCTGCATAGTTGGAGAGCCCCCTGGATGACGGGGAATGCACAGTGTGCTACCCCACCTATCCCCAACTGCTAACTTAGAACCAGAAGTGGGGTCCTCTGTATGCGTGCCAGGCCAGGATAAAATGCCTGGGAAAGAGACTGGAGCTCAGAACTCCCTAACTCAAAGTTGCAGGATGGCAGAAAAGCCACGGGAAAGACAGGGCTATTTTAAAGATAACGCAACCATATTTTCACCATACGAGCTCGGACGCCGCCTCGGTAAACAAGGTCCGCGCAGAGCAGTGACACCCCCAGGCTGCTTGCGAATAGTCTACTACTGGGAACATAAACAGATTAGGGATGAGCCCACTCTCCCGTTGAACAGGTGCTAAAGTCGTAGATACTGGGCCAGAAGGCGCACCGGAAACCACAGTATCATGCAACTCGCTTTTTTTTTTCTATGGAGAGTACACCGTCAAATAAATCTCGTTCTGGTGCTCGCCCTGTGGAGCTCCACCAGGCAGGTGCAGTGCCGGGCTCTGAGCCTCGACAGAGCCCACCCTCAGCTACTGGAGGACCCTCTAGACCGTCTTGTGGAGTCAACAGACGGCGGAGGAGAACTACTNAAAGGTAGACAAGATGGAAATAGAACTCCTGAACTATTACTGTCCGAACAACAAACCCCTGAGTCTCAGCTCTATACAGTTACCAGCCACCAACTTTATAGCAGTTGGAGACTTTAATAGCCACTCCCAGAGCTGGGGCTATAACCATCTGGAGTAATAAGACCACACTTAGAGTTTAGCTCAGCAGCATGGTCATCAGCTGCTAACTCACATCTGCAGTCTTTGGACAAGGTGCAAAATCAAGCTCTCAGGCTCATTACAGGAGCCATGAAAACTACACCAATAACAGAGATGCAGAAGGTTGCTGGATTACAGACATTGTCCCATAGAAGAGACACAAAAACCATGATCCAGATGGAAAAGTACAACAGTATGCCAATGCACCCAATGAAGGCAAGACTAGATGATCTGGCATTGGGACGTCTAAAGCGTAGCAGCTTTGTGCATCGGGGAAAAAGACTTATAAGACAGCATCAAGAAGACCTATCCATGAAGACAACACCACTGAAGCCCACCCTATACCCTGTACCATGGGAGCAGGCCAGCAGTGCCCTCCAAATTAATACAACAGTCAGTGGTCTCACAAGTGGATGTGAGTATAATGATCTGCAAAAGCGAACTGCTACATTGAGTATGATCCAAGAAAGCTATCCCGATCAATCATGGATACATGCCTATACAGATGGATCAGCAACTAATGCTGTTAGGAATGGAGGTGCCGGTATCTTTATCTCATATCCTGACAACCACTATGAGACTAGGCACATTCCCACTGGTAAATTCTGTTCCAACTATACAGCTGAGGTTCAAGCTCTAGAGCAAGCTGCAAATATGATTTATAACACCAACTCTGACTGCCACCAGGTAGTCATCCTCACAGATGCACTGTCTGTCCTGCAAGCTCTCAAGGGTGGTAAACTCCCGCATCTGAGAAATGAACTAAACAAGGTAGCTGCCAAAAAGAGAACCATACTTCAGTGGGTACCATCTCATTGTGGTGTACCCGGAAATGAAAAGGCAGATAAACTTGCAAAAAAGGGAGGAGAATGTGAACAAGAAGATAATGAAGTCACATACTTTGAGAAAAAGAGAGCTATCCAGACTATCAGAAGAGAACAGAACCAACCCAAAGACGACTATCACACTCTCGACCGGCAGGGACAGACAACTATTTTTCGACTCAGGACAGGGCATAACAAACTGAATAAACACATGCACAAGCTACGATTGTCTGCTTCACCACTGTGCACATGTGGATTAAACGAACAAACTGCTGAGCATGTTCTACAGGACTGTCCTCTGTATGACCAGTTAAGAAAGATATACTGGCCCAATGACTCAACACTAAACTCAAAGCTATATGGAGTTAAAGAGGAACTTCAAACAACAGTCGAATTCATCATGAGAACTCGTCTGACGGTGTAATCATCAAAGATGCGATCGCAAGAAGAAGAAGAAGACTAAGCCCTTGAATCAACATGTGATAAAATTTATGGCCCTTAAATCAATGCAGATAATACAGTTTATGGCCCTTGAATCAGTCAAGATGGTTTATGGCCCTTGAATTAATGCATATAATAATGTTTATGGCCTTTGAAACTATGCAGATGATACGAGTTTTTTGGCTCTTGAATCAAAGCAGACAATACGGTTTTTATGTAAAAGGTAGTAACATAGCAGATACTGCAGTAGGGTAATGAAGTATTAGAGACTTCTCTATACTAGGTCCCTCATCAAGAGGTGGGGTGACCAGCTCCATTCCTCACTGCCTTTCTTTCCCTAATTCAAGACCAAAGTCAGATACCCATTTACAGCTGACACATGTGCTGCGAAAGACCAGCGCTCCAACCGCTATGTTAATCGGACTCTCATGATGTAACAACCTTTTTGACTTTGTTTTAATGGTAAGTTGCTGACTTTGTACACAGCCTTATGCCTAAATACAGAATGTCCTACTTGGTGAAGATTCTTTCATTTGACCTGTCTGATCTGGGGAAATCACCTGGTAGCCAGTGCAATTAGCCTCATAGCATATGGGGATCGGTGAGACAAGCAAGCCTTCCAAAATCAGGAAGGAAAAAACTACATTAACATGAAAACAATTTTTTTTTTAAACTATTGTATGCAAAATGTAATCAGATAACCTGCAGGACAAGCCATTTGTGATAAATGAGCGCTAAAGCCTTATCACTCTATCTTTTCCTTCTTCTTCTTCTTTGATCCTTAGCCGCCGACCGTCAAAGCAGTCAGTGGCCATCACGCCTAGTGGCGTCTTGTAGGACAACAACAAATTGATTCCACTTTGCTCGGTCGGTGGCCATCCTTCGTACAGTGCCCCAACTCTGATTCATTCTTTGCATCTCAGCCTCCACAGTCCTCCGCCAGGTTGTTATCCGTTTTTTCATGTCAGTGGCTTCCTTTCGGCTTTCACCACTGACAGTCATACGAGCCACAGACTCCGAATGTCCATCCCGCAGCAAAGTTTGTTCATTTATTGTTGTTTCCGTAACTTCATTGTTTTTTTTTACACAGACAGGGGTGTCAGCCCTATGCTAAAACCCCCAACCTGGAGGACCAGCTTTTGTCTGACCCCTACCCACACAGACCAGTCCAGCTTGGTTGAACCTACCAGGAGTAAAACTCCCACTGGCATAGCTCTGGGGATTGTCAGGGTACGCAAGCTGCCATACCGCTACAAGGTATAGGTACCATTGATGGCAGATCTTTTCCTAAATCTCTCTTATTTTATTTTCTCCCACATTTGTGCTATTCCACGCTGGCTCTTTCATCGTTTTCAAGTATCTTTTTAATCACGACTGGACTGTAAACTGTAATCTTTATTACTCGTGATTTCATTTAGACCTCCACCTTGCATTATCTTTTGAAATTCACATTGCTTCGTGATAAATCTGGTAAAACACATCTGGTTTCATCGAAATCAAACACCTGGGATTGGTACAATTTCTTTGGACTATTGTTAACTTTGAGGATGGCGCGGCGGACACAAAAGATTAGGCTAAGCCGTTGTTTAAACACAACACGGTCACCATCACGCACGATACAATGGCCACGCAAACAATGAACTCCAGGAGCGTGATATCAAAGGGACTTGTTAGAATGCAAGCGACAATGGACTGAGGGAACAAAGGCCACCGCCAACACGCGGGGCGGTAGACAAAAAGAGAGCGATATGACAGTTGGAAAGCGGGGGACATTTTTGCATTGGCCAGCCAATAATCTCAACACCTGTTTGCCAGGCAAGCCCGGCAACGAAAGTTGGTCGCGAATTGCCCCCCCCCCACTTTTGGACTGACAGGGGACAAGAGAGATCCTGGGAATGAGTGACCAGAGGGACTCTTAGCTATTGGTTGTATGGGCGGAGTTGTACGTCACCGGTCCAAGGGACCTGTCGTACATTTTTAGATAGGCTAGATATTTATTTGGTCCCGTCTGAGTAGAGGTGATAGTGGTAAATATGTGAGAATAAAGATGTAAGAAATAGATTTTCACGAGGGGATAGTGTAAGAGGAAGATCAGTCTCAGGAGTGAGTAGTTCCTCTAGTCCAGCCTATCTATACGACTATATTTTAATATCAGACGACCTTTCTCTCCCTATATGAAATATAAGTTACACTACACACCCACAATTATGTGACAACAAGACACACAAACGTGAAAAACTATGGATAATTGGGTATGGGTCTGACCGACACACTAAATTAAGTTTTTGTTTAGTTTATTATCACTTAAACTTTACAACATCAAACATATACAAATCAATATATTCATGTTTACAGACATAGGAAAAAACCCAATAAGTGCCCTCCCCTTTCCTGTTGAGAAAAGATCCCAAAAGAAGTTAATAACCCAAAAGGTCAAAGATTAACACTAGGGTATAGAATAGACAGTAAAGAAAAAGAACAAAGTTCCTACTTAAGCTATCCAGTAAAGTACTCAGTTTAGCGAAATAAAAAAAATAGTATAGTTAGTACAATGATTGTAGCAAAGGAAAATATTCACTCTCTCTCTATCTCTCACTCTGTCATTCTGTGGCCACACACAATCTCGCTTACCTACTAGTGATGTTGGTATCCATTGAAAACATACAATAATCCCTGAGCATATACTGTCAGGTGGGTGCCCAAAGATAGCCCCAGTCCAACCTATATATCGAATAATAATTACAAGGTGGACGCCAAATTTTGTGTTTTAATGTTCCCTGGATGAAATCACTGTCACCATAAATAGTTACTGAAGCAAGACCTGCTCTGGACGTTCACAGTTGAAAAAAGAGGAGAAAGTAATTCCCGTATTGCTAAGCATCTGATTGCGAAGCTAAATGTTATCATATTAAAAAAAACTGATGATGATGGTAAATCCTATCGGCTGACTCTTATGGTGAGTACCGATTTTGAAACAGCGTAGTGTTGGATCACTCCATTTCCACGACTGTCAAACGTCAGGAATATATGTTCTTTCGTGTGCCCAGTGGGCTGGAAAATTTTGATAAATAATTCTGGGTAAGGTATCGTCCAGTTACAATTAATCTTATTGTTTATATTTGGTCTCTCTCTGAATGCAGAAAGAGGACCGAACCGGTCCAAAAATCGAAGACCCAATAATGATAAGAATGTTACTGGTGATATTTAGACCGCTGGCAGCTGGTTTTTGATTGAGTGCTAGATAAGGAAGAAAAAACATTTTAAAAAACTGCTACTATCCTGTCCGTAAGTTTTCCGCTCTGGCATGTCGGGAAAGAAGGGTATGTGCCCTCCCCTGTATTGCCTGCGAGAAAGTGAACAGCGCACAAAGTCTGTTATTCAATTTATCTATACGCGCACTTTAGCAAAATCTGCCTGTCACTACTAGCTATTTGTCAGCGTCTGTTGTTTAGTCACATAACAATTACTCTAGTCACTATTTTAATTTCACACAATGAAATATAATGTGAATTCTATTCGGTCACTGATCCGTCACACTTAATAATCTCAGTCAGCTAAGCCGTATCTTCTTGTGTAAGAAAAATAGGGTATTTGAAATTACATTACTCTGAACGACTGGCAAGAAATATCTTTGCGTTAGGTTATTTCGCTAGTTTTAAACGCTAGGGAATTATATTTAATAAAATAGTAAACCTAACACATTTTAACACTCAAGCAAAATTTCTATTACCACAAATCAGAAAATTAAATCCCCACGGGACATTTTAACACATCCAGCGAAAGAAATGGTTCTTAGTCCTACGTGCTTAGATTATCCAAGAAATTTCTGAGCGACTCTAATACTGAGTTTGAGAGCACTGTATATATACAGATGTGAGTGTTATTATCGCGAGAATGTGAATTTTCACACTTCTCGTGAATAGCAGAAAATCAGGAAACTATTCCCCCCCCCCTCCCCGAATAAAAATTCCTCGGTCACTCTGTTAGCCGTTGCCAATCGACAACAAAGGCTTACTCGTGTTTCCGTTTTCCTCCCGAGATTTTCTGTTTGCTTCTGATATAGAACGATTATCTCCCTGTATGCATAACATCAAACATTTACGCCGGGAAAATTTATGCCCGCGTTTCCCCTTCAAAGAAAACCACTTATCTCCCTCGTGCTTCTGTCTGTCAACAATGATGATGGCAAATCAACTCGCGTGAGAATTCAGGTAAGCGAATCATGGCTCACTGACTGTTATCTGGCAGGTCGCGGACTAGCTAATATGTATGTTTGTAAACACTCATTAGCGCATGTAAGACAGGAAAATAGGTGTGGCTTCAAATGTGAGTCAACTGACAGCTTCTTCTTCTTGCGATCGCATCTTTGATGATTACACCGTCAGACGAGTTCTCATGATGAATTCGACTGTTGTTTGAAGTTCCTCTTTAACTCCATATAGCTTTGAATTTAGTGTTGAGTCATTGGGCCAGTATATCTTTCTTAACTGGTCATACAGAGGACAGTCCTGTAGAACATGCTCAGCAGTTTGTTCGTTTAATCCACATGTGCACAGTGGTGAAGCAGACAATCGTAACTTGTGCATGTGTTTATTCAGTTTGTTATGCCCTGTCCTGAGTCGAAAAATAGTTATCTGTCCCTGCCGGTCGAGAGTGTGATAGTCGTCTTTGGGTTGGTTCTGTTCTCTTCTTATAGTCTGGATAGCTCTCTTTTTCTCAAAGTATGTGACTTCATTATCTTCTTGTTCACATTCTCCTCCCTTTTTTGCAAGTTTATCTGCCTTTTCATTTCCGGGTACACCACAATGAGATGGTACCCACTGAAGTATGGTTCTCTTTTTGGCAGCTACCTTGTTTAGTTCATTTCTCAGATGCGGGAGTTTACCACCCTTGAGAGCTTGCAGGACAGACAGTGCATCTGTGAGGATGACTACCTGGTGGCAGTCAGAGTTGGTGTTATAAATCATATTTGCAGCTTGCTCTAGAGCTTGAACCTCAGCTGTATAGTTGGAACAGAATTTACCAGTGGGAATGTGCCTAGTCTCATAGTGGTTGTCAGGATATGAGATAAAGATACCGGCACCTCCATTCCTAACAGCATTAGTTGCTGATCCATCTGTATAGGCATGTATCCATGATTGATCGGGATAGCTTTCTTGGATCATACTCAATGTAGCAGTTCGTTTTTGCAGATCATTATACTCACATCCACTTGTGAGACCACTGACCGACGTATTAATTTGGAGGGCACTGCTGGCCTGCTCCCATGGTACAGGGTATAGGGTGGGCTTCGGTGGTGTTGTCTTCATAGATAGGTCTTCTTGATGCTGTCTTATAAGTCTTTTTCCCCGATGCACAAAGCTGCTACGCTTTAGACGTCCCAATGCCAGATCATCTAGTCTTGCCTTCATTGGGTGCGTTGGCATACTGTTGTACTTTTCCATCTGGATCATGGTCTTTGTGTCTCTTCTATGGGACAATGTCTGTAATCCAGCAACCTTCTGCATCTCTGTTATTGGTGTAGTTTTCATGGCTCCTGTAATGAGCCTGAGAGCTTGATTTTGCACCTTGTCCAAGGACTGCAGATGTGAGTTAGCAGCTGATGACCATGCTGCTGAGCTAAACTCTAAGTGTGGTCTTATTACTCCACTATAAATCTTCTTTAGATTTCGTTCATTTGCTCCCCAGTTGGTACCTGCCAATTTTCTGAGTATGCCTAGTCGTCTTCGGGCCTTTCCTTCTGCATTTTCAATATGCTTATTCCATGTAAGCCTTTGGTCAAATGTCACCCCAAGATAGGTGGGGTAGCTTTCTTCCTTGATAACGGTTGTCCCTAGGTGTATGTTAGCTGATTTGTCCTTGGGGGCGAGGGAGAACAGTGTTGTGGAGGTTTTGTCTGTGTTTATTGTGATAAGCCATTTCTCTGCCCATGACACTAGCATGTCTGCTGCCCGCTGCATTCTATAATTTGCTGTGGTGACATTTTCATCAGCGCACCAGAGTACTAGGTCATCTGCATATAAGGCAGCTTTCACTCCTGCAGGGAGATCTTTCACCAGGTCATTGATGTAAACAAGGAAGAGTGTAGGGGAAATTACTCCTCCTTGAGGTACCCCCTGATGGAGCAACACTTTTCTGCTCTGCAGACCGTCAAGAGTGACTCTAGTTCTCCTGTTATGCAAGTATGACTGGATCCATTTCATCATGTTGCCTTGGATTCCACCTCTCCCAAGTTTTGCAATGAGGCCATCTTTCCACACCCTGTCAAAGGCCTGCTTGAAGTCGACCCAGATCGTTAGGACCTTTTTCTTCTCCTGAAAGGCATCTTCTATTGCTTGAGACAAGTAAGTAACTTGGTCTTCTATACTGTAGCATTCTCTAAATCCAGCTTGTTCCGGCACCAGGATCTGCTCAGACTCTAAATACCATTTCAATCTGTGGTTGACTATTCGCTCCATAGTCTTCCCAACACAGCTTGTGAGACTGATTGGCCGGTAACTTGCAGCCTCGGTCTTACATTTCCCTTTCTTTAGTATGGGTATTGTGATGGCTTCTCTCCATACTTGGGGTACCGTTCCTTTCAACCAGCTGTGGTTGAATATCTCAAGCAGTTTTGTCTTTGCTGCTGAGCTCAGATTTACTAGCATTTCGTTGCTGATTTTGTCTGGGCCGGGTGACTTTTGAAACTTAAGCTTGGAAATAGCCTTCTGTAGTTCTCCTAGTGTGATGGGTTCCCTCATTGGGGCAGGAGTATCTGTCTGTCCCATGGTTGCCAGTATTTCTTTTCTTATCTCTCTCTGATGGTCTATGTTAATGGGTAAGTTGCTTTCTGAACTGTATCTTCTAGCAAACAAGTCTGCAGCTTGTTTTCCTCTGAAAAGTTTGCCACCTTCATCCAATGTGATAGTCTGCCTTGGTGAGGAACACTCTTCATTTAGAGACTTGACTAATCTCCAAAGTTTCCTGCCGTCTTTCTCAAGGTTCAGCGATGCCGTTTTAGTTCTCCAGCTTTTCCGTTTTTCTTCTAGCTTTGTTCTCTGAAACTCTGCTACAGCCTTTTTCCATTTGTTGTGAGTTTCAAGTGAAGGCTGAGACTCTGCGTTCTTTCTAGCCTTGTCCATAGCTTCCTGACGTTCTTGGAGTGTGCTGGACCAGTATGGTATGTAGTTACGCCGGCATCCTTTGGGAATGGTTTCTTTTGCAGCTTGTAGTATGCATCTGTTGAAGTCTTTTACCACTTCATTAATATCTCGGTTCTGTACCTTGAGGGTAGACAGCAGCGTGTTCACCTGATGCCTGAATAAACCCCAGTTGGCTTTTTTGTAGTTCCATCTTGTAATGGCTGGGCCTGTACTGAGAGTTGCATTCTGGACAGTAAGAAAGATTGGGCGATGGTCGCTTCCCCCTAGTTGATCTCCTACTTCTCTACTAATAGATCCAGCTATATCTGGTGTGGAGAAGGCAAGATCTGGTGTTGAAGTTGTGTGCCATCCTCTGGAGTAGAAGGTAGGAGTATCTGTGGCATTATTGACTAGGATTAGGGAGTGATCATCTTGCCAAGTTTCAACCTCTTCACCTCTGTGATCCAGATTGTTATAGCCCCAGCTCTGGGAGTGGCTATTAAAGTCTCCAACTGCTATAAAGTTGGTGGCTGGTACCTGTATAGAGCTGAGACTCAGAGGTTTGTTGTTCGGACAGTAATAGTTCAGGAGTTCTATTTCCATCTTGTCTACCTTTATCTGCAGCAGCTGATATTCTGCTCCATCCATGAAGGTTTTCCTTTCGTGTGCAGGAATGTTATTCCTTACAAGAGTAAGTACTCCTCCTTTTCGTCTATCTTTTCTGTCGGATCTGAAGCATTGATATCCCCTTATTTTAAAGGTTTGATCTGCTTTCAAGTGAGTCTCTTGGATACAGCAAACACTGACTTGCTTCTCATACAAGATGTTTTCCAGCTCTGTCTTTTTGCTGTATCCAGCCTGCTTGCTGTTCACTCCCTCTGCATTCCAGTGCATTATGACAAGTGGCACTCTGGGTTTCTCTTTTTCTGTTTTGTTTTGGTCAGTAGTTCTCCTCCGCCGTCTGCTGACTCCACAAGACGGTCTAGAGGGTCCTCCAATAGCTGAGGGTGGGCTCTGTCGAGGCTCAGAGCCCGGCACTGCACCTGCCTGGTGGAGCTCCACAGGGCGAGCACCAGAACGAGATTTATTTGACGGTGTACTCTCCATAGAAAAAAAAAAGCGAGTTGCATGATACTGTGGTTTCCGGTGCGCCTTCTGGCCCAGTATCTACGACTTTAGCACCTGCTCAACGGGAGAGTGGGCTCATCCCTAATCTGTTTATGTTCCCAGTAGTAGACTATTCGCAAGCAGCCTGGGGGTGTCACTGCTCTGCGCGGACCTTGTTTACCGAGGCGGCGTCCGAGCTCGTATGGTGAAAATATGGTTGCGTTATCTTCAAAATAGCCCTGTCTTTCCCGTGGCTTTTCTGCCATCCTGCAACTTTGAGTTAGGGAGTTCTGAGCTCCAGTCTCTTTCCCAGGCGTTTTATCCTGGCCTGGCACGCATACAGAGGACCCCACTTCTGGTTCTAAGTTAGCAGTTGGGGATAGGTGGGGTAGCACACTGTGCATTCCCCGTCATCCAGGGGGCTCTCCAACTATGCAGAGCTTGCACAATGCTGTGCTCTGGTTTTGGGCTCTCCCAAGGAATCCTCACGTCCTGCACAGAGCCACTTCCAGATACCCACCACCTGCCAACCCTCCATTGTAGAAATCTCCTGCATGCGGCCATCCAGTCAAGAGCCAGTATTAAGTCTGGTGCCCAAGTGATCCCCCCAAGCTCAGTGTGCAATGCTGGGTTCTCATCATGCTGCAACACAGGGGGGATTGTGATGCTCAGCCATCTCTCTCAATTCTGCACCGATAAGTGACATCGGGGACTTAACTGTGCCTCAGTGCTGGGAGGCCCCGTTTCCGGGTACACCACACACAGCCAATTGAGGCAACGGTCGCCGTGGGCGTGATAGACGACAAACAGTGAAGAATGAGGCAAGAAAGCATTTAACCCATGAAGTGGGGGTGGATTGGTGCAGACCAGAGCATGTACCACTCGCCAGTGGGTTCTGCATCTACACCTATAGGGTTCCACCCACTCCTCAGCCCATTTAGTCTGGCCCCTCACCCAGGACCTGTCCGGCTTGGGTGACCCTGCCAGGAGTAAAACTCCCGCCGGCATAGCTCCCGGGATCATTGGGGCGCTCAAGCTCTCCAACCACGGCAAGGTAGGCTTACATGTGGAGAGAACTGACAGCAAATTGTGTGATTTCGCCTTCGCAAAACATAAACGCTAACTCAGGGAGCCAAGGTGGTCGGATTACTGAGGCTATATTTACATTTCCGCGTCACAGGACCCACATTTGACTTTTAGAGATATAATATACCGCGCATCTCGCTAGAGAGAGGAGTCGAATTTTTAACATTGTGGTGTAGAGAAAAATCCCCTAATGCATAGCCTGCAAATAATTCAGTGTGGATATAATATTTCATTTCTGTGGTGTATTGTGTTCTTAAAGGATTTTGCGAAGGGAAAAGAAGGTTAGTAGATTTTATACATATTATTAATACTTTTTTTATTATTCTTTATTCATCTTAACCTCACAGCTAAATGTGCGAAAGATAGTTTTTCAATTAATTCTTTTCATAAATGATTAATAAAATCAGAAGATTTTCCTCTAAGATGATAGGAAGTAATTAATAGTTCATACTTCACCTTCATCTAGCTTGTTAAATCATCATCATAGTCTTCCTAACGCACACACTCATGCACAATATATTTAACAGCATTAGAATCGAACTCAAAGAGATCAATAGTGAGAAGTAGAATAAATGAAAGTCACCCAGTGATATTAAGTGTGAAAACTTACGAAGCCTTTTGTGTGCCTTCAGTCCACCAGAAGTCTGAGTCTGTACGCTACGTGTCTGACGTCTAACCAGAAATAAGTTATTAAAACGGACACTTGGCTAGCAGAGTTCGCCATAGGACATTCTTCGTTCCTCACTTAAAAAGGAATATTTCTCGTCCACGACCAAGAAGGTGGACGCAGCATTTTTCATCACCTTATATCACGTGCGCACACGTTCATTACATATTTAAAGCAAGTTCAAATCCATCAAAAGCTACTACATGAGTCAATCTAAAGCTCACAGTTGATTGATTATTCAAATATCACGCTCAAATCTCTCAAATGCTACTACATGAGTCAATCTAAAGCTTACAGTGGATTACCGATATCAAGTTCGGCTTCATCGGAAGATTACCAACTGAAGTCAAGCTAAAGAGCTCAAAAGTTGAATCTCATATTTATACCAAGTGCAACACACTCTTAAGTGCATTCTATGAAGCAGACTCCAAAGTATATTTTATGAATCACGATTACATACTCTAGTTATTGAGTATACATATCAAGAACATTTCGTGAAGATATCCAGTCTGGCCAGTAACCTTCACAGATTAGACAACATACATTTTTCATACGACAACTTTTAACCGTTGATCAACGCTACAGAGATATTTTCAAACAGTGAAGGACTGTATATCGTCAACGTTCTCAGTACAACAAAAGTTTTCATCAGAACGTTCTCGACTTAGAGATACCCCATTCGACATAACTTACAACAACATGGGACATTCTATGCATACATGTGAACCATCCTACCCGGGTGAAGCATTTAGAGACACATGGACTGTGTAGATTACTCACCATTTTGGTAACACGTATCATATCACTTCATTTCGCTTTACACAAACTCATTCTTCTATTTAATTAACTACAATATTAATATCTCATCTGTGTTTTGTGTGAATCGTCTTTACCATCATCACGTTCTAACCACTACTAACCCTATATGTGTAGATATTTAATTAATACACCCAATAATCGTTTTATCATTATCTAGTTTGTTAATGTACACTCGTGCTGTCGGTGTTAAATATTTACATAAGGGGGAATTTTTACACTCAGATGAGGTTGGGGGCTTTTTCTGTTCTGGGATCTAAGGGCAGAAGCTAAGGTCGTGGGGAAACAGAACTCTTTCCACAAGTCAATAAAAAACACTGTCCAGTGGAAAGCATTCACATTCTCTTCTTCTTGTCCTTATCTCGGATAGGTCTCTATTCTTTCTTAACGAGCCAATTTATGGAGACCTTCTATCTAATATCTCATAAGCTATTCCTGGCGAAAACTACTGTCGTAGTTGCCCCAATTCTCACCACACGACACCATTAACAAGACATCAGAACACAATGTATATCCAAGGAGATGATGGCCTGATGGAGTTACTGAAGTATGTCAGAGACGTTAACCAACTAACATGGAGGGAAAGGTCTAAGAATATTACTGAAACTATCCATACAGTTTTACAACAACTCTCCACACATTCTTCTGTGTGTCAAATTTTGGAAATGAAGGAATGTTCCGTGAAGGACTGGCAAAGAAGCTGATGACACAGAAGTAGTTCAGTTACACATAATCATGTCCATTAAACAGATTTAACTATTCCTGCTGCTTGTCCATTCTTTCTAGTAGAAACTTCAAGAAGTGAGTAACTGTCGACTCCTGAGCTAACTGCATGTCTGCAGGTTCTGTGCTATTCATTTACATCAGCTGTCTTCTCCATGTCAAAGGTCAGCTGCAATGGATCTCCAACATCTTCTATTTCATTTCTTGATGATGCACTCTGATAAACGCTTTCCTGTCCATCTCTTGATGTTATCTTCCTACTTATAGCTTTATCTTCCTCTTGAACGTTTGTTGTTATCTCTTCCTTCCACTATGGTCTTCAGCAAGGTGTTATGTCTTTTTTATATGGCCACAATATTTTAGCTGCTTAACTTATGCCTTTATAATGCAGTCATGTGCGTATATTTTCAGCAATAAATAGGCTGGCTTATAATCGTCACTAAATTAAATGTTTTCCGGGTGGCAGATAAACTGTGAAATAGCAACTCTCAATAAATGTCATGAAGAAAACAGAAACACAACAGAAAACTGGAACAACTTGATAAGATGTCTCTGTGGCGTAAACGTGTTCAAACTTGATTTAACACCAAAATCAATCAATCAATACCTTTTCGCTCACCAAGGAGCATGGACCTTTCACAAACACATGCTAAAGGGAGTTAAAGGGTACTGATTGAGTAACCAAAGGATGTAAGAGAAATAGTTTAATCATCACAAAAACACTCATAGTATGAGAATGTCTTTGACATTTCCATAATGTATCAAGACAGTTGTAATGTTACAGAAAAATGAAAATTAATAATGAAGGAAACTAAAGTTCTTAAGATCTTCCAAATAAATCATTGAATGACATGCCCCAGATAGCATCCATTTATATAAAAATCATCAATCATGGTGTGAAATCATCCACCACAGTGTGAATATAATCCATTAGTGTGAATATTTATATAATAGTGTGAAAATAATCCATCACAGTATGACAATTATCAACGACATTGAGAAAATTATCCATAATGTTGTGAAAATCATCCATAACAGTGTGAAAATCACATATTAGTGTGAAAATCAGCTATAACAATAGAGAACATCATCCATCATAGCGTGAAAATCATCCATTATAGTGACAAAATAATTGTTCATCACAGTGTGAAAAATCATTTATCACAGTGCGAAAATCATACACCACGTGTAAGAATCATTGAGAATCACCCATCATCATATGGAAATCATCCTTCATAGTATGAAGATCATCCATCATCATATGAAAATCGTCCACTGTAGTACAAAAATTGTCCATCATAGTGTGAAACTAATTCATCATAGTGTTAAAATCATCCATCAGTGTTAAAATCATCCATCATATTGTGAAAATCATCCATCATAGTGTCAAAATCATCCAACAGTGTTAAAATCATCCATCAGTGTTAAAATCATCCAACAGTGTTAAAATCATCCATCATAGTGTTAAAATCATCCATCACCATGTGAAAATCATCCATCATTGTGTTAAAATCATTCACCAGTGTTAAAATTATCATAGTGTGAAAATCATCCATCATAGTGTTAAAATCATCAATCTCAGTGTGAAAATCATCCATCATAGTGTTAAAATCATCTATCATAGTGTGAAAATCACCCATCATAGTGTGAAAATCATCCATCACAGTGTTAAAATCATCCTTCTTAGTGTTAAAATCATCTATCATATCACAATGTGAAAGTTATCCATCACAGTGTTAAAATCATCCATCATTGTGTTAAAATCATCCATCGTAGTGTTAAAACCATTCATCAGTGTTAAATTATCATAGTGTGAAAATCATCCATCATAGTGTTAAAATCATCCATCACAGTGTGAAAATCATCCATCTAAGGTAAAAGAGGTTACTGGTGTTATTAATTAATGGTAAACAGAGTGAGGTCAAGCTGTGTAAGTTCCCTGAGTCTAATTGTTGATGATGATGATTCTCAGAGTCCCTATCCGCCACCTCTCAGATCTCAATCTGTGTAAAATAGGCTCTGTGATGTTGTGTGGCTGAGTGTGTCTAGGGTAATGTATTTAATATAAGGATGAAATAAAATGTAAACAGAACTGTAACTCAATAATATTAAAGTGAGTAAGACTTTTGTTAAAGTTTAGGTAAATATTTTACAATTTAATTTCCCTGTACCTCAATTTTATGGGACAGGGATTGTCAAACTCAATCGAATTTTTATTTACACTATTTAAAATAAATAAATTGGAACTCTGTCCATGTCTCTTGTTTATACAAAAGAAAATCCTGAAGAAATCCACCCACTGTTCTGTTTACCGGCTTGTACTGATCACTGTTAATATGTTGGAAAGACTGTTGGGTTCATCACTTCAAGGTAATTAGATTATTATTATGGTTATGGTTATTATGGTGGAACTTTATGATATCAATAATTTGTCAGTGCCTTTTCTAAAGGACTTAACTGGCATGGATTTGAAGAAACCAGTTGGCCCATAGGTCCTCAGAATCAACAAATTTGGTGCTCCTGGTCGAAGGTGTGGGGCTAGCTACAACTTTAATGCTGAGCGATCACTCCCAAGATTTTCGTCCCTCACCAGTTTTCCTGCCACCAATAAGTATTCTGATATATAACCTGAAATGAGAGGAGCATTCCCTCCCATATAACTCTCATCGATAATACTTCCACACATAACCACTGTAACAACTCACCTTGATCAGCTATGTGTGCTGATCATTACACCAGTCTTTATTGTTCATTGTTTAACATCACTGCTGTGTAAACATTCTTCTTCAGTGATAGTACAAAGCCCTGATTCCTTCCTCCAAGGTGTCGCTTCCATATAATAGACAGGGGTGTACATACCCAGCCTGTGACCCTTTAATGATTCCCTTACACCACCGTATACAGGGTTTTTCGTTCATACAACAGATAGGGTGTGCTTACTCTAGCACTGAAACCTGTGGATAAATTCTTTCTAACATTCTCTACATGATTTTACATAATATTTAAACATTTATGGCACTGCAAAAGCCAATATCCCTTCTGGGTTACTGCATTGGCATGCGCAAAATTTGTAAGCCACTAGCAAATATTTTATGCCTTTCGTTCACTCCAAAAGACTGCATTCCTATTTTGGCTATCGTAACACAAATTGTGGCCTGCATGTTAATTAAATCAATACAAATACTTATTGTGCCTTACCCTCATACAAGAATATCACATATCATAAGCTTGACTTTGGCAGTTAATGGGTTCTACCACTGCTTTAAGTGTCCAGACGGTGAAAGCTTTGGTCACACAGGCTCTCCCGCTGATGTCAGCTTTAGATAGTTTTAATTTCAAATGGCGGTTTTTGCCAGCGAAATGTTAATTTTATTTCCCCAAGCTACTCTACGCCTTAACCAATCAGAACGCGTGTCAAGAAATTTCTACTTTTCTCACGCAACCAAATTGAGCAGTTGATAAGTGTGTTTGTTCGTCTGTCTCAATTTTTATTTATACAATATCTTTGTTATTAATGGGTCAATTTTTAATATTAAAAGTGATTATTAAAAGGACAACTGTCCTCTATCTTCCTATATAGGTTTCCTTCACCCATTTGTCCCCGTTTTCATCTTGGTAACATTTTTCTAATTTATAGTGCTCTATTCACTGAACTAAAATATTAATAAAATAATTTTCTAAGGCCAGATAATTTATTATAAGGGAAAATTTTATGATATATATATTTACCAATATTAGCGCTACCCTTCAAGACATCCCTGTTATTTATAAAGAAATAAATTATCTAAGATTCTTTTCAAACGCACACGTTAGGCTTGATTTCCATTGTAATCCACCTTCTCTCTCCCCTATAAAACGAGGTAACAAGTTGGTTCGTTGCCAAGCTTTACGGCTTTCGTCATAAATATTGGGAAGGGTCGAGCGTGTGCGTGTGTGTTTGGGGAAGGAGGGGGGGGGGGGGGGTTACGCTTGGCGTTAGAAAATTCAAATTCTTTATTTTAAATATTAGCGGTTTGATTTGACGATGGCCTTGAGAACAAGGTCAAACATGGAATTTATTTATAGATTTTTAACTGTAATATTGGAAAATTCAAATTATTTTGTTCAATTTTTAGCGGTAAGTTTGACCTTGCCCTTGGCAATTTTTCAAATATAGTAGTAGTGGTTTATAGGTTGTGAATTTATGTTACTAGATTTTGAATCGGGGAAATTTGAGCGGGGTGTTACACGGAGTTGCTTTACTTCACCATCATAGTGTTAAAATTATCCATCATAGTGTGAAAATCACCCATCATAGTGTGAAAATCATCCATCATAGTGTTAAAATGATCCATCACAGTGTTAAAATCAACAATCTTAGTGTTAAAATCATCTATCATATCACAATGTGAAAATGATCCATCACAGTGTTAAAATCATCCATCATTGTGTTAAAATCATCCATCATGGTCTTGACCATCAGCACACTAGGGGTGATGTGGTCAGCATCACGCCGGCCGCCTTAACCTTCCCAGAGTTACTCTGGTACCCAATTTATGAGGCTGGGTTGACCCCGGAGCCGTTTGCGGTCTAAAAATTCCCGCCTCAACTGGGGATTGAACCATGGACCACCGAGCTAGGAAGCCAGTGCACTAACCACTGCTCCTGATACAAATAAAAGTCTGTGCCAAATCACATCAAGCACCCTTGGCGTAGTCGTTTATGTAGCAATCTATTTTACTTGATGACTGCTAGACACCCCTCCCCCCATGTACAGCTTCACTTTAGCTATCACTTCTGACAAGCCTGATGCAAACAGGTGGTTCTATCCATTCCCTGCTTCTTCAGAGATCTCCGGGAACTATAAGGAGTATTTCCTAGAGTATGGTGATCCAAATACCTACCTCTCGCTTCTAGTGTTTGTGCCTTTCCTGTTTCATCAAATACTGTCTCGCTGTTCCAAGGTACACATAATTTCACAGTATATCCCAGCTGTGTGGCAGCAAAGCACAGCTCCCACATTCCAAAGTTGATCTCCCCTTGCAGCGCTTTGAAAGCTGTAAAATTAAAGAAAGTGTCATTGCTGCTGTCAGACTAAGAAAGATGAGGAACAACAAAATATGACAAACAAAAAAAGATATGTTTTCTAGGTCTGTCTTTTCCTAACAACAGTACTATGGGTATATGTGAAACAACTGTATGCCTACAAATAATCTAATATTGGTATTTTCTTGTTGTTCATACCTCTTTTACCGTTATATTTTAACAACTAATTCTCTATATTATTGCCTTGAAGGCATTCTGCGCAGCATGATTCTTCTAATTTGAAATAGCTCTTCTTTAGCTACAGTCTGAGAAGTTAAAAATTTATTGGTGAGGGCATGGCGCGAAAGTGAAGGTCTGGTAAGGTTCTCGTAATGCATAGTGATGACGAAAGTTCAATGAATTGGGTGTCATCCCAGCCACCCCGGGCTTTCCCTCTTCCACCTTGTTAACAATAGGACGTGTAAGAAACTGTCGTTTTAGGACAGGGGTGGACACACATACGCACTTCCACACAATTTGATATTTTTAAATTTACTCTATTTGGACTGACTGGAGCCGCGAAATGATACCATTTTCAGATACGGTACCGAAAATACAATCATTATCTCGAATAAGCCATACTATAGGGTCTATATCATAATTACAAACTAAGAGTGGAACGGGATATTTTTTCATTAAAAAAAAGCCCACAAATTGCTGGGAATTTTCATTTCTTTATATAGGCTACTTGAAAATGTTCTTGATGGAGCTTTTAACAACTTATATTATTGATGATAAAGAGGTCAAAAAGTGTACTAGTTTTAAAAACACAAAAACGGACTGACCTGATAGCTGTTCTGTGAGATATCCATTATTCGTCCACTGAGGTCCCAGCAATGATGGGTCTTTCTTAATCAAGTCTGCAACTTTATTGCCAAAACCGTTCACATCAACTTCTGCGAAGTATGGCGTGGCTATGCAGACAATGTGCAGAATTGTAGCTAATACTATTAATGCTCCTCCTACAAGGTTGAACAATGTTGTTCTATTCATTTCTGGTATTGAATGTTTTAGCGTTGTATGAATACAGCATTTCTTGTGGGCTAGGCTTATATTACAAAGCTCACGCGTGTACAACGACGTAAATGTGGAAACAACTAGCTCGTTAGGAATCCCCCGTTTAAAAATGTTCACGTTTTCATGGAATCACCGTCCTGTGAAAAGTATGTGACTCATAATGTTCTCAGCCGAAGGGGATTGGCCCCTTCGTTGTTATAGAACAAACGAACACCCTTCATTCCCTTTCCTCTGTATTCCTTCATCCCCACTCCCAGCATCTTCTTTTGCATTAGTAAATTGAGGTCATATTTTTTTGCTTCGCAGGATGGGCGCAACTTGTTCATGTGGTGGCCTTGGATGAAAAGTAACGTGTAGTGCTGATTTCGAAAAGAAAAGTAAAAAAAAATTAAAAAGGGGGTGGGGGTGTAGAGGAAAGGAGAGATTACGACAGGTAAGGCCAAATTATTTCGTTGAGAGCGCTACTGCTGTGCTAGACGAGGATTGGTTAAACGCGAATGCACGTGAGGACTTAGAAAGAAAAAAAAAAAAACCACAAGCGCTTTTGTTATGTTCACACAGTGTTTGTTATTTTCAAAACAAAAGGGAAAACCTCTCAACGAAGAATAAAATCTGAGCACGGAGAATTATTCAACATATTTTGAAATCATGCGGTTAAGTGTTTCCAAAAACTGCAGGGAATTGATAACCATCGGGATCGTAGAAAAGTATGTAGAGGGTTCGCCAAAAGTTGCGCAGGGATTTCACTTTAATGTGATGGATATAAAACAGCGAGGCTTTTAACAACTTTTAAATCGATTATGGAATACGTAGTATTTTTATTCAATAATGGTTTTTTGTTTTGTTTAAAGGCATTTGACCTGGTTATTAGGAATGGACTCTTCAAAATCCTCCTGAAAATAGGCCGCCCTGCTAAATTGCTGGAAATGATAAAGTCATTCCATGAGGACATGAAGGGAACAGCCCAATATGCTGGAAGCACATCACAGCCCTTTGGCATACGCAGTGGCGTTAAACAAGGCTGCGTTCTGGCTCCAAAGCTCTTCGGGATCTTCTTTGCCTTACTCTTGAAATATGCCTTCACACTAGGTCAGATGGCCATCTGTTTAATCTCGCAAGGCTGAAGGCAAAAACAAAAATCAGAAAGGTCACTATAAGAAACTTGTTGTTCGCTGATGACGCTGCAGTCGTCACTCAGAGCCAACAGGAGCTTGATGAATCGCTTCACCCAAGCATGTTAGAACTTTGGCCTCACAATAAGTCTAAAGAAAACAAATGTGCTGAGTCAGGATGTGGGTGCTGCACCTGTTATCACTATCGATAACTATGAATTGGCAGTGGTGTACCACTTCACATACCTGGGGTCTACCATCAATGACAAACTCTCTCTGGACACAGAAATTAACAGCCGCATTGGCAAAGCTGCAGCTACCTTTGCCCTTCTCACATCGCGTGTTTGGGGAAACTCCAAACTCACAACGAAGACCAAAGCTGCGGTATATAACGCCTGCGTCACCAGCACACTTCTATATGGCAGCGATACATGGACAACCTATGCTAAGTGTAGCGAAATTTGGTTCCTCTTGCTTTGTTGTGGAAAAAAAATGTGTAGCGCGACTCCCACACACACACACCAGCGCAAGGTCAGCGCGGCGGTCTTTCTTTGAAGTTTGTAGTAGACGGGAAATGTGACTTACGGTTAAAAGCCATACAGTATTACCGAAGAATGATGAAATAGCTAATAAGAATGAATGGCGGACTTTCAAAGTTTGCATTTACTGGACATTAAATTATTAACTACCGGAGAACGCCCGGTTGGAATAATATTAAATAAAAATAATTCAACAAAGGAGATAGACTAGGAATTATATCCAAAAGGATATTATTCAAATATAAATAGTTTTAAAGATAATTAATATTTTTCACCTTCATCACATCGGCTAAAAGTTAGCTAATAATCTTTAAAAATTTATTACACTAACAAGCCTCAACGGATTTGTATAAAACTTATATGTAATGAAAGCCTCATATGGGGAAAAGGAAATGATACATAGAAAGGACGGAAGAATATAAGTGTGTAGTGAACAGAAGAAAAAAAAAACAAGTACAGGAAAAACACAGATTGCTTCAAATAGCCTCAAACCAGGAGATGAAACGAAAATCTTTTGGGACTTTTAGAGGTGCTTTCTCGTACGCGCGAGAGACTGAAATATAAGGACAGAGGGACGCGTTGAAAATCACACACACCAAATCCAGAAGCCAAAGTGAGAAACTGGAAGACAGTATCTGCAAGAAAAGTTATTTTTTCACGCTGCATGCAGGGCAGATTAACTTCAACCAAAATAATCTCACCGTGGGCTTATAGATCCTAAGAGGGTATGTAAGTTTATTAAAGATATATGTATGAATAATATCATTTTATTTCAGATTGATTGTATCAGATATATTAAAAAAGAGAATGACGCTAACCAGAGATAACCTTCACCGGCATTGTCAGGAAGCATAACCATTAATTGGTTAGCCACATATATCATGGCTAGTTCTTGCCTGGAAGCTTACGACATACCAGCAAGTACATAAGTGACTTGACATCCATAAGTGGAAGGCAAAGGTTATATCGTACCCATGTATCATAACCTATGATTTATTCATGTAATTTGTTAATTCTGCACAGTATACATTATCTTATTATGCTATCTCTGTAACATACTACCATGATTCATTCATTTATATACAAACACTGAAGACATGGTCGCATCATGAACAGTAGTTGGTGGTGAGATTGTTGGAACAACATGGCCACCTATTATTTCTTGTTCCAGGTTTTTATGATCAATGTTTATGATCATTCCTGATCGAGAAACTAAAGACTTGAAGAAGTTGATCCAGCTCACTGAAGCCTAGAGGTCAACCAAACTTCAACACCTTAGTCCCCCGTAGTTATAGGGCGGGCTGAAGGAAAGTCTTCCGTACTCCAGTGTGTCGGAGGAACCTCGAGCAGACGTGGCTAAAGTTGAGTTTCTTTGTATCCATCCAACAAATCCTGTGAGCAGTTTCTAAAACGACTGTCTAATGATGACAACTAGATGGCAAGAGATAATGTGACAATCCTTTTATTGTAAATTCAGTGGAAGATAAATCCAAGACTTTTTCTATTAGTTATTTTAATTTGTAACTGTAAATAATCATACATTTTACCATCTTCCAACACCCATTTATCATTACAAGAATATATAGATGTACATAATAAATTGGATAATTGTACTCATTTGACTTGTTAAATTTTTAACTGTTAAATTTTGAGTTACCTTTTCAAATTTAATTATATTATCACATAGGGTTACGATAGCGAAAGTAGCATCTTATACTTCTGAAGCCTAAATCTATTGTCCAGCTCAGAGTATTCACAGCTGTAACTCACTTGTGATACCAGTGTACTTCTCGGGCACTGGAACTTCATACTTTCTGGAGAGAGATTCTACTTCTGCTCTACCACTATTATCATAATAGGAAAACCTTTCGCTACACTAAGCAAGAAAGAAGGCTCAATACCTTCCATCTACGGTGTCTACGGTAGTAGTAGTATACAATGTTGTTTACAGGTAGGATTCAGGCGTTGGAGCGTGACTTTTTATATATAGCGATATATTTTAGCCGGGGTGACTTCCTCTGACGATCAGCTTGCGTCCTGTTGTCCTAGAATAGTCCGATAATGGCGGGCGTGTTGTTGTTATGTGTTGTGTATTTATACATATTACATATATACATACAATATATATAAAAAAATCGATAATGACGGAAAATAAAAAAAAATCGATAATGTTCGATTAGTAGGTTACTAAGGGGGTTTTTGAAGCAAGCGGAGTCTTTTTGTGCTGGCGGAGGTGACGATGCATCTTGGGGTGTAGCTGGCGGTTGTAGGTTAGGGGGGATTTTTGTGTGTTGTTGTATTGTGCCGGTAGGCGTTGGTATGTTTGTTTATATATATATATATATATATATATATATATATATACATATATATATATATATATATATATATATATATATATATATATATATATATATATATATATATATATACATACAATATATAAAAAATCGATAATGACGGGAAAAAAAATCGATAATGGTTGGTTAGTAGGTTACTAAGGGGGTTTTTTGAAGCGAGTGGAGCCTTTTTGTGCTGGCGTGGGTGACGACGTATGTTGCGGTGTAGCTGGCGGTTGTAGGTTAGGGGGGATTTTTGTGTGTTGTGTTGTGTGTTGGTGTGTTTGTTTATACATATATACATACAATATATAAAAAATATAAAAAATCGATAATGACGGAAAATATAAAAAAAATCGATAATGGTTGGTTAGTAGGTTACTAAGGGGGTTTTTGAAGCGAGTGGAGTCTTTTTGTGCTGGCGCGGGTGACGACGCATGGGTGTGTACATTTTGGGGTGTAGCAGGCGAGTGTGCCAGCATTGAGAGGTGGGAGTGAAGTGTTAGAGATGTCACTATACTAGGACCAGCATCGAGAGGTGGGAGTGAAGTGTTAGAGACTTGACTAGGACCAGCGTCGAGAGGTGTGAGTGAAGTGTTAGAGACTATACCAGGGACAGCAGCGAGAGGTGGGAGTGAAGTGTTAGAGACGTCACTATAGCAGGTCTGGCATCGAGAGGTGGGAGTGAAGTGTTAGAGACTTGGCTATAACAGGTTCAGCAGCTAGAGGTGGGAGTGAAGTGTTAGAGACTTGACTATACCAGGTCTAGCATCTAGAAGTGGTAGTGAAGTGTTAGAGACCTGCCTATACTAGGTTTAACATCTAGAGTGACATGTTAGAGTTCGAGAGGTGGGAATGAAAGAGACATGTCACTATACTAGGGCCAGCGCCTAGAGGTGGGAGGGCAGTGTTAGAGACTTGACTATACCATTTTTTGTGTAGGTATTTTAATTGTTATGTGTTGTTGTATTTGTTTATACATATATACATACAATATATACATTAAAATATTTAAAAATCGATAATGGCGGGCTAGTAGGTTACTAAGGGCTTTTTTAAGTGAGAGTGTGGGGGGTGATGACTCATAGATGTGTTGAGGTGTAGCGCTGGAGTAAGACAATGTAAAAGCGGTGGGGTATAGGTGGTATTGGTTTTGTTCTCGTCTGGTAATTGTTGTGTGGTGTAGTGTAACTGATGGGTTTGGGTTTTTGTGTTGTGTATGAGTCGGCCTTGTGTTGGCGAGTACAAATAAAAGACTAGCTTATTGTGATGTTTATTGAGACCATTAGTACATTTTTTCCGCACTGCGTTTGTTGTGTAATGAGAACCTCCAAAAAAAAAAGTGTTTGTCTGGTGGTGTGTGTGCAGGTATTGGTGTGAATTACAACTAATTGGTGTTAGCTTTCTTGGTTTGATAGTCCTTTTCACAGTGTAAAATCACTATTGGTTATCTGTAGTGTTTTAAATAGTTTTGTTAAGCCATTATTTCTATAATATTTAGGGGTCATCTTGACGCTGTATAAACGCTAGATGTATATTTATCAGATCACCGAGGGCGTATGCGCATGCGCGCATAACTTCACACGTCAAAAAAATAAATAAAACTTTACAGGAGCGATTATATGTTGATTTTTCACTGTCACTTTTAAAGAGGTCATACCGCAGACTTGTTTAGATTGACCAATTATTGTGGAAGTAGTGTATTCTTAAGCAATAACAGGAGATTTTTGTGTATTTCATGAAAGTTTAGGTATAGGTACACTGTCCAAAAGTGATCTCATCAGAACGTTGTTATCTATGTGGATGTGTTGTAGACTTGTTACAATCAACAAGCCGATTTAGAAGTAGCTTTAACATTTTTATTGGAAGGAGTTGTGCTTTTACCCTTTTACATGAATATAACAACCGATTTGTTCCAAAACCTTCATGCAACTATGTTGCTACTTGACTTGAGAAGAAGGAATTTTTATAAGCACTCACTAAGTGAATTCCCTTTTTCCTACCTGCTATAGAATAAAGAGGAAAATATAAAATAAAAAAGGGATACCTTTTTATAGAGGAAGATGACTAATGATGAGAATATAAGACGATGAGAGGTGAAGTGGCATCGGAGGCAACTATGCTTTTGATGTAAAAATATGACAATGAATTCCCGTTGTTGGGTGAATGTAACTACATATTGAGATGGGCGCTGGGTCACGTGGTAGTTTTCTTTATTATTTATATTATATCATGAGTAATAAATCTACTCACCCCAATGTCCAGTTAGTGTTATGTAAATGACCCGCACACAGCCGTAGTCTCCAATATAAAATATACTGTCAAAGGCCAGGCTGGACAAGGTCAAATAGACAGTTTTATTGAACACAACTGTAGAGATACTAGATTATGGCGGCAACTAGATACTCCCTTAGTGTTGCAGGTTGCAATCGGAATAATATCGAGGCCATTTTAATAAAACTCAAAACACACGTGCTTTTACCCTCACTAGAAAGAAACGCGATCGATGGTCTGCGCTCGCGACGAAATCGTTGAGCGTTTATAAAATTCCGTAGCATATAGGTTTTTCTCGTTGCTTTTTTTGTTTGATTCCGTCTTTATTTATTTCAGAGGTCACTGTTATTTTGTCCTTGTTGGTTTTTAAGTTTGTACTTAATTTCTGTGGTCTTTAGACCGGGGCTTTTGCTCCTTTCGTTTTCTGGTCGTTTTTTATGTTCCTTCCTTAGTACATGTATGTTTGTCTGTTGTTTTGCTCCAAACTTTTTCCGCCCCTGACGGCAATCTGGTTAGCATTCTGTTGGACTTATCTGATCTTATTGTGCTACCAATATATGGATGTATACGAGTTGTCTTT
Organism: Oreohelix idahoensis; assembly: GCA_024509875.1. Classification (NCBI taxonomy): domain Eukaryota; kingdom Metazoa; phylum Mollusca; class Gastropoda; order Stylommatophora; family Oreohelicidae; genus Oreohelix; species Oreohelix idahoensis. The sequence goes on from JAMPIV010012021.1 coordinate 473,257, forward strand.
ACTCTTGTTAAATATTGTCTAATTCCTCTTATCTTTATTTTATACCTATCACCGATGACTTACAAGTGGTATTTAAGCTCTATCTATGCCTAATGCTAAATTAACACAAGACAAGTTATTAATATATTTGTTTAATATATAAATTTTAAATTATGTTTAGATATCAATAGTTAAAAGCTGACTAGGCCTACTACAAAACTAGCACATTTGAATTAAATTTAAGTTTGTTCACGCACGTGCTCACGCATGAAAAAGCTCCTATATCGACGTTCGTGACGTCGACATTTTTGAAAATGAGCGGGATTTCTGACTGGCAAACGCCAGCTTACCCTCACTAGTTATGAAACCAGATCGATAGAGGGTGACGCCAGGGCTAAATATAGCTATCTAGAAAAGCGTAATAAAAAATCTAACAGGCAGAGTTTTGGGTATTGGTAGACGGAAAAAAAAAAAAAGCCTATCTGCAACGGGATTTGCCTTTGTAAGACTAATATTTTACCTTTGTAAGACTAACCCTGCTGCTTATTTCTGTTCACGTCACAAGTTCAAAACACAACCGATCAATAGTAGAAATTATAAAAGAAACATTCCTTCGTTCGTGTGTTCGAACCCCTGTGACTTAAGGTTTCACTTTTTTCACACGGGCGATATCTGGTGATAGGTTTTATATTGGCTCCCAAGCGGTTCAAACAGGAGGCATCCACGGAAATGTAGTACATTAAATAATTATAACTAAGTATTTGTTCCAGTTATCAAACGGTTATCTCCTTTTTTTTGTTTGTCCTACAAGTTTCAAACTTTAGTAAAAGCTTTTATTCCAATCAGCAAAGATGGCCCCAAAATTTTCTCCCAGGTCTGCTCAAAGGTTCCAACCTGTAGGTAAATAGATCAGCTGTCAAATACTTCTTTAAATATTTCTTGCAGCTTTCCAAACTTTTCATTAAATTTTTTTTCATTAAATATTTTTTCCTGTTGTCAAAAAATTTCTTCCACTTGACAAATATTTCTTACCGTTGTCAAAATATTTCTTCCACTTGGCAAAAATATTTCTTCCACTTGTCAAATATTTTCTTACCGTTGTCAAAATATTTCTTACTGTTGTCAAAATATTTCTTCCACTTGGCAAAAATATTTCTTCCACTTGTCAAATATTATCTTACCGTTGTCAAAATATTTCTTCCACTTGGCAAAAATATTTCTTCCACTTGTCAAATATTTTCTTACCGTTGTCAAAATATTTCTTACCGTTGTCAAAATATTTCTTCCACTTGGCAAAAATATTTCTTCCACTTGTCAAATATTTTCTTACCATTGTCAAAAAAATTTCTTCCACTTGTCAAAATATTTCTTCCACTTGTCAAATATTTCTTACCGGTGTCAAAATATTCTTCCACTTGGCAAAAAAATTTCTTCCACTTATCAAAATATTTCTTCCACTTGGTAAATATTTCTTACCGTTGGCAAAATATTTCTTCGACTTGTCAAATATTTCTTACAGTTGCCAAATATTTATGCAAATGTTTTTTGTTAGCTGTCAAATATTTCTTCAAACGGGTCTTCCAGTTGTCAAATATTTCTAACAGTTGTCAAATACTACTAACAGTTGTCAAATATTTCTGCTAGTCGCCAAACATTTCTTCAAAGGCGACCATCTTTCATGCGGTGGATATGGCCAAGACAGCGTAGGCTTCCCTGTCTCAGCAGGCTATACAGGCTTTGAAGGCCAGCGCGTGACAACACCTCAACATTTGGCAATTTATCTTTCCACGAAAGGCCGAGGAGGTGGCGCAGACACGGTAGATGGCAGGTACTGAGCCTTCTTTCTTGCTTAGCATAGATTGTCCAGGTCTCACTAACATATAGAAGTGTACTGGTGATGCAGGTGTAATATACCGCAGCTTTGGTCTTCGTTGTATATATTGGTAGCACAATAAGATCAAATAAGTCCAACAGAATGCTAACCAGATTGCCATCAGGGGCGAAAAATGTTTGGAGCAAAACAACAGACAAACATACTAAGGAAGGAACATAAAAAACGACCAGAAAATGAAAGGAGCAAAAGCCCCGGTCTAAAGACCACAGAAATTAAGTACAAACTTAAAAACCAACAAGGACAAAATAACAGTGACCTCTGAAATAAATAAAGATAGGGAATCAAACAAAACAAGCAACGAGAAAAACCTATATGCTACGGAATTTTATAAACGCTCAACGATTTCGTCGCGAGCGCAGACCATCGATCACGTTTCTTTCTAGTGAGGGTAAAAGCACGTGTGTTTTGAGTTTTATTAAAATAGCTGAAAATGGCCTTGATATTGTTCCGATTGCAACCTGCAACACTAAGGGAGTATCTAGTTGCCGCCATAATCTAGTCTGCCTGTGACATATATCTCTATGGTTGTGTTCAATAAAACTGTCTATTTGGCCTTGTCCAGCCTGGCCTTTGACAGTATATTTTATGTTGGAGACTACGGCTGTGTGCGGGTCATTTACATAACACTAACTGGACATTGGGGTGAGTAGATTTATTACTCATGATATAATATAAATAATAAAGAAAACTACCACATGACCCAGCGCCCGTCTCAATATGTAGTTACATTCACCCAACAACGGGAATTCCCTGTCATATTTTTACATCAAAAGCATAGTTGCCTCCAACGCCACTTCACCTCTCATCGTCTTATATTCTCATCACTAGCTACACACACACAACACAACACAAAACCAAAATCATCCCCACCACACACCGATCATTAGTCATCTTCCTCTATAAAAAGGTATCCCTTTTTTATTTTATATTTTCCTCTTTATTCTATAGCGGGTAGGAAAAAGGGAATTCACTTAGTGAGTGCTTATAAAAATTCCTTCTTCTCAAGTCAAGTAGCAACATAGTTGCATGAAGGTTTTGGAACAAATCGGTTGTTATATTCATGTAAAAGGGTAAAAGCACAACTCCTTCCAATAAAAATGTTAAAGGAACTTCTAAATCGGCTTGTTGATTGTAACAAATCTACAACACATCCACACTGGGAAACATATGGAGAACAAGAGAAATCAAGCCCAACACGAAAATAAGAATCTTCAACTCAAATGTGAAGTCAGTCCTATTGCATGGCTCTGAGACATGGAGAACAAAAAACAACAACCAAAAAGCTAGACTTTTATAAACGGGTGCTTGCGTAGAATAGAAGGACTGAAATGGTATGACAAAGTCACAAATGTGGAATTGATGGCAAGAACCAGACAAGTGCCAGTGGAACAAGAGTTGAGAAGAAGACGCAGGCGATGGATAGGACACACATTGAGGAAACCTGTTGATAGCATTACAAGGCAGTCCTTGTTCTGGAATCCACAGGGAAAGAGAGGCAGAGGTAGACCAAAAAACACATGGAGAAGAGAACTGGAAACAGAGGTGAAAATGATGAGGAAAACATGGAAAGAACTTGAGCGGATGGCACGTCACAGGATGACTTGGCATGTGTTTGTTGAAGGCCTATGCTCCTTGGGGAGCTAAAGGGTATTGATTGACACACGCAAATAAAACATGTTTATATTCACTTACACACACGCAAATAAAACATGTTTATATTCACACTTACACACACGCAAATAAAACATGTTTATATTCACACTTACACACACGCAAATAAAACATGTTTATATTCACACTTACACACACGCAAATAAAACATGTTTATATTCACTTACACACACGCAAATAAAACATGTTTATATTCACACTTACACACATGCAAATAAAACATGTTTATATTCACTTACACGCATGCAAATAAAACATGTTTATATTCACACTTACAAATAAAACATGTTTATATTCACACTTACACACATGCAAATAAAATATGTTTATATTCACACTTACTCACATGCAAATAAAACATGTTTATATTCACACTTACACACACGCAAATAAAACATGTTTATATTCACTTACACACACGCAAATAAAACATGTTTATATTCACACTTACACACACGCAAATAAAACATGTTTATATTCACACTTACACACACGCAAATAAAACATGTTTATATTCACACTTACACACACGCAAATAAAACATGTTTATATTCACACTTACACACACGCAAATAAAACATGTTTATATTCACTTACACACACGCAAATAAAACATGTTTATATTCACACTTACATACACGCAAATAAAACATGTTTATATTCACACTTACACACACGCAAATAAAACATGTTTATATTCACACTTACACACACGCAAATAAAACATGTTCATATTCACACTTACACACATGCATATAAAACATGTTTATATTCAAACTTACACACATGCAAATAAAACATGTTTATATTCACACTTACAAATAAAACATGTTTATATTCACACTTACATACATGCAAATAAAACATGTTTATATTCACACTTACACACATGCAAATAAAACATGTTTACATTCACACTTACAAATAAAACATGTTTATATTCACACTTACATACATGCAAATAAAACATGTTTATATTCACACTTACACACATGCAAATAAAACATGTTTACATTCACACTTACACACATGCAAATAAAACATGGTTATATTCACACTTGCACACATGCAAATAAAACATGTTTATATTCACACTTACACACATGCAAATAAAACATGTTTATATTCACACTTACATGCAAATAAAACACGTTTATATTCACACTTACACACATGCAAATAAAACACATTTATATTCACACTTACACACATGTAAATAAAACATGTTTATATTCACTTACAAACATGCAAATAAAACACATTTATATTCACACTTACACACATGCAAATAAACCACGTTTATATTCACTTACACACATGCAAATAAAACACGTTTATATTCACGCTTACACACATGTAAATAAAACATGTTTATATTCAGTAAATAAATATTAGACAAACTTAAAGGTATGTTTTCAGGGACTTGTAAGAAATAAAGAAGTAGAAAACTAGACAACAGAAAAACAACAGACGTGAGTGGCTTACCCAGGACTCGAATCCAGGACCTTAAGTGCAACAACCCCGCCTAGCTATGCAAGCGAATCACACTATCCTCCCTGCCATCTAGGCATCACAAAAAAATGATGCTTCGACGACGGGTCATTAGTGTGACCCGCAACACATAACACCGGAAATTTTACCATGGGCAGTCCAGCCTATTAATGACGCAATCACTTCTGTTGTTCCCCTATTATACAGTATAGGCCAGACCACACAAGACAAAGACCTTAATACTGTGTCTAGTAAATGATAGGAAGGTCCTGGGTTCGAGTCCTGGGTAAGCCACTCACGTCTGTTGTTTTTCTGTTGTCTAGTTTTCTACTTCTTTATTTCTTACGAGTGCCTGAAAACATACCTTTATGTTTGTCTAATATTTATTTACTGTTTACAGGCCTCCGGTTTCCCTTCCTAATGTGTTATAAATGTTTATATTCACACTTACACACATGCAAATAAAACAACACCATATTATATTTAGTTTTATTTCCTTTACTTTCCTTTAATTGACAATTCCATTTTGTTGTTGCATTGTTTTCAGTAATACTTTGCCTTTCCTTATTGATCGAGTTCACAATTTTACCCCATAGCAATGCTTTAAAAACTATTAAGACATGAACAATCAAACAAATTATTCATTTTCTGTTCAACTTCCACCAATGAATAAAAGGAAAAAAAATAATTAAATTACAAAATAGGAACAATTCTTTCACCAAGAAAATAATTTTCTTCTTCCATACCTCATATTCTCTTTATGTTCAATAATGTTAAAATTTGTGCTTGCTAAACAAAATGATTATAAACTAGCGTAGACATTACTACAGCAGTGAGAATCAGATGTTTACCACTATCATGTGGATAAACAGAAAGAAACATACAAGAAACAATGAAATTATATGCTCATCTACTGCCGTTTCTCATATAAACTTTACACTGCATTTAAAAAAAAAAAAACCTGATGAAGATTTACCACTTATCATACAGATAATTAGAAAGAAACATACAAACAACCATTAACTTGTATGCTCATCTACCAGTGTTTTTTTCTCATATATACTTCACTCTGCATCTTTAACAAACAAAATGATGGTAAATACGACCATTGCTTGGAAACAGACATAAAGACATTTATAAAGTACACAACAACCAATTCAATGACAGGCACATCTCACTCCTTTTTTTAAATTTTATTTTTCCCTGTTATCTATAAGAAAATGTTTCACATTAGCTTGAATAATGGTAATCATACTGGAGCATTACGAAGTTCATGCAACAAAATTGGGAAAAATAATTACTCCCTGACTGACAATATCTCCATTTAATGGCGGCACCCTGACTTTTGGATGAATTCTTTGGCAAAAATTTAAAAAAAAAAAAGAAAGAAAGAAAGAAAAAACCTCTATTAAATAAGTAAAAATTAGCATATCACACTTGTACAAGCAGATATCCCAAAATATCTGCCTGGCCTGATAACCCTGTCATTATTACCAAGAAAATATTTACACGTTTACCTGATAAAAACACTTGAATTACCAACTAGACTAAATGAAACAATATCTAAGCCTGTATGCAAATAAATAAATACCTGAAAGTTGTAGCAACAACAACAAAAATTCACCCTATGGTAGAAAGATTATTCGACTTAATGCATGAGCGACCGGGTCGTCAAATATTTCTAACAAAGGTTAAACCCACAAATTTTAGATTACAAAACAAAAAATCTAAACATCCATCTGTTTATCAGAAGTGGTCAATGAAAGGCAATGATCATTATTAGTAAACAAGAAAGAATATGAGAACATATGTACACATATAGTAGGAAGAAACTTTACATTTCAAATGTGAACAATTAAGTAAAAGAAATACTCTGATTCATACGTAAAAAGCCCAAATAAGCTTACCAACGTATTTACAATACCTTACATTAAGCAGGCAAAATAAAACAATAATTTTTTATGGGGAAAACTGTTTTTTTTTTTTGTTTTTAAAGTAAAAAATAAAAACCAAATTCACATAAATGATTTGAGTCATGCAGCATACGGGGTAAAATTGTGAAAGTCTGAAACAATCAAAAAATGTAAAATCTAACACAGTATCCACTGATCTATGGACTGACCACCTCCCTCCACAGTATGTTACCTTCCCTATTTGTATAAATTAATAATGCCAAAAACTGTCAAGTTAACAGTATCTTATCAGGATGTTGACATTCAAGCAAAGTTATTCCAGTTAACTGATGACGCACACTGTAACACTGTGTTAGATTCCATACCACCCTGAAGTCCAGATTAAAAGTTACTGATATTTTTCAAAGTTGTGGTTCACGATATATAAAATTTTATAATCAAAATAGATTAATGCTCTTAGCATAAGAAAAACAAAAATATGTGTGGATTCACCACACAGATGGTTTAATAATTAACCATAAACTCATATGCAAGTCTGAACTCCCTCATTTATTTTTTTTTGGGTCTACTTCTCACGTCTTCATCGCAACTTTGCGTGTCTGCTAAATCACTCTTGACTTTCAACATCAACTGAAACCAACAGAAAAACATTTAGTTTGGTTTCAACTTGAGAACAATATTTAAATTAACACAGGCAACCTCAAAGAGGTTACGCACAACAGAAAATCCTTTCTTCTGAAATCATGCACACACCTGACACACTTCTGTCATTGGCCGCATTAACCCGTGACACACTTTTGTCATTTAGTCTCATATAGTGGTATTCTTCTGACACAGACACACACATTTATGGTTGCATTTAACATTAGGAAAACGTTTCTCTCTCTTACTCACAAACACTTACAAACTAATGGCAATGACTTTAACAAAAACTTGCATGGATGTCACACAAGTTACAGATGGAAAATAAATAATCAAATTAAAACGAAAAGCAAATAAAATAATGTGCGTGAAAATATTACTAAACATAATATTTTGAAATTAAAATTTTCAACTTCAAACCTACTGGCGTCTTGACATACAGAGTTGCTTGCAAACATAAGTCTCAGGGTCAAGAATGATGTAAAAATACACTATCTGATGGCAGGTTTTAAAAATGCAGTCCTCCACTGATAAATAACTTGATGTCCCCAGAAAATCATGATGTAAATAAGAACAGTGACATAATATAAAATATTTGTCAGCAATAGTCTGTTTCTATCTTTTCATTTAGAAAATTAAGTTTACCATAACATGTAAAAAGTAACACCATAATCTAGGTATCATATAATTACCCTCAGGAACATTATAGAGCAGTGCTCAGAATGGCAAAGACAGTTGTACATTAATTTAGTTGATTTTGAAAAGGCTTTTAACAGTATACATAGGGACAGTTTATGGAAAATACTGAGGGCTTATGGAATTCCAAGCGGCATAGTGTCAATCATAAAAAGCCTTTATGCCAACTTTACGTGCAGCATTGGGCAGAGCAACCTAACCTTTGAAGTGAAGACAGGAGTATGACAGGGATGCCCCTTATCAACCACTCCATTTTTAACAGTCATAGACTGGGTGATGCGCCAGACAACAGAGGGCAATCCAAGAGGAATAAGATGGACTACATTTTCTACATTGGAAAATCAGGAATATGCAGATGACATTGCACTGCTAGCACATTCACATCAACACATCCAGGAAAAAACGGATAGACTTAATAAGTATAGCCAGCAGGTGGGCTTGAACATCAACCTAAAGAAGAAAGAGGTCATGACGCTCAATGTAAGCAACCCTGAGCCCATATCAGTAAGGAATCAGCAACTGGAACAGACAGATCCTTCACATACCTAGGATGTACTGTAACACCAGACGGCGGAGCAAGCAAAGACATCAACAACAGAATGAACAAAGCAAGTCCAGCCTTTTTTAGTCTAAACAACATCTGGAAGTCCTCTCAGTACAGCACAAGCACAAAATTAGGATTATATCAGAGCTGTGTGCTTTCTGTGCTTCTCTATGGCGTGGAGAGCTGGAGAGTTACAGAGAAGGAAATGTCGAAATTGTCCTCTTTTCACACAACATGCCTAAGAAAAATTCTCCGAATCTTTTGGACGAATATCATCACCAACCAAGATCTGCTTACTCGGAGCAAGCAAGAGGACATGCACACCATCATAGCTGGCAGACGCTGGATTGGCCATGTCCTCAGAAGAGACCCCGATGCCATCACAAGAACAGCTATGCTATGGACCCCTGAAGGAAAACGAAAGAGAGGCCGACCAAAAACAAGTTGGCGGAGGACTGTGGAGGCTGAGATGCAAAGAATGAACCAGAGTTGGGGCACTGTACGAAGGATGGCCGCCGACCGAGCAAAGTGGAATCAATTTGTTGTTGCCTTACAAGACGCCACCAGGCGTAATGGCCACTGACTGCTTTGACAGTCGGCGGCTAAGGATCAAAGAAGAAGAAGATAATCTAGGTAACTTTTATGAAAAAGAAAAATAACCTATCCCATACATGACTACAAAAAACAAAAACTTACAGCGTGTCCCATAAATCTGGCATCCTAGCACATTATGGACACACATATTATGGACACACATAACACCAATGACTTAATGCACAGTGTGCTGGCTGACTGGGTATGACACCTGGATTTGTGCATTAGAAAAAATGGTTGACACACTGAGCAAGTTCTGTGAATAAAAGCTTTTTGGTTGCCTTTTGTTTTAGTACCTTTGCTATCATGCCTGACTTATAGAACATCCTGTATACTGTTAGAGCTTTAGTAGAAATGAAACTGGAGTAATCTAACAGACAACCTGGTAAGCCGTCGGTTTTCACGTAAGCTGTCAGTTTTGAAAAAAAGCTGTCAGTATAGGCAATGTTCTTTTTGTGTGTGTTCATCCATCTGTCCAATGGATATATGCATAATTTGTCTTCTTACCTTCATATTATGAAACTTTAGGAATCAAGAATAAACATATGGACATTTTCAAACTGTTTGCTTGCGACACAACTGAATCAACCAATGCCACTCTACACGCTATTATCAGTATGATGGACTTTTATGTAATACTGGCGGGAAAAAAAGAATTATAATAAATAACAACCACTTTGATGTGTGCATACTATGATGTGGGAGGATAAACAAGAGACAATGTACATTGAAGCAAGTCAGCACAGAACATCTCAAAAGTCAACTCAGCAATATATCATATTTTTTTTTGGTAAACATGGAAGAATGCATGTGTAATGAACTCTAATATTATGGTAAGTTGTAACGGATTATTAGGTGTGCAGTTTTAAACAGTACCATGGCGGTGGAAAACTTGCCCCCTAAAAAAACAAAAAAAGTAATATTTCATAAATACACATTTCAAACAGTGAACACCTTACAGATATAAAATCTACATCAATAACACACTAACTGAAAAAACAAACAAATCAACAAATGTTGATATAAGTTATTTCAAGTATTTGACACAATGACTTTGAGGACATGAAACCCTTCAATACATCTCTTCTTCAAATTTCCAGTCTTCCTACAATTTCCCTATAATATTTCACTCGCTCTATTTAATTTTTCAGCTCTCTGTGATTCACTCTCTCACGCAAAACTGAATTCACCAAACCTTTCCTGGCCACACACAAGTTTATCACAATGAGTTTTGATGACAGGGGCCACAGAAAATGGTATTAACGTGGAGGGTAACACACAAGCAGACATTTATGGTGAGTTTAGCTTTGTACAGTAACAGCAAAAGTTAACGAGTCATACACAGGAGTGAGTACATGATCATACAATAAACACTGTTGTCCTGGTCATTTATACTTGAAACCTCACAACTTCATGTCAAAGTTTAAAACACACACTCCTTAAGGGCGTCTGTTTAAATAGGGACCCAAAGCCAAATTTTGGATCTGGTAATTTTATAACAGCAAGCAATCTCTGAAGGACTGAGTAGACTAGAACCAGGCCACAAAGAAGACGGTAGTAGCATGGTGCTTTCACCAACTAAACTCTACACCCCAGGACAGATGAAGATCGACTACGTAGTAAGTATTAGCAGATGTTATAACTGTTGCTTAAATATGTTAATATATATATATGAACACACATACAGCTATTCTGCATACTGGGTGTCCCAAAAGTCTGTTCTCATGAGGAATATTACGTTAATATCATTATAATTAATAAATGAATATAGAAATAAAAATGACAACATGTTGAACTGAACCATCACCAATCAACAAAGATGGATAGATGTATGTATGCATGTATAAAGAGCTCAAATGAACATCTGTACAAATAATGTTAATCAATGTTTTTTTTTTTTTTACCTATGAGAACAGACTTTTGTGACACCCTATATTAATGAACGCTTCAAATCAGTCTAAACATTAAACTTTAAAACATCTCTCTCACAATGTAATAAACTTGAGGGTACTGTAGTTAAAAATGTTACCACCTATTGAAAGAATACCAAATCTACATGCACTGCCTTGACTACAATACAGGTTTGTAACCCTTTATCTGAAATCGTTGGGAATAGTTTTGTTTCGGAACTGTTCAAAAAGTAGCTAAAATTTACCTAAAATAGTCAGAAATCGCCTAGAATGTGATTAAAATAGTAGCTGAAAGAAACTTTTGATTTTCAGAACATTTCAGTTTTTGGATAAAAAGTTATAGATTTGTACGTGGAAGAACACTTCAAATATAAATAATGTGCTAAACTATTTAGACCACAAGAGCTGTCATAACATCAACAGTTGGATCCAACATTTTCTGTCTCTAACGTTTATGGTGCACTATTTCCTGTCCATCTTTTAATGCACCTTTCCAATGCTATTCTGTGTTGCCATTCTTCTACGATCTACTAGACATAAGTATTTCAGCCTTCCTGTGTTATGTGGTATATAAAGTTAACAGGAGCTCCAGAGCTTGATAAATCACTTCTCTCAAGCATGCAATGACCTTGGCCTCACAACAAGTCTAAAGAAATCAAATGTGCTGAATCAGGATGTGGATGCTGCACTAGTTACTTCTAGCGATAGATATGAATTGGTAGTGGTGCATAATTTCACATACCTGGGGTCTACCTGGACACAGAAACTGACAAAATTGAAACCATCATTGCCTGTCTCACAACACATGTTTGGGGAAACTTCAAACTCACAATGAAGACCAAAGCTGTAGTATATAAATACCTGCATCACCAGCAGACGTTCAAAGATGTGTGCAAGAGAGACATGAAGGCACTGGATGTAAATCTAGCAACCTGGGAGGATGAAGCAGCCAATCACATCAACTGGTGATGTTCCCTACATAGCCACCTCAGATTGGGCAAAAAGAAGCTCTCACAACAAGCAGAAGAGAAAAGAATATGCCGAAAGGAACACCAGACAAAACAAAAAAAAAACAGCTGTGGCCATGACCTTAAGGGCAGATTCTCACAGTCGGTTATGACTGAAGGAGGCTACTAGGCTAATACTTGTTAATATTAAAGTTATATTAGTGAGTGAGCCTATAAATATCTGGGATATTCTCTTCTTCTTCAACTTCGTTCACCTTCAGATGTTGGGCACCTTTAAAGCAGATGTGCGACAGTCATTTTATAGGTGCCACAGTCACACTCATCAGTAGTTCCTATCTTTAATTTGTTGAACAGATGGTATCTCAATCTGTTATTACCCGTGCAAAGTTTGAAGATTACCACTTGTTCACTTCTGCTGAGCTGGTAATATGGATAATTTTTACCTGCGCTTGATAAAACTCTTGGTCTCCTCATAAGTTATATTTTTGTCAAGTTGAGGAAGCTTTCCCCTTCCTTTGCCAATCTGTCAGTCTCTTCATTTCCAGGGATGTTGCAGTGAGAAGGGATCCACTGTATCACAACTCTTTTGTATTGCTGACATAGTCTGTGAAGTGTTACTCTTAGGTCATCCAGTTCAGCATTTCTTTGACTTTTCAGCATTGTAATCACTGACATCGCATCTGAGAAGATACCTACGTCTCTCTGAGCTTTCTTCTGTCATTAGGATTTCTGCTGCAGTTTTTAAGGCCTCTGCTCTCAAGTTACTTGAAAATGTCCCTGTTGCGACTGCCATCTTTTTTTCTGTGCCATTGCTTAAGCTCAGAAAGACCCTCCACCCCCATCTTCTGTTGCATTAGAATCCATCTGTGTATGCATGGATCCAGGTGTTGCTTGGGTAATGTTTTTCTATATATTTTGTGGTTAGGACTTTCCTTTCTGTTTCATTTTGGTTGTTCTTTCTCTCAATACCAGGAGCATTTTCTATCATTTCAAGGAAGCACTGTTGTTTCCAAATTGGTAGCTTGTATGCGGTACATATGGGCATAGCTGTTGATATTGCATGGGGTATTCAAGGGTTCTAGATTCTATAGTTGCATAAAGTGTCATGAAAAATGACCACTGTCAATGAGGCAATTTATTTTTTTTTTGGTGGGGTGCTTAACAGGCTGTGTGTCCTGTCACAAGTCTCTTGTAGTGAGGCAGTTCAGATCGTATCTGCTTCAAATCCCCAGTGAGTCAATCACTTCTGTTGTTTAGTGTCCTCCTTTCTATCATACGAGTGCCTGCTATTTACCTGTACGTGTTTATTTATTTACAGCTTACAGCACTGTTGTCTTCTAGCTAGCTTGGCTTAACCCTTTGAACCCGAGGTCCCGAAATTTCAGTCCGTGTGTAAAAAATCCATTCCCCGAGCGACCGCAATCTCGGTCTGGGCACACCTAGCTTAGCAATACGGGGCCGGAATGGAAAAGTGTGAAACATAATGACGTCACGAAGTACACATGTCTTGTGGAATGTTACTCTAAAATGGCGGCGCCCAAAAAGTGATAATATTTTGCAATTTTTTAATTGTTTTCATAATTAAAAGGCGTGTTGAAAATCCAGGAAATAGCCATTCTAAAAGGCTATCAACGGAACAAGCAGTTGAACTTGTGCTCAATGATTCGGAGGATGATGAATATAGATTTAGATGGTGATCGAGTGACGGAACTTGTGAATCAGATTATGATCCAGCTAGTTCTAACCCTGTTCCTGGCCCCTCAGGGGATCAGGCTATGGTGCAGGGGCGTGGAAAGGGGTATATCCCACATAATGTATCAAGTAAATTTGGTCTCACAACTGTGGATGTTCAAACTCCTCAACTTTGTATTGACTACAATACATTCATGGGTTGCTGCGATGTCAACGACCAAGTTTGTCGTCTCAGTAAAACGCACCGGCATTATCGCTGGCCTTGACGGCTCATAGTGAAATTTTTTGCTCAGGAGCCCAGGGGAATGGGGTTTTACGGGCTGGGTGGCCAGGGTTCAATGGGTTAACTCTTTGACTCTAGACCAACGCTCTGAGCATTGCAAAATTCAACACGCCGTGCCAGAGCAACGCTCAGAGCGTGGTTTTTAGTTTATCACGAATAAATCCTAAAAATCATCCGTTTAATGCAGTTCATATTTTAAAACTCATAGAATGATTTCCGCTACTATTTAAACAGCTAATCTGACTGTAGTTAAGCAGCACATGTGCGAGTTTTGATGTTATTATCACAATTTTTGTGACGATTCGCGTGTTTGCATTTTTCGTTGTAATTGCTAGAGAAATATGTCATGCTTTATATTTACATTTTCTAAGTCTCCTAAGCAAATAATTGTGTCAAACTACTTTGAAACATTGCTGACATTAATGATGATTGTTTGGTAGTCACGGTTCGTTGACAAAATACGCAATCTGTGCAGAAAAGCTAGACACACTAGATTTAGTTGATGAGTGGGTGTAGTCATATTCTGGCCGATCAAAAAGCAAAAAAACTAGACCTACCATAACATCTAATCACTAGTTCTTGGTAGAAGATGAAGCTAGGGATACTATTAAAACATTAAACAAGAGTAAAAAAGTTTTTATATGACGTTATTATTCTTTATTTGTTTGAAAATTACATAATGCATGATTGCATAATTTATTTTTTTCTTACAAGGGACCACAGAAAAACTGGTGTGAATAACACTAAATGTACTAATTGGGGCCATAAGCATGTTTTTTTTTGCTTTGTATATGGATTAACTTGACGTTTGAAGACTAAAAAGAAAGTTTTATTGTCTGCAACAGTAATTTGTCTTTGGTAAGATCGTATTCTACAGTTTTTAAGAGTCAGGTATCCAGACCTCCAGGACAGCTGATAGTTCACTGGGAGTACATCGGACTATCTCTGAAGGACCGAGGATTAGACTGGAACAACTTTTTAGTGTTTTTCAATTTTACATGCAAAATGTTTTAAGTATAATGAACACACTTGTGTTAATACTACCAAAGACGTTATATATTACAATTTTCTGTCCATTTCCCTACAGTTTGGTATATAATAAGTACATGTTCACAGAAAAAGATTAACATAAAATTTACACTAAAAGTCAGTACACTTCACCGTTTAGAATTCTTCAAAAAATAATTATGGCACAGGGTGGAAAATAATTATGGAGTCAAAGAGTTAAGCTTCTATTATATGAACAACTTTGTATTTAATCACAGGCACACTCTGCCCAACATTTTTTTATGGTTGTCAACCATGCACAATTCTGACTCCCTCACTACCCTTCAGCTCCTGCTGGAGCATAAACCTTCAACTACTTCACATCAAGTGTTTCTGTCCTGTGCCACTCATTCAAGTTCTTTCATGTCTACTTTATTCCCCTTGACGTCTGTCCCCACTTCCCTTTTGTGTGTGTCCTCTATTTCTTATACCCTTGGAATTCCAGAACAGAGACAGCCTTGTAACGCTAACAACTGATTTCCTCAATGTGTGTCCTATCCAACGCCAGCACCTTTCCCTCACATCTTGTTCCACTGGTATTTGTCTGGTCCTAATATCACCATTCCTTTGCACTCCTGCTAATCTTCTCCCTTTGGCAACCTGACCAGACACCTCTGCCTCCAAGCCTACTGGTACCTGCTCTCTATCTCTTCCAAATACTTTGCACATCTTTGCTGAGGTATCAAATCTGCCCTGAAGGCCTCCACAGGAATTGCCATCCAGACCAGCAGCCATTTCATTTCTAAGATTTATGGCTTTCTTTATTTCTTCCTCAACTTGTTTTTCACCATTAACTTGCAACACCTCCTCTGTTGGCTGGCAACACCTCCTCTGCTGGCTGGCAACACCTCCTCTGCTGGCTGGCAACACCTCCTCTGCTGGCTGGCAACACCTCCTCTGCTGGCTGGACGTCTGGGGGATACTGTGGAGCTGGTCTGCCCAGGAGCTCTCTGAAATGTTCTGCCTATCCCTTTATCTGCTTTCCCATGTTGCCAAGCAATTTTCCCACTTCTATCCTTGACAAAGGGCATGTGAATACTTATACCAAATTGTATGATTGCACAGGTCCCTGGCCACAGCTCCCTCAGCTTGCCCTACCAACTTGTCAGTATATTTCCTCTCATCTCCTAACACCTCTACCTATCCCCTCATTTGCCCCTACACACAGTATGAATCTTGGCTCTGAAACCTTCAGCCCTGCTTCCATCCAAATCTGCTCTCTCATTTGTTATTTCTTCTTCTTGATGATTTCTGTTGCCATCCATTCTCTGTGCTGGCATTCTCATATTTGGAGAACTTCTCCATAAGCTTCACTTCAAACATTTGTTATCTATTGCCAGTAGTCTTGTTTGTCTGTTTCTTGTCCATCATATTGTAATTTAAACTTTGGTTACGGAGCAAATGTTTGCTTCACTATAAATCTGACAGCATTTTGTTTGTCTCACTTTTCAGTATTTACAAAGTGCTGGTTCAGCATCAGAGCCCACAAATCATGTGACAAAGTTTCATTTTTCATACTTATAAATGCATCAACTTACTTCACTTTGTCAACTGCCCCATCCACATCATCATTACTACTTGGTATGACAGATGTCATGTCCGCATCATCATCACTCCTTGTTATGACAGATGTTATGTCTGCATCATCATTACTTCTTGTTATGACAGATGTCATGTGTGCAATGTCATTATTCCTTGTTATGACAGATGTCACGTCCGCATCGTCATCACTCCTTGTTATGACAGATGTCACGTCCACATCATCACTACTCCTTGTTATGACAGATGTCATGTCCGCATCATCATAACGCCTTGCTATGGCAGATGTCATGTCTGCACTGTCATTATTCCTTGTTATGACAGATGTCTCATCTACATTATCATCACTTCTTGTTATGACAGATGTCCCGTCCACACCATCATTACACCTTGTTATGACAGATGTCATGTTTTCATCATCCTCACTCCTACGCCTGCAGCAAATAATACAAAGACAAAAACTCCATATTCAGTTCAGCCCTGGGTTCCTCTATCTGTCTTTCATTCTTGAAAGCTGCTTCAAAGACGTCCCTGTATATACATGGGCTCCCTTTCTTTGAGTTACCAGTAGACTGCCAGCGGTATCATCCTGTCCACACATTGCCTACAAAAAGATTCATACTTTTATGCTGACTCACATAAGCTGACAATGCACAATGAAGAGTTTTCGTTAAGAACGAGCATTTCGAGTTGACTCATCAGATACAGGACACTCTTCCGGACATCAGCGCCAAGAGGACTTAATTTGATGAGAAATGTCAAAACTGCCATGCAAGTCTTAGGTCATTTAGCTTCATATCACTTTTGAATGCTGAGGGCCAACTTAGCTGTAGACTTCTTTATTTCTTCCTCTTTTTTGTTGTTGTTATAGGTTACGATTCAGTTTACAATAAAATGTACGAATAACAAAATGTAATTCTGAAAGTAACACGGTCAAATGTTCAAGCCTTCTAGCACCTGAAATAATAAGAACTACAACAAATGCTTGATGAAAATAAATGTTCTCAATAAAGTTGTTTTAAAAGGGCAAGCCTCATCCCTGTTACCTGTGAGCTAATTTAAAATAAAATATCGTCAAACAATTTTTTAAACTGTAATAACATTCAGCAGAATCTATCATTTAAATACAATTTACCAGAGATGGTATAACCTCTGTGAAACAGAAAGAATAAACCTGCTCAGACTGCTAATAATGATCAGAAAAGAGCTAGGCAACACAAGGAGCTGACAACAGCTAACACATGTGACAGCTGTTGGCTAAGCAAAGTTTATCATCCGACACAAAGATATTAAAACAGCTTTTAAGTAGCTTTACAAGTATTCCAAAATGCCTGGCAGACCCAATTCACCAGCATTTTGGACAAAAATTATGAAGAGAGGAAGGGAAGAAAGATACCAATACACTTACAATTTTCATATTCAATATTATGGTGATGCTGTACATTAGCAACAAAAAATTCTGATTATTATTTTACACTAAACTCACCAAACTTTATCAGTATATTTAAAAAAAAAAAAAAAAAAACCTGTGGCTGAGAACATATACAAAATAACTATATAAGCAAGAGAAAGTGTACTGACCAAATAAATCCAGTCACACAGAAAATTATACTTACTCAATAAATCCAATCACACAGAAAGTACACTGACCCAAAAAATCCTTTCGCTCAGAAAAGTACACTGACCCAATAAATGCAGTCACATAGAATGTACATCTGATTCAATGAACCTAAGTTACACAGATAGATAAGGAAGCTGTTTCTTCCTACTCTTTTAATATCTCCACATTAAAAAATATCTACATAACCAAAATGATTGTGGCATCAGCTAAGACAGACAATGAGCTATGAAAAAAGTCTATGCCCACACCTTCTTCCCACCCCGCCGTACAGAGTAAAGAAGAAACATATAGTACATTACGTCTAGAGCTCAAATTCAATATGAAATATTAACATTTTTAATGAGGAATTCAAACTTGAAAGCGCGCCAACAAATAATTAGAAAACTGTCACTTTACGAAAGTGAATAGCCTATACAACAAGTTCTTAACTCCACCCAACAAAACTGTAATATCTCCAACTACTAGAACAACAGATAATTGGCGTGGAACAAATGTCAAACAATACTTAAAATACTCTGAATGGATTAATAGCAAAATGAGACGCCCATGTAGGAAACACAGGTAAAGTCATACAATGTAACATTACTTATCAATCAATTAACCATTATCTGTTTTTTGCTTTTTGACAAAATTTTTGTTTTAAAAAAGGGGGAAGAAATAATTCTTCATTATTTACATTGGCTTAAAAAAAAAATATGGAAGAATCAGCTTTCAATGAGAGTGGCAGATGAGTGATTATGATGTTGAGTGAGAGTGGCAGATGAGTGATTATGATGTTGAGAGTGTGTTATGATCAGTAATGATGATGAGTGATCAGTACAATGATGAGTAAGTGATGATGTTGGGAGTGTGTTATAATCACTGATAATTGACAAGAATAATTATGTGATAGACAGCTAGGAAATGAAACTACAACCAATCACATCCAAAGAGTAATTTATATTCAGAATGAGAGATGTATTAAAAACAGATTGTTAACGTTACAAATAACATGTTACAGCAGTAAAACTGAAGACAGTAGCCTTTAAAACTGGTGGCGGCTACACATAAATTAGTCTGTGTAGCAGGCTTTGAAGTGTGGATTTTAGAATGCTTCCATCTAAAAAAAAAATTCTGCACATACTTTACTTTTATGAAATTCCATAAAAACTGTCTAAATTTGACATATCAATGTGCTATAATTTTCGATATAAATATTAAATATTGTCAAATTTTACTCACATCAAAATGCTACAATTTCCCAATAATGTTTAAACTGCCTAATTTTACTCACAGTAATGTGTTGTAATTTCCACAATAAATGTTAAAACTGACTATTTTAGTCCTTTTGATGTGCTATAACTTCCACAATAAACTTTGAAAATCAAATTTTATTCACATTAATGTGCTGTAATTTCCACAATAAATGTTAAAACTATCTAAATTTACTCCTATCAATGTGCTACAACTTCCACAATAAATGTTTAAAAAAAAAAAATAAATAACAATTTTGTCCATGCACGTAAGACGTCATTTGCTGCAATCAAAAACCATCCTTCCTCACTGTGGTTGATTTTGTTTTTCCACCTCTTGCTATGCACAGGGGATAGAAAATCAACAAATATTCCTGCTTAATACAGCAAGTTGTAACAGCACACATGACAACAGTACAGAGACAATATATGCCAGGTTTTTGTCATCCTACCTTGTCAAAGCCATGTCACAACATATTCAGGATTACCAGTTTGTTAAAATTCACTGGCTCAAATGATATTCACACAACATTCACATGAGATATTTACATTCAAAATATGATAACAGAGCTCATTATTTAACACTACACCAAATGAAGAATATATATCTATGAACATAATGTTGAAACCATAAGCATGATATAGTGATATCTTTTTAGTATTCTTCATACAAACTATGTTTCGATCGCTGATGACATTCAGATCACATTTAACAGCCCCACTGTTTTTTAAGTTCACTCTTCCATTGTCATGTCATAATCAGGTGGTATCTTTTCCTCTACAGTCCTGTAAGGCTAGTATCAAAATAATAAAAACTTACCGATTAAACTCTTTGGCCATTACAGCATGCAAAAAGACAATTAGAAGTGAATGTTCTGCTTCTGTTTAGACAACCACCATCAGTTAGATGTTTTCACATAATGGCATGACATATAAAACAAGAAAACCCTGGGAGGAATACTGACAACATGGTAAACCTGTAAAGACTAAATCGTATGGTGGTATGAAAGATCCCCGATCATTCAAGCTTTGAAATATCTTAACTATTTACATATCATGCAGACACACTAGTACCATTCACCTGGTTCAAAACAAAATGAAAAAAAAAGACATCTACTGCAACACTGTTGTTTTACTACAAAGACATCTTACCTACTTAACAGTGATAGTATGTAATATTTTGATGGGGGCAGGCCCCACCACTACATTCTAAGCCTATGTCACCTTAAACAAAATTATTGTAAAGCATTTTGGTAATGACTGAGCCACATTTTTTAGAAAGATGTGACCAGACATTAAGCATCTGCTTCACAAACACAGTTCATTTATACCACAGATCTTGTTCATCAGTAACTCAGAAGCTGTATGTGCTATACTAACTGGTACATAGCTTGGCCAGTACTACACTAACTGAAACAAATTGTGAGATCTATAATTATCTGTTTGGCACCTCAAAATGGCTGGCATAATTTTAGAGAAGGTACAATTTACTTTTCAAAAAGGACAAATATACAAAATACTCCGTGTTAAATAAAATAAGTGCAAGGTATATTCTTCTTCTTCTTGCGATCGCATCTTTGATGATTACACCGTCAGACGAGTTCTCATGATGAATTCGACTGTTGTTTGAAGTTCCTCTTTAACTCCATATAGCTTTGAGTTTAGTGTTGAGTCATTGGGCCAGTATATCTTTCTTAACTGGTCATACAGAGGACAGTCCTGTAGAACATGCTCAGCAGTTTGTTCGTTTAATCCACATGTGCACAGTGGTGAAGCAGACAATCGTAGCTTGTGCATGTGTTTATTCAGTTTGTTATGCCCTGTCCTCAGTCGAAAAATAGTTATCTGTCCCTGCCGGTCGAGAGTGTGATAGTCGTCTTTGGGTTGGTTCTGTTCTCTTCTGATAGTCAGGATAGCTCTCTTTTTCTCAAAGTATGTGACTTCATTATCTTCTTGTTCACATTCTCCTCCCTTTTTTGCAAGTTTATCTGCCTTTTCATTTCCGGGTACACCACAATGAGATGGTACCCACTGAAGTATGGTTCTCTTTTTGGCAGCTACCTTGTTTAGTTCATTTCTCAGATGCGGGAGTTTACCACCCTTGAGAGCTTGCAGGACAGACAGTGCATCTGTGAGGATGACTACCTGGTGGCAGTCAGAGTTGGTGTTATAAATCATATTTGCAGCTTGCTCTAGAGCTTGAACCTCAGCTGTATAGTTGGAACAGAATTTACCAGTGGGAATGTGCCTAGTCTCATAGTGGTTGTCAGGATATGAGATAAAGATACCGGCACCTCCATTCCTAACAGCATTAGTTGCTGATCCATCTGTATAGGCATGTATCCATGATTGATCGGGATAGCTTTCTTGGATCATACTCAATGTAGCAGTTCGTTTTTGCAGATCATTATACTCACATCCACTTGTGAGACCACTGACTGATGTATTAATTTGGAGGGCACTGCTGGCCTGCTCCCATGGTACAGGGTATAGGGTGGGCTTCAGTGGTGTTGTCTTCATGGATAGGTCTTCTTGATGCTGTCTTATAAGTCTTTTCCCCCGATGCACAAAGCTGCTACGCTTTAGACGTCCCAATGCCAGATCATCTAGTCTTGCCTTCATTGGGTGCATTGGCATAGTACTTTTCCATCTGGATCATGGTTTTTGTGTCTCTTCTATGGGACAATGTCTGTAATCCAGCAACCTTCTGCATCTCTGTTATTGGTGTAGTTTTCATGGCTCCTGTAATGAGCCTGAGAGCTTGATTTTGCACCTTGTCAAAAGACTGCAGATGTGAGTTAGCAGCTGATGACCATGCTGCTGAGCTAAACTCTAAGTGTGGTCTTATTACTCCATTATAAATCTTCTTTAGATTTCGTTCATTTGCTCCCCAGTTGGTACCTGCTAATTTTCTGAGTATGCCTAGTCGTCTTCGGGCCTTTCCTTCTGCGTTTTCAATATGCTTATTCCATGTAAGCCTTTGGTCAAATGTCACCCCAAGATAGGTGGGGTAGCTTTCTTCCTTGATCACGGTTGTCCCTAGGTGTATGTTAGCTGATTTGTCCTTGGGGGCGAGGGAGAACAGTGTTGTGGAGGTTTTGTCTGTGTTTATTGTGATAAGCCATTTCTCTGCCCATGACACTAGCATGTCTGCTGCCCGCTGCATTCTATAATTTGCTGTGGTGACATTTTCATCAGCGCACCAGAGTACTAGGTCATCTGCATATAAGGCAGCTTTCACTCCTGCAGGGAGATCTTTCACCAGGTCATTGATGTAAACAAGGAAGAGTGTTGGGGAAATTACTCCTCCTTGAGGTACCCCCTGATGGAGCAACACTTTTCTGCTCTGCAGACCGTCAAGAGTGACTCTAGTTCTCCTGTTATGCAAGTATGACTGGATCCATTTCATCATGTTGCCTTGGATTCCACTTCTCCTAAGTTTTGCAATGAGGCCATCTTTCCACACCTTGTCAAAGGCCTGCTTGAAGTCGACCCAGATCGTTAGGACCTTTTTTTTCTTCTCCTGGAAGGCATCTTCTATTGCTTGAGACAAGTAAGTAACTTGGTCTTCTATACTGTAGCATTCTCTAAATCCAGCTTGTTCCGGCACCAGGATCTGCTCAGACTCTAAATACCATTTCAATCTGTGGTTGACTATTCGCTCCATAGTCTTCCCAACACAGCTTGTGAGACTGATTGGCCGGTAACTTGCAGCCTCGGTCTTACATTTCCCTTTCTTTAGTATGGGTATTGTGATGGCTTCTCTCCATACTTGGGGTACCGTTCCTTTCAACCAGCTGTGGTTGAATATCTCAAGCAGTTTTGTCTTTGCTGCTGAGCTCAGATTTACTAGCATTTCGTTGCTGATTTTGTCTGGGGGCCGGGTGACTTTTGAAACTTAAGCTTGGAAATAGCCTTCTGTAGTTCTCCTAGTGTGATGGGTTCCCTCATTGGGGCAGGAGTATCTGTCTGTCCCATGGTTGCCAGTATTTCTTTTCTTATCTCTCTCTGATGATCTATGTTAATGGGTAAGTTGCTTTCTGAACTGTATCTTCTAGCAAACAAGTCTGCAGCTTGTTTTCCTCTGAAAAGTTTGCCACCTTCATCCAATGTGATAGTCTGCCTAGGTGAGGAACGCTCTTCATTTAGAGACTTGACTAATCTCCAAAGTTTCCTGCCGTCTTTCTCAAGGTTCAGCGATGCCGTTTTAGTTCTCCAGCTTTTCCGTTTTTCTTCTAGCTTTGTTCTCTGAAACTCTGCTACAGCCTTTTTCCATTTGTTGTGCGCTTCCCGTGAAGGCTGCGACTCTGCGTCCTTTCTTGCCCTGTCCATAGCTTCCTGACGTTCTTGGAGTTTGCTGGACCAGTATGGTATGTAGTTACGCCGGCATCCTTTGGGAATGGTTTCTTTTGCAGCTTGTAGTATGCATCTGTTGAAGTCTTTTACCACTTCATTAATGTCTCTGTTCTGTACCTTGAGGGTAGACAGCAGCGTGTTCACCTGATGCCTGAATAAACCCCAGTTGGCTTTTTTGTAGTTCCATCTTGTAATGGCTGGGCCTGTACTGAGAGTTGCACTCTGGACAGTAAGAAAGATTGGGCGATGGTCGCTTCCCCCTAGTTGGTCTCCTACTTCTCTACTAATAGATCCAGCTATATCTGGTGTGGAGAAGGCAAGATCTGGTGTTGAAGTTGTGTGCCATCCTCTGGAGTAGAAGGTAGGAGTATCTGTGGCATTATTGACTAGGATTAGGGAGTGATCATCTTGCCAAGTTTCAACCTCTTCACCTCTGTGATCCAGATGGTTATAGCCCCAGCTCTGGGAGTGGCTATTAAAGTCTCCAACTGCTATAAAGTTGGTGGCTGGTACCTGTATAGAGCTGAGACTCAGGGGTTTGTTGTTGTTTGGACAGTAATAGTTCAGGAGTTCTATTTCCATCTTGTCTACCTTTATCTGCAACAGCTGATATTCTGCTCCATCCATGAAGGTTTTCCTTTCGTGTGCAGGAATGTTATTCCTTACAAGAGTAAGTACTCCTCCTTTTCGTCTATCTTTTCTGTCGGATCTGAAGCATTGATATCCCCTTATTTTAAAGGTTTGATCTGCTTTCAAGTGAGTCTCTTGGATACAGCAAACACTGACTTGCTTCTCATACAAGATGTTTTCCAGCTCTGTCTTTTTGCTGTATCCAGCCTGCTTGCTGTTCACTCCCTCTGCATTCCAGTGCATCATGACAAGTGGCACTCTGGGTTTCTCTTTTTCTGTTTTGTTTTGGTCAGTAGTTCTCCTCCGCCGTCTGCTGACTCCACAAGACGGTCTAGTGGGTCCTCCAGTAGCTGAGGGTGGGCTCTGTCGAGGCTCAGAGCCCGGCACTGCCCCTGCCTGGTGGAGCTCCACAGGGCGAGCACCAGTACGAGATTTATTTGACGGTGTACTCTCCATAGAAAAAAAAAGCGAGTTGCGTGATACTGTGGTTTCCGGTGCGCCTTCTGGCCCAGTATCTATGACTTTAGCACCTGTTCAACGGGAGAGTGGGCTCATCCCTAATCTGTTTATGTTCCCAGTAGTAGACTATTCGCAAGCAGCCTGGGGGTGTCACTGCTCTGCGCGGACCTTGTTTACCGAGGCGGCGTCCGAGCTCGTATGGTGAAAATATGGTTGCATTATCTTCAAAATAGCCCTGTCTTTCCTGCCATCCTGCAACTTTGAGTTAGGGAGTTCTGAGCTCCAGTCTCTTTCCCAGGCATTTTATCCTGGCCTGGCACGCATACAGAGGACCCCACTTCTGGTTCTAAGTTAGCAGTTGGGGATAGTGGGGTAGCACACTGTGCATTCCCCGTCATCCAGGGGGCTCTCCAACTATGCAGAGCTTGCACAATGCTGTGCTCTGGTTCTGGGCTCACCCAAGGAATCCTCACGTCCTGCACAGAGCCACTTCCAGATACCCACCACCTGCCAACCCCCCATTGTAGAAATCTCCTGCATGCGGCCATCCAGTCAAGAGCCAGTATTAAGTCTGGTGCCCAAGTGATCCCCCCAAGCTCAGTGTGCAATTCTGGGTTCTCATCATGCTGCAACACAGGGGGGATTGTGATGCTCAGCCATCTCTCTCAACTCTGCACCGATAAGTGACATTGCAAGGTATATAATCTTCAGCCATATATTATATATTACATCTTGTCATGTACAATGTATTTATATTATTTATCTTGTGGCAAACCTTGATAGTTATATTAGCTTTTTTCTGTTATTTTGTGTGTGACAATATTTATTTCTTCATAATCTTAAGCATTCTCTTTAAAGAAAGATATGAAGGTAGTAATTTTCATTAAAAGATCAAAATAATCTGCATAAAAATTGTGGTTTTCTGTATCTTTCATACAAACATAAGTTCTCAATAATAAATAAAAACTTACATACTATTAAATAGTGGTTTTGTTTTTTTCTCTTCTAATATTATCTTCTCCAGAATTAATTAACAACCTAAACACTGTTTAAGACAGCTCATATGGAAGCAGGAATGTTCTGGAATATATTTTTTTTTAAACTGAAAAAAAAAAACTGCATATGCTGCACAGCTATTTTACCCAACCGAATCTCTCCATTCATTGCAGTCAGTGACCATGTCAGACAAATCAGATGACTTCAGGTCAATGTAGCTTTACATCAAAATGATTCCACGAGTTCATATTTAAAAGCATCAAAGTAAACTCCATCTTAGGACACCATTCCAATTAGTTATGGTGCGGATGAGTTGTGTGTGTGTTTTTTTGGGGGTTTTTTCAATAAATAGTTTAACATGAGAACAGGGCAAGATGAGCATATAAAGATTATGAACATTTAATATTTCACATCCTGAAACACATAAACTACATTCATAAAGATGTATGTCATCGCTCTGTGGTACTAAGAGAGTGAAAACTGAACGACGTAAAACTGTCTCTCTACAATGAACAATGAAGGACAGCCATTCACTCACGGTAAATAAAAATAAGTAAGCATTCCATTTAAATTTATATCTGAAACTAAAGGCACCTGTTTTATAACATCCTTTAACTTACAACCTATGGATAATTTAAAAAAACAAAAAAATTAATACCAATCCAAGTTTCCCACTAATACAAATTGAAAAACATAATTTTCTGGATTGTTAAAATTTTTAAAAACAATTTAGAGACATCAACTGAAATAATGTGTTATCAATAATTATAAAACCCCCGCAAAACACCAAATACCATATCCAATTCAAATGTACTTAACGGAGAGAGGTTTTTATGCCAATTTGGCAATTATATATTGCATACATCAATAAAAACTTTGTGTATGAATATACTCATACATTCTTTAAAAAAAAAAAAAATCATCCAACTCTTCAGATTAGATTCTTTCATTAAAAAAGAAAATTAAAAAAACACACACATGCAAACAAATAAACTTTCATATGACGGTTGACACTTTCTGTGACATTAATTTGCACTATCACAGGCACCACCAATTGTATTCTTACATAATATTTTATAACTCAAATAAAACCATTGGTACCAATGAACTATATATTCTTACATAAATATTTTTTGCTCTGACAGAAATTATATTTTCAAACTTAAATATATACAGTAAATAATACATGAGTTGTCTACGTCTGCCCGAGGCTTACAGGCTACCTAATGTGACTGGGCTGTCTGTGAAATGTAAGCGTTGCAAGTTCTACCTGCCTTTTCTTTCGCACATACACATAGCTCTCTGGCACCTCCCACATGTCAAGACAATATGGTGAACATAAAAGGCCTATTATACATGAAATATTAATGCAGAGGAGTAGCACAGATGGGGACAATCACAGGCAGCATTTTAAAACAACAACAACACAATGATCTGGATCAAATGACCTCCTTTTTTTTTTCTGGACACAAGCCACCGAGCCAACATTCATAGATATGTCACTGATATCCTTATCATCACTTTCATTTGTGCTCCTTTCGGAGCATGCAGCCACCACTACAGATGGCCCCGCAGGAAGCCCGCACCAAGCAGTCACATGCTCTTGCAGCGGTGGTTTCTGTCACGATTTGTTTTACATGAAGAGGTTTGATCTCCTTAAGGGATGTCACTATTTACGCCATCCAAAGACACAATTAATATTATTTTGTTTGTCTTTGGTCCACAATTTACTTGTGTGTGTCGGTACTGGATTTACATAAATAGTGGAACCTTATCTAACCTGCATAGATTTTAAAAAAATATTTTTTTGGGGGTATGCCTTATCAAGTTATGTTAAAAATGGCAAAAGTGAGGGGGGGGGAGAGAAAGAAGAAATCTTACACAGGATATGCTCCACCTCAAAGTCACCGCCTACAAGAAATGCTGTAAGTCATTTTGCAAACACTACATCAAGAAACAGAATATATTCACTTTTTATTTGTTTGCAGGACCATGCAAGGTCAGCATTTTGTATCAGGCTGTAAGGCATAACCACTTTACTTACTGAGACAAACGCCACTTACAAACACAGCATATTTGCTGTGCAAACTAATTTTTTTATTTTTAAATTAACTTGCAAACACTTTCACTTCAGGGACAGCTTTAAAAGAAAATGTTTTGTTTGTATGTTGGAAGCATCACTACCTCTTCCCCAACCCCACCTTCCATTTCTGTGGTTAAAAGTACAGAAACAGCATTAATGACATCATTGGAACAACCCGCAATAATGGTAAAAAAATATAACAGTATTTGCAGATATATGTACATTTTTGCCAACCATTTCAGGGTCCTGGTATTCATGAGAAAAATGACACACAAGTCAATGCCCACCCAGGTCACCCAGAAGACGATCAACGTTTCCAAGCTATTTAGATCCCTGAATTGAAGAGAAACAAGGACGTCTGCATCCATCAATTCTTGTGTGGTTTTGTTAAACGGTACTCACAAATCCTATGTAAGAATTACTTTAAAATATTTTTTTTTAAGTGGAGGAGAAGAAGAAGAGAGAAAGGAAATAAAAACTCCCACTTTTGTGAATGACACACATAAATGGGACTGTTGAGAGCATCTGAAGTACACAAAACATTTGAGCACTAGAGCTTATGTAGTTATCATCTATCTTTTCTCAGCAAGTAAACGTATGGCTGAGGAGAATACCAGATGTAGATAAACACTCCTACAGTGATGTATGTAAGAACTGTTAAATAAAAGATTGGTTAACTGATTGACTTGTGAAGAAGGTATCACATTTGATAACAGTTTTATCCAGAACCTCATTCAAGAGGCATGTATTCTTTTGTTTTGTGCATCCACAAAATTAAATCCAACGCACATTTTATAGGACTAGAATTACTTTTGATGATTATCAGGTTTTCTCCTATCAAATTTGTTAGAGGTTCGGTTTTCTTTAGAGTTTCTTCGGCTCCCATTTGGCGGCCGAGAAGATGATGGAGGTCCGTCAGATCGAGACAAATCTTTGGATGGCCCACGCTGAGATGAACGGGAGCTTTGCTGTTGCTGACCAGTCGGATAATTTCCATGTTCTCGAAAGGCATTTGTTGACTGGTTTGAAGCTCGACCACTGCCTGAGGTGGCAGCACTGTTGCCACCGTGGGAAGAGTTAGGTCCATTTGGAGTTCCTGAGTTAGGATTGAGTGGCAGTCCACTGGCGTTTTCTCCTGCTCCAGTACTGTTAGCAGCTTCACGGTTCTTTAATGCCAGAATCTGGGCATATGAAAGTTTAGGAGCCTCCTGTTGAGAAATTAAACAGGATATATATATATCCAGACACTGTATGGTGTAGAAACATGGACAATGAATAAGCAATTGGAAGAACGAATTGATTTCTTTGAGATGTGGATATATAGAAGAATGGGGCGCATCTCATGGAAAGAGAAGAAAACAAATAAGGAGGTCGTACAAAATCTAGGTATGAAAAGAGAACTAATGAGGGAGATCAAAGTTAGGCTGCTAATATACTTTGGCAACATAAAAAGGCATAACACTTCACAGATCATAATAGAAGGGAGAGATGAAGGCAAACGTGCAAGGGGAAGTCAGCGCTATAAATGGGAAGATAACATCAAGAGATGGACAGGAAAGAGTCTATCAGAGGGCACCACCAAGACAAGAAACAGAAGACGGAGATTCATTACAGCCAACCTTCGTTGTGGAGATGGCAGCTGATGATTATGATGATATATATATATATATATATATATATATATATATATATATATATATATATATATATATATATATATATATATATATATATATATATATATATATATATAATAAAGTAAAAAAATGTATATATGTGAGTGTCAGTGTAACAAAGCAACAATGGATGTTTCAGCAAAAATCTGTTATCAGCCAGTAGACAAACATGGAATGATGAAATGGTAAATAAATATAAATAATAACTAAAACAAAGATGGTACAGAAACTGTAAGAAAAAAATATATATAACAATACAGAATAAAACAGAAACTGAATATAAAAAAAAAAAAACAACTAAACCATACCTGTCAACATGTACCTTTTTGCCGTACACTGTACGTTTTTTAAAATACTTTTAGCAGTGTACGGCCGTACAGACTCGTTGTATGGATTTTTTCAACAACAACAAAAAAATCTAAAAATTGTTTCCAACCCACGTTTAAAAAAATTTTAAATCAGAAAATATTTTCTAGCCCAGGTTTTTTTTTTTTTCAACCATTTTGTTTTGTTTTAATTCTGGGATTCGCGGAGTCTGTTTTTAAAATGAGGTATCTCCCAGCAACCAATCAAATCCTTTAATACCCAACAATTCGACAAAAACTTGGAATTCGGCCTCAGACACTTTCGGTTTTCAGAGTGACATGACATATTTTTAAAGTTATCTGTTACCAACCACGCTTGCCACCACACCCAGACACCCTTTTTAAGAAAAAAAGCTAAGTACTTATAACTTGGTTAAATATTGCTGTTGTTTTGCTTTGTTGCAATTTAATCGCTGTCTTAATCTTTCCAGGGTAATTTCCTAATACTCGTGGCTGAACGCTCAGCAGTGAATATGTGTATAATGTGTAAATTTCGTACCATTTAGGGTATGAGTATTAGGAAATTACCCAAAAAATTTGTTTGCTTAAACTTTTCTGTTTAAAGAGTAAATCCATACAATACTTTATTCCAGCGGTCGAGATCCGCTGCTTTTAAAAAAAATAAAGTGGCGATCTATTATCACTGGTGTACCAACCTTTAAATAATAATTCTGTAAATTTTTGGTAGTACGTTTTTTTTCCCCTATATTAGATATTCTGTTCATAAATTGGTTAAAAAAATTACCTCCTTACCGTTAGCTGTTTGCTTTGCTTCGTTGCATTTATTTTTATCGTTCTCTTAATCTTTCCAGTTTAATTTTGACCATTTAAATTTTTCCAATAAATATGTCATAATATTCTGTGTAGGCCCTACATAACTAGGAAAAAAAAGTTTGTTTGCATAAACGTCGCTGCTCTATTTTTCAATAAAGTGGCGATCTATTATCACTTGTCTAGCAACCTTTTAATAATAATTTTGTAAATTTTGGTAGCACGTTTTTTTCTTGTATTTTTTAATCGTTCTCTTCATCTACAAAGATTATTAGTTGAAATATTTCTGAGATGAAATTGCGAAGTAATTACACGAGGCACGTTGGATAATTTAGTCAGCAAAGTCAATTACGCTGCAGCATGTGTGCGATTATCGTATGTTATTACTGCGTTTTTTTGGTTTGTTTAAATGAATTAATTCATTTTTATTATTTTATTAAAACGGTCTGGGTGTTTGTTTTTTTTAACGTACGCCCGCTATTACTCGAGGCGAGAATCTCCGGTTAGTATATCTAACCTGATACTGATTTTTACGTGAGTATCCCTTTTTTCTCTGTACAATGACAGGTGTCCACTCGCCGGTCTGGGTGTTTGTGCACGTTCTTACGCGTGAAAAAGCTGTAGTGTAGGCCTATATACGATTTTCTTCTTTTTTTTCTGAGCGAATCGGTGAGAAATGTGTACTTTACCCTTTATGGTGGCAATAAAGCATAGTGGGATAATTATTCAGGGCTATTGAAATATGTCGTTAGCGTCAGAATTATAGTTAGGTTACAGAGTTAGGTTTATGATTCCTAAACCTAACCCTTTACATTCCCGACCATTTTCCTTTTTACTGCATCTGTAAATTTGGTTTAAATGAAGGACAGTGGGCCATCTGTTTGGTACAGCCTAAAAAAAGATTTCAGAAACAAAAAGTTCAGAGGTCATAGTAGTAGTCACAGTATTTTATAAAAAGGTAAAGGATCCCGTTACACGCCCATTGAGGCATATTGGGAATATGGTGTTAGGCCCATATTTTCTTGACCATCGGCACACTAGGGGTGATGTGGTCAGCATCACGCCGGCCGCCTTAACCTTCCCAGGGTTGCTCTGGTACCCAATTCATGAGGCTGTGTTGACCCCGGAGCCGTTTGCAGTCTAAAAAATCCCACTTCAACTGGGGATCGAAGAGCTAGTAAGCCAGTGCACTAACCACTACGCTACCACGACCCCCACCTGCACATTAACATAATGCAAATTAAAAATGAGAAAAATACAGAAAGATGCCAGAAGTGCAGTTGACTATTTAGATCACTAGATGAAATATATTCAATAGAAAAGAGTTATTAAGATTGTGGCCAAAAAAGCAAGATCTATCTTTAATGTTAACTTGGGTTAAACAGTAGTTACTGGAAAGTCAGAGATACCTGCAAGGTCAGCTCTATTAATAAAGTGAGTGGCAACAGGTGTTGTTGTTAACAGTTATTGTTGTTGTTATTTAGGGCTGCGGAGCTTCTCGTTCTTTTGCAGCCAATACCAAGTCGAAGATTCCTTGGTATTATCTACACTGTAGATCTAGGCTTTTCCTGTGACTTTTCTGCCATTCCGAAACATGTTGAGTTGAAGTCATGAGCTCCAGTTTCTCCAGCTTGGCTTGCATGCAAAAGATTATCACATCTGGTCCAAGCTAGAAGGAAGAAGTGCGTGGCACACTCTGCATTCCCCACCATCCAAGCGGACTCTTTCAATAAAAAGGCGTAACTGGGACTGTCAGTTTCACCAAAATCATATCCCCCTCATTCGTTTACAAGGTGCTTCAGACACTGGCTTCCAAGCATGTTCAGCATTTACCAATCCCAGCTTTCAACCTATCACATCAAGAGCCGCGCTAGTGTAATGGTTACCACACTGCGCTGGCAATCCAGGTTCAAGCCCGGGCGAGCACATTTGAAGAAGTGTCGTCGACCGGGATTTGGACTGGATTAATTCGAGCCCTGGTGAGACATTTGAAGGAGTGTCGCCGACCAGGGACTGGAATAACCTGAACAGCTCCTGAGCCGACCCAGCTCTAATGGGTACTCTCCGAAGACAGCGAGAATCTTCCTGAATGTCGAGTACACCTGTCAGCGTACAGGGAAAATAGGATACTCACGTAAAATCAGTCTCAGGTTGGACATACTAACCTGAGATTTCGCCTCGAGTAATAGCGGGCGTACGTTTAATAAAAAAAAAACAAAAAAACTTATCACATAAACCTCAAACTGTCAAAATATTTCTGAAGCTATTTTCTCTGATGATGGATGCCATGTAACTGACATGACTCAACTTATCATTTTCTGTTATGCTCATCTGGTCCTCTTGCAGGAAGCCTGCACAGTGGTTGCTGTGGCAATTTGTTTTAAGTGATGTGGTTACCAGCCCCATGCAGTGTACGATAGTCACTTGGTATGACATGCCTGAGGGTACAGTAGTCATATTCTTTGTCTCTTACGGAACACTGTATGACAGTCAGCAAATTTCACTTACATATGCTGAGGTGGAAGCACTGACAACTGTTGGTGACACTTGATGCTGCTGGTGGGGATGAGCCGTCTGTTGTGTTGCCCTTCCCTGGGTCTGTGCTGGGAGAGAGGCTTGACGGTTGTCTGTCTGCCTCTGAGCTGACACTATTGCAGGTGAAGCAACTGGTGTACTGGCTTTCTGAGATCTGATAATGCAATGGCAGGAAAAAAGAAAACATATTACTTAATGAATCAATTCCAATGTACTGGGTGCTTAAAAATCACTACCTATTTTAAAATTGTTACTGATTCACTTCTATCCACCAAATTTTTATGACACAAACATCAAAATAAAGAGAAGCAACTGCCATTTTATGATATAAATGCTAAGTTACATTAACATTATCACTGACAACTAACACCATCCTCATTATCCCCAAACACCATCATCATTATCCCCGAACACCATCATCATTATCCCCGAACACCATCACCAATCAAGAACTGCTGACTTGGAGCCACCAAGAAGATATGGCCACCATCAAAGAGGGTAGATGCTAGAAATGGGTTGGCCACATCCTTAGAAAAGACCCAGACACCATCACCAGAACTGCCATGCTATGGACTCCAGAAGAAAAGCGAAATGAGAGGCCGACTAAAAGCAGCCTGGCAGAGAACAATGGAAGCAGAGAAGCTAAGCAAGAACCAGAGCTAAGGTACCACCACAAAGGATGGTTGCTGACCGAGAAAAGTGGAAACAGTTTGTTGCTAACCTACAAGACGCCACCAGGCGTGATGGTCACTGAATGCTTTGTCAGTCAGTGGACACGGACCAAACAAGAAGAACACAATAAAATTACAGCTCAAAATAAGATGCGGCCTGTCCAACAGATGATTTCACAGCAGACAAGATCAATTTTGATCTTAAACGTTATTATCAGTTTGTAGGCCATTCTAGATTATATCTTATTTCATTTCTGGAAATAAAAACGTGAACCTTATCAGTCAAATGACAGTTACTGCCCCTTGTTTTAATATTTGTTTCATGTATATTCAATAGATACAAGTAAGGATATAAACATTTTAACATAGGGAGCAACTTATCAATCACCCTGTAGATCTAGCTGTGTCATGTGATCACATGATAAAACATCAGTCACATCTGCCACACTGTAATAAATCACCCTGTAGATCTAGCTGTGTCATGTGATCACATGATAAAACATCAGTCACATCTGCCACACTGTAATAAATCACCCTGTAGATCTAGCGGTGTCATGTGATCACGTGATAAAACATCAGTCACATCTGCCACACTGTAATAAATCACCCTGTAGATCTAGCTGTGTGATGTGATCACATGATAAAACATCAGTCACATCTGCCACACTGTAATCAATCACCCTGTAGATCTAGCTGTGTGATGTGATCACATGATAAAACATCAGTCACATCTGCCACTGTAATAAATCACCCTGTAGATCTAGCGGTGCCATGTGATCACGTGATAAAACATCAGTCAGATCTGCCACACTGTAATAAATCACTCTGTGGTATAGCGGTATGATGTGATTACTGGCATGAAAAGGCCACTATATATAATGAATGGGCAAATGACGTTAGACAGCAGTTGCTAAGGGTCCTTTTCAGGACTAGACCATTAAAGGCTAACATCGACTTAGCTTATAAAACAGGAATCGCTAAATCTGCCCTAATTATAACCAACTGGTTGAACAGGGTATATCATAAGGGCGATTTTCAAACATAAGTAAATAAATAAAAAACTACACTGTAATCAATCACCCTGCAGATCTAGCTGTGTGATGTGATCACGTGATAAAACATCAGTCAGATCTGCCACACTGTATATTCAATCACCCTGCAGATCCAGCAGTGTCATGTGATCATGTGATAAAACAGAAGTCAGATCTGCCACACTGCAATCAATCACTATGTAGATCTAGCTGTGTGATGTGATCACGTGATAAAACATCAGTCACATCTGCCACACTGTAATCAATCACCACAGCATCAGAGTGGTTACAGCCCTTGCTTCTCAAGTCAAATGGATTGGGTTTGAAAATCGGGTAGTGTAACCCTCCAAGCTGTAAAAAAAAATGGGTACCTTGACTCTGCTCCTGAGTTAAGGAAGGCAAAGGCAGCAAGAACCAGGAACAGAACTGGTCACCCCCTCCCCTTTTCTCTTTAAGCTGAGACCTAGTATAGGGGAAGTCTCTAACACTTCACTCCCTTTATCTTTTTTGTGAATCATCAAAGTGTAGGTCCCTCAAAAATACAATAGACATTATTTATTTCAACAATATACAATCCAACAGAACATTAACCAAGGAAGAAGAAGCAAATAAAAATCATCAGCATCACAGAAGAGAAGACAAGACATTAAAATAAAAATTAAAAACAAAAACAGAAAGAAAAGATGCTGAGAAACCAGGGAATACCCACAAGGACAAAGTGATTTCAATAATGTGAGAATTGAACCCACGCAACTAGCAGCACAAATGTCAGAGTTGTACAAATCAGCTTATCATGACAGCAAGCCAGGTCCCATTCTGTGCACTGAAAACTGAATCTCTCATGTAAAGCTTCATGGCATTAGCAACAGGGAGCACAAGCAAGCACATACACAGTAATTACCACTGTTCTTTTGCAAAAGTGATAACTGGATTAAATTGATAACTGGATTAAAGTGACAACTGAATTAAGCTATACAGAAAAAATGGTCTGTAATCAGTTTTACAGATGCACAAGAACAGATAAACATTTCAATGAAAATGCCTCTTCCCTGTAAACAATGCACTTGTAAAACAACAGAAAATGGAAAAAAATTTGTTTAAGAAGTCATAAAAGAGTGGAAAAAGCAATGGCTTTACGGGAAAATGACCAGCGCTTTCAAGTTAAGCCACAGATAATTTCAAACCCAGATGTAACACATAGTGTGAAAAGTGTTCGAGTCAACATACCACATGCTACCAAGGCAAATATGGGAATCCAAGAATCAGCGATCCAGACCTCTTGGACCACCACAGTTCGTTGGGAGGACAACATCAGACTATCTGACCACCCACCGTTCGCTGGGAGGACAACATCAGACAATCTCTGAAGGACCGAGGACTGGACTGGAAGCAGGCCAAAAGGAAGAAAACTGATTGGATAGCATGGGACTCTCTCTGGCCAAACTCTACACCCCAAGGTAGAAGAGATATGACTAGGTAAGTAAATAAGTCAACATACCTGGGCTGTGCAGGAAGCGCAGATGGTTCTGCAGCAAAAGACACAGATTGCGGTTCAGACCTGACAGATCTTGACTCTAATGAGTTAGCATCTGTGTCCACTTCTTCTTGTGATGAAGAGTTTGTATCATCATCCAGCGCTGAATCTACATCATCTAAGCTGCGGCTGTCCAGGAGGGCAGACGCTGTAACTCCATGGTGCTGACCAGTAGAGACTCCTGATGTTAAGATGGTGGGAACAGGTGTTGCCACTGGGCTCGGTGTGGATGACGAGGCTCTTGGAGCACCAGAGTTGCCCAGACCAGATATGCGGGAAATGCCTCGTACAATGTCAGACATTCTGTTCTCATGTGAAATCTCAGAACTAGCTATACTGTTCTGTCAAAAGAAACAATAAACACAAACAATAAAAGATCAGTGGTGGGTGATATGGAAATAGGTAAAACGAGGCCCATCACTATGTATTTGTGCCCAGGTACAAACATTATTTCTTTATTATTATGTAACTAATGAGTGCCATTCACCTTTGCTGCAGCCCATTCACAAAATAAAGAAGAAAACATGTCTGGGGTCACCACACATCATTAACATTTTCTATTTCATTTCTTATGGAGCATGGAGTCACCACTGCCTCTGGTCGCTTCTGTTCCACATTCCCTGCCTCTTATGTCCCATGTTCTGCACTAGCTCTTTCACTCACTACCTCTATGTCCCATGTTCTTCATCTACTCTTTCACTGACCACCTCTTATGTCCCACATTCACCTGTTCTTTCACAAACACTACCTCTTATGTCCCACAGTCTTCAATTGTTCTTTCACACACACTACCCCATGTTCGTCACACCGATAACATCTCGTATTGTGTATGACTATCTCATCTCTCTGGATAAAATGGAGGACTTACTAATGCCCCTGGCAATGGAGGAAAGGAATTGGCCTCCATGGTGAAATTATCAGCAGAAGCTGGGGCTTGAGAACTGAAATTGGCTCTATTTGACTGGTTACGTTCGGCACGCTGCAACATTTCAAATGTATTCGTTAATATTTAGGTAACACATTGAACTATACACATTGTAAACGTTAACAAGCTTGGACAAGCATTTTGACTACAAACTTTCCTTCTATTAACAGACTATAAGATGACGACCATCGTATAAGACTAAATATCATCATCATATAAGACTAAATATCATCAAGCATATAAGATTAAATATCATCATCGTATAAGACTAAATATCATCATCGTATAAGACTAAATATCATCAACGTATAAGACTAAATATCATCATCGTATAAGACTAAATATCATCATCGTATAAGACTAAATATCATCATCGTATAAGATTAAATATCATCGTATAAGATTAAATATCATCATCGTATAAGACTAAATATCACCATCGTATAAGACTAAATATCACCATCGTATAAGACTAAATATCATCATCGTATAAGACTAAATATCATCATCGTATGACTAAATATCATCATCGTATAAGACTAAATATCATCATCGTATAAGACTAAATATCACCATCGTAAAAGACTAAATATCACCATCGTATAAGACTAAATATCACCATCGTATAAGACTAAATATCATCATCGTATAAGACTAAATACCACCATCGTATAAGACTAA
Organism: Oreohelix idahoensis; assembly: GCA_024509875.1. NCBI lineage: Eukaryota > Metazoa > Mollusca > Gastropoda > Stylommatophora > Oreohelicidae > Oreohelix > Oreohelix idahoensis. Next base: position 511,686 of record JAMPIV010012021.1, read on the forward strand.
ATATCACCATCGTATAAGACTAAATATCATCATCGCATAAGGCTAAATACCATCATCGTATAAGACTAAATATCATCGTATAAGACTAAATATCATCATCGTATAAGACTAAATATCATCATCGTATAAGACTAAATATCATCATCGTATAAGACTAAATATCATCAAGCATATAAGACTAAATATCATCATCGTATAAGACTAAATATCATCATCGTATAAGACTAAATATCATCATCGTATAAGACTAAATATAATCAAGCATATAAGACTAAATATCATATAAGACTATCATCATCATATAAGACTAAATATCATCATCATATAAGACTAAATATCACCATCGTATAAGACTAAATATCATCATCATATAAGACTAAATATCATCACCATATAAGACTAAATATCATCATCATATAAGATTAAATATCACCATCATATAAGACTAAATATCATCATCGTATAAGACTAAATATCATCATCGTATAAGACTAAATATCATCATCATATAAGACTAAATATCATCATCGTATAAGACTAAATATCATCATCGTATAAGACTAAATATCATCATCATGTAAGATTAAATATCATCATGTAAGACTAAATATCATCATCATATAAGACTAAATATCATCATCGTATAAGACTAAATATCATCAAGCATATAAGACTAAATATCATCATCGTATAAGACTAAATATCATCATCGTATAAGACTAAATATCATCATCGTATAAGACTAAATATCATCATCATGTAAGATTAAATATCATCATGTAAGACTAAATATCATCATCATATAAGACTAAATATCATCATCGTATAAGACTAAATATCATCAAGCATATAAGATTAAATATCATCATCGTATAAGACTAAATATCATCATCGTATAAGACTAAATATCATCATCAGTATTTTCCTTTCCGCTCCTTATGAAGCTGGTCCACAGGCAGGAAGCTTGCCCCAAACATTCACACGTTCTTGCAGCGGTGGTTTCTGTGCCAATTTGTTTTATACGATGAGGATGCCAGCCTCACGCACAACCTCATATTAGTGGCCTAGTATGACATGCCTGAGGGGAGTAGATGATCTATTCTTGCTCTGTCTCATCAGAGACCACCGAGAACTACATGGAGCTAACAATAATGTATCATCTGGATATTTTTAATTGTTTATTATCTTCAGACTGAGATTTAGTCCCGGCATTTGTTCAAGATGCCTGGGCAAATTTTGTCTTGTGTTAATATTAAGGAGGCAAGGGAACAACACACACCCATATCTCACGTTTCTTATTATAGCAATATATGGTAATCCATGCCAGACTGTACGGCCACTGCTTGCTCCCAGTATAGCTCATTAGTGACTCTAATGTCCTCTCCATCCACACATATTTCCTAAAGCAGTGTTTCTCAACCTTTTTGTGTTCACTGCACACTTTTCAATTTTCTAAAAATTTGCGGCACACCTATCTGACCCTGCACCAGAATAAACAATTACAGTGATATATACTAAATTAAATACTAATTTGTGGGTACTTTAGAATTAAGAAAACTCTCAATTTGATTTTCTTTTAATTGTTTAAGACAATTTTGAAGTATATTTTTGTTCAAAGCTGTTAATAGCTCCAACTGTCATTGAATGAATTCAAGCTGTAAGATCAGTTTTATATTACATGATCACTAAAAATATACTTCATGTAGTAAAGTTACAAAATTTGTGTGGCACACTTTGATAGGCACGGCAGCACACTAGTGTGCCGTGGCACACTGCTTGAGAAACACTGTCCTAGAGGCATTCACTCAGCTTGTCGTGGTGACTGCCAAAAACTTTTGTTGAAAACTGACCACACCATAAAGTGACTTCCATTTTTTTTCTTCTCATAAATGGGCGCTAGCATAGATTAGATGGCTTTAAATGGAGTGACAAGGTCACCAATGTAGAACTGATGACAAAAGCCAGACAAGTGCCAGTGGAATAAGAGATGAGAAGATGCTGACGACAGATAAAAGACATACATTGAGGACACATGCTGATAGCCCTAGAAGGCAGCCCCCTTTTTCTGGAATCCCCTGGGTAAGAGTGGCAGACGTAGACCAAGAAACACATGGAGAAGAGAACTGTAGACAAGGTATGAAAAATGATGAAGACGTGGACAGAACTTGAGCTGATGACACGTGACAGGATGACTTAACATATGGCTATGCTCCTGGGGGAGCTAAAGGGTGTTGACAGAGTAACTTCATTTCATGCTTACATATGATAATTTTCCAAATGCAAGAGTAAATCTGATAATCTGCACAGGCTCACCTGATTTCTAACATTGTCTTCCCTCTTCCGCCTGCCTCTTCTGAAAGAAAACAGAAAAAAAAATTAAATATTTCCAAGCTAAAAAAAATGATTAAGTATTCCACATCATCATTTATTTCTACTCTCCTTATGAAGTATTCAGCCATCACCACAACTAATCCCCTTGCAGGATGCCTGCACCAGGCATTCACACGCTATTATAGTGATGGTTTCTATAGCAGTTTGTATTACATGAGGTTTCCAGCCTCATGTACAACCTCATTTTAGTCACTTTGCACTACAGGCCTGAGGAATTGGCAGTCTTTCTTTGTCTCATTAGGGGCCCCCAGAAACTACACGGGGGCCTGTTAAGTATTTAATGCAAGGAAAAACAGCACACACAGATTTAGTATTTACTGCTGCAACAATAATTGCAAGGATCAAAATGTTACTCAAACATGAACTTTAAAAAAAAAAAAATAAAGTGTAAAACTGATGCACCTGCTATCTCCCCCTTATTTAGTTTGGTAATATATAGTTTTCTTTGCTGCACCAAATGACTTATCTTGTTATGTTGTCCTTCCAACTGTCTTCTTGACGTTCTGCTCTCACAATCCAGAGTTATTGAAATGTCAATGTACACCTTCCATTACCAAATCAAATGTACGTGCTTATTATTATAAAGTCAGCCTTCTGTGTTCCACTACTTGACAAATGTTTCCTCTAATTTGTTATATCTTATTTCCTTCTCCTTAGATACTTTCTCAGGCAGTATCATTGCTTCATTGAAAGAGAGCGAGTTCAAACTGGTATATGCTGTGACATTTACAAATTTTCTTTTAGCTTCACTCTCCTTAGTTCACTCGTATCTTAACTGACACACACAAATTTGCCAACAGAAATTCTAGGTTTTTATCTCTGCTATTGTCTACCATCTATCCTTTTATTCCAGTGACTGCTGGGCACTTAAACAAATTAAACCCCTCACATGAACCTACGTGTACTCATCCATATGCTCACTTACCCAGGACTTTCTACAGAAAAAAAGAAAGCTATCGCCGGGCTCCCCAACAATCACAAACACTTTACAGCACCACAGCTGCAAATTCTTCAACTTGGCTCTGGCTGCAAAAGATCAATGAGCTCAGCAGCCCAAGTTAGCCAACAACTCTCCTTAGTGCACTCCTGTCTCAACTGACAACACACAAATTTGCCAGCAAACATGCTGGGTTTTGCTGAGCTTCTCACTCTTTAGCAGCCAATACCAAGTTGAAGACTCCTTGGTATTATCTACACCGTAGATCTAGGCTTTTCCTGTGGCTTTTCTGCTATTCCGAAACGTGCTGAGTTGAAGTCATGAGCTCCAGTTTCTCCAGCTTGGCTTGCATTTAAAAGATCATCACAGCTGGTCCCAAGCTAGGAGGAAGAAGAATGTGGCATACTGTGCATTCCCCGCCATCCAAGAAGGCTCTCCAAATATGCAGAGCTAAAATACTGTACTCTGGTTTGGGGGCTCTCCCAAGGAATTGTCATGTCCTACACAGAGCCAGAGTTGGGGCACTGTACGAAGGATGGCTGCCGAACGAGCAAAGTGGAATCAATTTGTTGTTGCCCTACAAGACGCCACCAAGCGTAATGGCCACTGACTGCTTTGACGGTCGGCGGCTAAGGATCAAAGAAGAAGAAGAAGACACAGAGCCACTTCTCAACTTCCCCTGCCTATCAATGGTCCATAGTGAGATCCTTCGGCATGCAGCCAACAAGGTAAAAACGCTTCGGGTGTGAAAGCGTGCCACTGGTGAAAGTGTGTCGCACATGTAATTAGCATAAGACGTAGGCATGGTCGGCTGCGGTGGACGAGCGGTTATTGTTCGGGCGGTTGTTTTTCAAAGTGTACGGATATAAATATGTGAGAGCGACAGACCAGTGTTCAATGTTATAAAATATTTTCAGTCAGGATCATTGACTCACTACATTATAATGTGTGACTGATTGTATGTGGCTTAAGAAGAAGGACAGTAAGTTATTTGAATGAATATGGTTCTGATTTGTAAAGAATGAAGGCGTCGTAGATGATACATAGACATTCTGAGTTTAAACCGGCACAACGACATTATTGCTCATGTCTGCTACTGAATACATTTGTATTCAGGATGTACCGTCATATCATCATATGCTCTCAAAAGTGAAGTACACTCATGTTGTATTGTTGACATATTAAATGTTATAAAACGTACAACAAGCTGTTGGTCAAGATTATTCAAGTTGGGCATTCGTCACGTTCCTGTTTGAACTGTTGTCTATTATAACAAAAGATACCTTACAAGACCAGGGCAGCACATTAATATACTCGTTACCCATAGCCTTAAATAAGTATAAGGTCACATTGAGCTTTGGGCTCAAATGCTCCAACAGCAGCCAAAATGGAGATGATGGTGCTGATGATGATGAATACCAAGTCATAATCACCTGTCAGAGCATCCGTAACTTGCAATAATCACATACCCCTTGGTTTGGTTTGGTGGACTATCTTCATTGCACACGGACAACCCCATCAGTGCTCTGATCTCCTCCCTTGGATCACACAAGGAGGATCTCAGCACAGTGCACAAACTCCATAGCACCGGCGAGATTCCCAATGTGTGTATACAGGAATCACATACCCCTTATGAAGAGTTTAATGTTACCAGCATACTTCTCTCGGGCAAAGATAATTTGGCAGAAGTTTTCATACAGGCCTGTGCTCCTTTAATCCAAAATCCTAGGGGAGTTGTGTTTCAGAAATTGGATTTTTTAAAAAGTTTCCAGATGTCACCCAAACTGCGTTTGAAGGCACCCAAAATGTGTTTGAAAATCATCCAAGGTCGCCAAAAATGTGTTCGAAAATTGCGCAAATTCTCCCAGTTGTGATCACGAAAAGTTGTCCAAAGGCGCTCAGAGAAACTTTTGATTACACTAGTCAACAACCAGAATGTACCAGAAATGAAAATAGCTGATCTTAACTAATTTTAGTGTGCTGAAAACGAAAATGACATTAAAAAAATGTTGATTGGCTCTAGTTTTCAAGATATATGCTACTAGTTTATTTAATTACGGTCAATTTATATATATGACGCAACTGTTGTGGGCGATTGCATAATTTTTTTAATGACCAATAAAAATGTAACTAGAAGTTGATGATGCAATCCTACCTATGATTACATCACCTTTGTGTATAAATATCTTATCTCTGATAAAATTTTGCCATTAGTTAGTGCATTTGTCCTTATCAAAAGTATCGCAGTTAGAAATGCCTAGGACATGTGTGAAGCGCTAATAATTTCTGTTATATATGTGGTGAGGTGACATTTGTATCACAAAAACGAAATATAACTAAAGTGATTAAGAAGGCGTACAGTTTGTATTTTGGCTGTAGAATAGGAGATCAAGATAAGAGCTGGGCGCCACACATATGCTGCAATACATGTGCAGCACATCTTAAACTGTGGTTGACTGGCAAAAGGCAAGCTATGCCTTTTGCAGTCTCAATGATTTGGAGAGAGCCCACTGATCATCTCAACAACTGTTACTTTTGCATGGTCCCTCCAATTGGGAAAGGCATATCAAAGAAGAAAAAATGGACTCTGGAATACGTCCGGTACCACATGGCGATGACCTACCAGTTCCCAAAGTGCCAGAATCATTTTCAGCTGCTTCCACTGATGAAGAAGAGGACATTGGTGGTCCTGAAGCTTTTGAAAGTGTATAAACTACGATCATCATCATTGGTCACTTTGCGGTGGCTTAAAAATGGTCGCTCTTTTGCATGGACTACAGGGTGGATACACCAAGTACTGTTGCTTTCTCTGTGAGTGGGATAGCTGTGCACGAAGTGACCATTACATCAGAAGACATTGGCCAATCAGGCAGTCATTGCAGCCTGGCAGTAAGAACGTTGAGAACCCAGCACTTGTCGACACAGCAAGGTTTTGTTGCCACCCTTGCACATTAAGCTGGGTCTCATGAAAAACTTTGTCAAGGCAATGGAGAAAACAGATGAGGCTTTCAAATACCTCATCAGAAAATGTCCAAGGCTGAGTGAAGCTAAAATAAGAGAGGGAGTATTTGTTGGTCCGCAAATTCGAAAACTTCTTCATGATGACGAGTTTCTTTGCATGTTGCATGGCAAGGAAAAAGCAGCATGGCTAGCATTTAAGTCAGTGGTGGACAATTTTCTTGGAAACAACAGATCTGATAATTACAATGAAATTGTAGAAAATCTCCTTCTGAAGTATAAGAGTCTTGGCTGCAACATGTCTTTGAAAATTCATTTTCTGGATTCTCATCTGGATTTCTTTACGTCAAACTGTGGAGCGGTCAGTGATGAGCATGGTGAACGATTTCACCAGGACATTGCTGCTATGGAGACAAGGTATCAAGGCAATTGGAGCCCTTCAATGCCTGCTGATTACTGTTGGAATGTGACAAGAGACACCTCATCGATTGACTACAAGAAGCAAGCAAAGAGAGCTCGAACAGCGACTGAATAATGACGGAATGGGTTCAAATGTGCCTTTTTAAAACATGATATGTGAACTTAAAATAATGTTTTTATTGTTTCTATCATTTTATGTTGAAATATCAATTAATTGAGTATGTAACCACAATTTTTATAATGCAAAAGTAGAAAGACTAGCTGTTCACCCCAGAGAATTAAACAAGCATACATTATTTGTATTACTGTAATGTAAATTCATCATTTAAAAAAAACCCAGAGCCAATTGGTGAATTTCATTATGATATTTGAAATCAGCATGTCAAAATCAATAAGAAATGGTATATTTAATTTCTGGTACAAATAACTTTTGAAAATTTGTTGACTAGTGTTATCAGAATATTTCAGTTTTCAGATAAAATGATACAGACCTGTAATAGTATTTTATCTACACATGATGCTTTGTGTAGTTCACAGGGGTCTCTGACAAGACAAAGACATACTAGAACTACTGCACACTCAGGCATGTCGTACAAGGCAACTAATATGAGGTTGTGTATGGTGAGAGCTTCCTGTAAGTCGACCAGCTGTACTGGTGGCTGCATTCTCTGTTTGGTGAGCAAATGTTGGGACAGCAAAAGAAAGGTGAGCAAATGTTGGGACAGCAAAATTTGGTGAGCAAATGTTGGGAGAGCAAAATTTGGTGAGCAAATGTTGGTGAGCAAATGTTGGGAGAGCAAAAGAAAGGTGAGCAAATGTTGGGAGAGCAAAAGTTAGGTGAGCAAATGTTGGGCGAGCAAAATTTGGTGAGCAAATGTTGGGAGAGCAAAAGAAAGGTGAGCAAATGTTGGGAGAGCAAAAGAAAGGTGAGCAAATGTTGGGAGAGCAAAAGTTAGGTGAGCAAATGTTGGGAGAGCAAAAGTTAGGTGAGCAAATGTTGGAAGAGCAAAAGTTAGGTGAGCAAATGTTGGGAGAGTAAAAGTTAGGTGAGCAAATGTTGGGAGAGCAAAATTTGGTGAGCAAAAGTTAGGTAAGCAAATGCTGGGACAGCAAAAGTTAGGTGAGCAAATGTTGGAAAAGCAAAAGTTAGGTGAGCAAATGTTGGGACAGCAAAAGTTAGGCGAGCAAAAGTAAGGACAGCAAAATTTGGTGAGCAAAAGTTAGGACAGCAAAATTTGGTGAGCAAAAGTTGGGACAGCAAAAGTTGGTGAGCAAAAGTTGGGACAGCAAAAGTTTGGACAGCAAAAATTAGGAGAGCAAAAGTTTGGGACAGCAAAAGTTAGGAGAGCAAAAGTTAGGTGAGCAAATGTTGGGAGAGCAAATGTTGGGAGAGCAAAAGTTGGGTGAGCAAATGTTGGAAGAGCAAAAGTTAGGTAAGCAAATGTTGGAAGAGCAAAAGTTAGGTGAGCAAATGTTGGAAGAGCAAACGTTAGGTGAGCAAATGTTGGAAGAGCAAAAGTTAAGTGAGCAAATGTTGGAAGAGCAAAAGTTAGGTGAGCAAATGTTGGAAGAGCAAATGTTAGGTGAGCAAATGTTGGAAGAGCAAAAGTTAGGTGAGCAAATGTTGGAAGAGCAAAAGTTAGGTGAGGAAATGTTGGGACAGCAAAAGTTAGGTGAGCAAAAGTAAGGACAGCAAAATTTGGTGAGCAAAAGATGGGACAGCAAAAGTTGGTGAGCAAAAGTTTGGACAGCAAAAGTTTGGACAGCAAAAGTTAGGAGAGCAAAAGTTAGGTGAGCAAATGTTGGGAGAGCAAATGTTGGGAGAGCAAAAGTTAGGTGAGCAAATGTTGGGAGAGCAAAAGTTGGGTGAGCAAATGTTGGGAGAGCAAAAGTTAGGTGAGCAAATGTTGGGAAAGCAAAAGTTAGGTGAGCAAATGTTGGGAGAGCAAAAGCTAGGTGAGCAAAAGTTGGGAGAGCAAAAGTTAGGTGAGCAAAAGTTAGGACAGCAAAAGTTAGGTGAGCAAATGTTGGGAGAATAAAAGTTAGGTGAGCAAAATTTGGTGAGCAAAGGTTAGGTGAGCACATGTTGGGAGAGCAAAATTTGGTGAGCAAAAGTTAGGTGAGCAAATGTTGGGACAGCAAAAGTTAGGTGAGCAAATCTTGGGACAGCAAAATTTGGTGAGCAAAAGTTAGTTGAGCAAATGTTGGGAGAGCAAAAGTTAGGTGAGCAAAAGTTAGGTGAGAAAATGTTGGGAGAGCAAAAGTTAGGTGAGCAAAAGTTAGGACAGCAAAATTTGGTGAGCAAAAGTTAGGAGAGCAAAAGTTAGGAGAGCAAAAGTTAGGACAGCAAAAGTTTGGACAGCAAAAGTTTGGACAGCAAAAGTCTGGACAGCAAAAGTCTGGACAGCAAAAGTTTGGACAGCAAAAGTCTGGACAGCAAAAGTTAGGTGAGCAAAAGTTGGGAGAGCAAAAGTTAGGAGAGCAAAAGTTGGGAGAGCAAAAGTTGGGAGAGCAAAATTCAGGAAAGCAAAAGTTAGGAGAGCAAAAGTTAGGAGAGCAAAAGTTAGGACAGCAAAAGTTTGGACAGCAAAAGTTTGGACAGCAAAAGTCTGGACAGCAAAAGTTAGGTGAGCAAAAGTTTGGAGAGCAAAAGTTAGGAGAGCAAAAGTTGGGAGAGCAAAAGTTGGGAGAGCAAAAGTTAGGAAAGCAAAAGTTGGGAGAGCAAAAGTTAGGAGAGCAAAAGTTAGGAGAGCAAAAGTTGGGAGAGCAAAATTCAGGAGAGCAAAAGTTAGGAGAGCAAAAGAAAATGAATAAATCTACACTAGTGCATATGTACTATCTACGGTTGATTATATATAATAAACTTTATAAAATATATACTGTATATATAAGACAATACAAACAATTAAAATAACATTACTAGTAACAAACAAAATCAACAAACATTCTGACAGCTGGGAGACTGGTACCAGTCTGAGATTAAATTAAGCACATGTATAATTCTTGCTATTTTACTACTGAAATTATTTTTTTTTTTAATGTTTATTTCACCAGTAAACCATTCTCATAAATTTTAACTTTAATGAATAATTTTCTTCAGCTACAAAAAAAATGTATGATGATAAGTAAAATAACAATTATGATGCCGAAACAACCCCCCCCCCCCCCCCCCCCCCCCCCCCCCCCCCCCCCTCCCTTCTTTCCCCCCCCCCCCCCCCCCCCCCCCCCCCACCCCCCCCCCCCCCCGGTGTACCAACGGGAGTTTGTGTAATACATATTTGGAAACATTAACTTAAGTCATAATTTATTTTCAGTCAAGGGGTTAAATTTGTAAAACAAAAAATAACAACAACAACAACAAAAAGCAATGAATGAGAACTCCAGGATCATGTTATGTGATCTCCAAATCAACAGTACTACAACACAAGATCAGGGCTTACCTTTCAGGGCGATTGCCTAGAGGCTGCTGCTGATGATGTTGCTGATGATGAACTTGTGGGGGAGGCATCGGATGATGATGCTGTTGTTGGTGATGGGCGGCCATCATGTTGTGCTGAGGTGGATGATGCTGGTGATGGGCAGTCTGGGAGGCCTGCTGATGGTGATGAGGCTGTGGTGGTGGCTGGTGCTGGTTACTATGTTGGGCTGGGTGATGGGCTTGTTGCTGCTGATGATGCTGTTGGTGCTGGTGATGTGTGGTCTGAGGTGGTTGTTGCTGGTGGTGATGAGGCTGTTGTTGTTGTTGTGGGTGCATTGCAGGTGGTGGATGACTATGGTTGTGATGCATCTGTTGCTGTGTGCTAGGGGGAGGATTACTTGTTGTCTGTGGTGGGGGTGGTGGAGGAGGATGAACAGTGGTGGTCGCAGTCATGGCTGTGTGGACCAAGACTGACTGCTGGTGGTGGTGTTGTTGTTGAGAGGCTGACTGGTAATGTGAGACCGCCATGGGATCAAGGGTAACCTGGTTAACTATGGCTGTTGGAGCAGCAGATGTTGCAATATGTTGCTGATGATGCTGCTGCTGATGCTGAGTCACCAAAGGAGTGACAAACTGGTGGGGTACTCCCTGAGGCTGGGTTATCACTTGTGGGACGATATCCTCCCGACCCGTGGTGCGACGCGGCATGTATGCCCCCTGTGGAACCACCGTGGCAGTTGTGCTCCCATCAGCACTACGAGGGCTCGATCGAGATGATCCAGACACTGACACTATTGGGGGCCGATCACTAGGACGTTCCGAGGCACTACGTTCTAGGTTGTTTTGTCTGGCACGCTGTGGCCTGCTGAGAACAATATCAACAGTTCGGTGAACCGATCTTTCACTATTTTATTTAAAATGTTGCTATCAAATAAATCTCAAATGTCAATTCCGTCCTACTGCATGGCTCTGAAACAGGGAGAACAACAAATGACACTGTCATAAATGGGTGTTTGAGTAGATTAGAGGGATTCAAGTGTTATGACAAGATCACTAATGTGAAACTGGTGACAAGAATCAGACAAGTGCCAGTGGAACAAGAGATGAGAAGTAGATGCTGGATAGGATGCTAGGACACACACCTGCTGACAGCATTTCCAGGTAGTCCTAGCTGTGGAATTTCCACTGAAAGAGGAACACAGGTAAACCAAAAAATGGTGAAAAAACAATGTGAAAAGAAGCTTGTTGTTACTGTTCTTCCAAGCAAGACAGATTTGAAAAACAGCTCAACCATTTAAGTCTATTGCAACTGCAATGTATGGTTAGTTTCATTTAGAAAGTCAGCGTGCACTCATATGCCAACAATCTTCCTAAATTAGTAAAGAAAACAGTTGTCCCATAGTAGATATACTGCTGCAGTGGAGTGAAGAGTTACATACTTCATTGTACTAGGTCCGCTTCCCCGCTGCCTCGGCCTTCCCCATACTGTATTAAGAACAGCTATGCTTTGGACCCCTGAAGGAAAACGAAAGAGAGGTCGACCAAAAACAACCTGGCGGAGGACTGTGGAGGCTGAGATGCAAAGAATGAACCAGAGTTGGGGCACTGTACGAAGGATGGCCACCGACTGAGCAAGGTGGAATCAATTTGTTGTTGCCCTACAAGACGCCACTAGGCGTGATGGCCACTGACTGCTTTGACGGTCGGCGGCTAAGGATCAAAGAAGAAGAAGAAGATATACTGCTGCAGTGGAGTGAAGAGTTACATACTTCATTGTACTAGGTCCACTTCCCCGCTGCCTCGGTCTTCCCCATACTGTACGGATATGAGCGAGAATGTGTTTATATATTTTTCATATTGATGACTGACGATAAATGTAAAAATGCAGATATATTGTTGACAGTTTGACCGCATGAGTGTGTGTCAGGATTATAAATATATAATTTTCCATGCCTTTAAAATTAATGGTTAAAGTACATGTGAGGATGAAAGAATCCAGTTACCAAGATGAGAGAAAGGGGAAGGGCAGAATGTTAGATGGGCCGACACTCCCAATTCTTAACCCTTTGAAAATAAAGTTTGTTCGTTCCTCAACTTAACTCTTAGAGGACGAGAGGCCAGTATATCTGAACTAAGCTGCTGTTACAATTAATGATCGCCCATTAGAGAGCAACACTGCGGTCAATGAATCAACAAGGCTAATTGCAGGACTTTGACATAAAAAATAAGCCTAGCAGGGATTGACGTATGAGAGGATGCATCCATCATGTATACAGGAACAGTTAACATTCATACCCTTTGCTGAGGGAGACTGAGCACCTATGGGTTTGCCCAGAGTGCAGTGATATTGATTCTGATTAACGATAACAAGCTCTTGTTTTGTAGTGTACCAAATGTAAGTTTTATCAATCCTCATTCAATTTTCATTACAAATATGTATAACAATACCACACTTTTTAAATACAACCGGGAAAGAACAGACCCTTGAACTTTAAAACAATGTGAAAACACAAAAATTCCTGCGTCAAACATGAGAACACCACTATGGCCTTTAAGAGTTAAGAGCAGTCAGATACCCATTTACAGCTGGATAGACTGAAGCAAGCTCTCAAAGCACCACTCCGATAGTACAGTTGAATGATTACGGGGAAAAAACCAATTTACGGGGACCTCTGATGGAAGAAAACCAATTCTGCTAGAAGACTATTATTTACCCATGGTCCGTCTTTGTCTCTCAGCCCCCTGCTGAGTGTAGACATTTGGACTTCTCCAAGCTATCCTGTTCTGTGTGGTTTGACAGTTCATATCTTCTTTGTCCTAATCTTGTATACTCAACTCTAGTGTTTTGGCCTCCTCCTGGTTTTTTGAGCAGACTGGTCTGTAGTCCAACCAAGGGAGTATTAAATGTGTTTTCTGCCACCTTTGTATTATTCCCTATTAGAGGACTTATTCCAATGCTGAGTCTGATCCAGCCTTTGTTTATCTTTTCTTATTCATTTGTTAGTAACCCCATGTCTAACTTCTTTAATTTACAAGCCTGATGAGGAATTGTGGTCCTATTCTTTGTCCTCTGCACCTGACTTCAGGATACAAAATTTTGGTTAGAAAAGAACAAAATGTATCTGACTACCTGTTAAACCTATGCTGAGTTCCGGCGCCTGAGGGCATAATATGAGGTCTTGGCATAGACGTGCGTATATGCTGGGGCTGGAGTCCATTGTTTTGCATAATCTGCAGAATCAAGGAAAATAAAAATACATTCTCAAATGTTAGAATACATTAGTTTATTATCATATAGCCCAAGTATAATGTTAGCATAATCATCTTTCACACAGCACATCATTATTGATAGATAATCAATCGACTCATCGTCAAACTTCTTCATATCATATTTTATGGTATTTACTTTGAACTCTTTATTTCGAGTTACTAAGGATGTCAATATGAGGCCAGTATTTTCACTTTCTGGCTAGGACAGTCTCAGTGCCTTTCAGAACTCACACTTTATCAATTTTACAAAACAAAGAGATTCCAAGATGGCATGACAAGGAAATTGTGCTTGTTTAGAGCAGGGGTCTGCAAACTTTTTTAGAGATGGGTCGGAAAGTAAATGTTTTAGGCCTCGTGGGCCCAGAGGACAAGGTAAAATAAAAGATATTTACAAGACCAGAAAACAATATCTGCAAAAAAATATTTATTATCAGAGTATCATTATGTACAATCAGACTTTGGGGAAATCAGTAAGAGGAATGAAATTCTTTCTTTCTTTTTTTCCCCAAATTTTTTTTTTATTTGAAGACAATATCACCCTTAATTGACTACAAAGCTTAAAAAATGTTAAAAACAATGTAAAATTTAACTCTCCAGTCTACTATGTTATAAGAAATTAATCACCGATTCAAAAGGTTGATATACAACGTTGACGGGCTGGATAAAATAAAGCTGCATTTTGCCCGAGGGCCAAAGTTTAACGGCCCCTGGCTTAGAGGATAGCAACATTAGGTTGGAATCCTGTTCTGAAGACATGTCAGACTGCTTAACTGACCAAACAAAAATGTTATGTCAATAGTGAAAAGTGATTCTTGTGATGAGTCCTTAGGCCTATCATAAGAATATGCAGAACTGAAACAGTCTAACAAAGAAGGTGGGTATGGCCTAATGGTCAGACTGCTTCAAGTGCTTTGTAAATTCCAAATACCAGTGATGTAGCTAATAATAGTGGTCAGTATTGGAATAATATCGATATTCTAATAATTTAAGAATGTTTTATGGCTTGGAGTAATACCGATATTCTAATAATTTTAGAATGTTTTATGGCTTGGAGTAATACTGCCAATATTCTAATAATTTAAGAATGTTTTATGGCTTGGAGTAATACCGATATTCTAATAATTTTAGAAAGTTTTATGGCTTTCCATTTGCAGACTTGAGATAGGTTATTGTTGCATAAATATAAAAATTTGGCTGCAGTCTGGGAGATATCAAACCAAAGTCACCAAAAAATTGTGTCTAGGTAAGGTAAAGGATCCCGTTACATGCCCTTTGAGAATATGGTATTAGGCCCATATTTTCTTGACCATACGGCGCACTAGGGGTGATGTGGTCTAAAAAAAATCCCACCTCAACTGGGGATCGAACCATGGACTACCAAGCTGGTAAGCCAGTGCACTAACCACTGTGCTACCATGACTCTAACATAGTGTCGGAGTATTCATGAAATTTTTTCAACAAAAGTGACTCTAATATCACTCAGTCAGATAGCCAATAATAAATGGCTATTATAAACTGACCAACTAAATCCCCTAATCTCAACTTTTCCAATGCCCTCCGTCTTACAGGATGATGTATTGTACTAGAAAAGTCACCATCTATGGATATGAATCTTCAACTAGGCATACCATATGCATCATTATATAAATCACAACGTAATGAAAATAAATCATCATTTTTCTGAGCACTCCTTAAGGAGCATGAAGCCCCCATAGTTGCTGGTCCCTTTGCTAGAAGCATGTACTAAGCATTCACATGCTTTTGCAGTGGTAGTTTTTGTGACAATTTGTCTAACAGGAGAAGGTTGCCAGTTCCATTCACAATCTCGTATCAGTGGCCTTGTATGACATGCCTGAGGGTGTAGTAGTCATATTCTTTCTTTACCCCTTCAGAGACCCCCAATCCACTCTCCCCCGCGAGCTAATATTTAAATTAACTCAGGTTTAAATTACATAAACTTCTTAAGGTTAACACCAATGTAGCATGTTTTCACTGGAATGGGAACTAAACAGCCTCCATGCAAAACAAACCAAAAGTGTAGCCCTGTGCTACAATTTAGTATTAGAAAAAAAAAAGCCGTGGTATAAATTCATGCATGGCTTTCTATTCAGCAGGCCGAAAATATTCCACACAAGAAACAATGTCAGTGAACATAATGAGGATTAAAAGCAAAACTGATGCACGCTAAAACGAGCAATGACCCAAACACAGCTTTCCATTTGCAGACTTGAGATAGGTTATTGTTGCATAAATATAAAACAATTTGGCTGCAGTCTGGGAGATATCAAACCAAAGTCACCATAACATTATGACACTGTAATCCCTCTGCTCCACTGGGTGTTTTTTTTTTTCAGAAGTACTAAACATTTTAAAATGTGATAAGGATAATGTGGAAGCTTTTCTACTTAGTTTTACTGACAAACAAAGCAAAGATAAGATCAGACACGTGTTTATATTGATGTATAAATAAAAGGCTATTTTTTCCTGTAAAATGTTGAGAAATTACTGAGAAGTACAAGAAATAAATATGCTTATCAGCAGCTTGTTTTATCCTGTGTAACGCACTGTATTTTGACAAGTTATTGTACATATTACTTCATACAAAATTATAATTAGGTTTTAACATTTTGTGATATGAGGTGTATGCTTTTTCTTGTTAACTACCATAAATCTGTAGCAAGGACTCTCAAGATGATTAATTACTTCTGCATTCTTGACACCAACATACAGAAGAACGTAAATTTCTGACAAATGTCACGTCAGGAATGTAGGCAGTTCCTATATGACAGAACATGAAAGGCATGGACTTTGTATAATATAAGGAAGTTTTCTGGGGAACTGATTTTTATATACGATTTCTCTGTCCCATGAAATTCTTGAGAAGGAGTTTTTTAATTAATTAATTTATTAGTAGTAGGCTAGAAGAAGGCTCTTTTTCAAGGGAGGTTATGATACTGCCCACAAGGAAAACCAAAAATAGTCTGGGCTGTTAAATCACCTTTTATCTTCATAGGAAAATCTAAAATTTGGAATTAGAGACAGGAATGGAAGCTAAAAAACAACATGGTAAGACCTTGAACAGATGGCACAGGACAGGAAAGCTCATTACAAATTTGTTGAAGGCCTATGTTTCTTAGGGAGCTGAAAGGTAACAATAGTGATGATATGTAGGCTACAACATAAAGATGGTATAAACATATAAGGAGGGGAAACCCGAGGCCTGTAAACAGTAAATAAATAAACAAACAACACACAAAGGTATGTTATCAGGCACTCAGTGAGAAATAAAGAAGTAGAAGACTGGACAACAGAAGTGATAGGCTTACCGGGAATCGAATCAGGACCTTCCGAACAGCACGCACCGCCTAGCCACGGGAGCGAATCTCCACTATCTACTCTGCCATTAGTAGTGCGTAGCTGGCAGAGTGGATAGTGGCGATTCGGATGAAGAAAACAGAGAAAAGATGCCAAAAGGCTAACACAGTGACTGACTGCACTGCTCAGATACCACTATATTTTCATGGAAACAAAGTGATAGCTAGTATATTCATACCAATTATTGACATGGGCTAAAGGATCTACTGGATGGCCCGTGTGTAAAGAAATGACCCAACCAAACAAAAATGACAACATCAACAAACTATGACATGTGGAGCAGAGCACAACCTTCCAAATAAGACTAGAACACACCGGACGCAACAAGCACTTAAACCCCACACATAGGACCCTAAGATGCAGCAATAGAGAATGCAGTCAGCGACTCATAGCTTGACTGCTTGCGTCAGGGAACCAGAGCTGACCAAGACCCTACTCCACCTCCACGAGGTGGTCCTGAAAACAGGCTGCATCGCTGCAGTCTGGCTGAGAGAGTAGGGATCTAAGAGGGAAGGCAAACCCGGTCCCAAAAAATGCCGTGCTGAAGTTGGATGTGCCGGCCGAAAGGAGCAGATATCGCAGCTCTGCTGTAAACAGACACAACGCAACCAACGTCCTTTTCAGGACGAACGAGGAAGAAGAAGAAACCCCACACATAAGCCTAATTGCCGTTACTGAACCCATCCATATAAGACAGTTCAGCATGTGCTGCTCATTTGCCCAGGACTCTCCACAGAAAGAAGAAAGCTACTGCCAGACTCCCTAACAATCACAAACTCTCTATCAGCACCAATCAACAACTACAGAACACAATCAACAACTACAGAACACAATCAACAACTACAGAACACAATCAACAACTACAGAACACAAGCAATTTTTTCAAACTTGGCATTGACTGTAAAAAAGCGAGAAGCCCAGCAGTCCTAGTAAAACACTCAACAACCACTTTTTTGCAACTAATGTCAAACACCTTTACTGTCTAAATAAAAGGAAAGTGTGGGATAAGATGTCTGAGGCAAGTTGCAAATGTCACCAGAAAAGAGAGGAAAAACTGTGGAGATCTGGAACAATGATATGAACAAGCTACATAGAGAGAAAATAAAATGGAATGGGCACCTTGTCAGAATATGCCTTAATCACATAATGCCACAAGCACTCAAAAGAACATGACAACTGCAAAAGATGGCTAATATGACTTGTACATGGGGTTAGCAAACTCAACATGTAAAATAAATTGCTACGGAAACAACGCTGCAGGAGTGTGTTTTTGTATTCAGGCTTCTAGCATGGGGGGTGGGGAGCTCATGCAGGAGTGTGTGTGTGTTTTGATTCAGGCTTCTAGCATGGGAAGGGGGGGGGGGGGCGCAGCTCATGCAGGAGTGTGTGTGTTTTGATTCAGGCTTCTAGCATGGGGGGGGGACGGCGCAGCTAATGCAGGAGTGTGTGTGTTTTGATTTAGGCTTCTAGCATATGTGGGGGGGGGGGGGGGGCAACGGCGCAGCTAATGCAGGAGTGTGTGTTTTGATTCAGGCTTCTAGCATTGGGGAGCCAGCTAATGCAGGTGTGTGTGTGTGTTTTGATTCAGGCTTCTAGCATGGAGGGGGGGGGGAACCAGCTCATGCAGGAGTGTCAGTTGTGTGTGTTTTGATTCAGGCTTCTAGCATTGGGGAGCCAGCTAATGCAGGTGTGTGTGTGTGTTTTGATTCAGGCTTCTAGCATGGGGGAGCCAGCTAATGCAGGTGTGTGTGTGTGTTTTGATTCAGGCTTCTAGCATGGGGGAGCCAGCTAATGCAGGAGTGTGTGTTTTGATTCAGGCTTCTAGCATGGGGGGGGGGGGGGGGGGGGGGGGAAGCTCATGCAGGAGAGTGTGTGTGTGTTTTGATTCAGGCTTGTGTGCGTGGGGGGGGGGGGGGGGGGGGGGTCGGCAGCGTGGCTAATGCAGGAGTGTGTGTTTTGATTCCGGCTTCTAGCATAGGGGTGCCAGCTAAAGTGATGGAATCAAGCTCCACAAGAAGTTTAAACAAAAAAAAAAAAAAAAAAAAGAAGAGATGACGACAAGCATTCAACAACAGAAGATAAGATGCATGACAAGTGGACACCACAGGCAGCCTGTTACAGAAACCACTGGTGATAAGAGCGTATGTGCTTTGATTCAGGCTTCTAGCATGGGGGAGCCGTCTGCCTGTTGTGGCTACATTTTCTGTAAGAGCTGAACACACCAAAAAAAGAAAAGATGACAACAAACGTTCAACAACCAAAGACCTGGCTCCATGACAAGTGGACATATGAAAGTATAAAGAGACCTTGCCACAAGATGGTGGCTTTTACTGTTATAGGCTATTATATGGTGCATGCCTCTGGTACATTTATCAGACAGAGATCTGATCATCAATATCCACATATCTCATCAAACTGTAAGGCCAGAAAACATTATAAACTATTAGAACGCCAAAGTATTCCAATCCTGATGACCAATATTAACTACACCATAGCACCATGTAGTTCTCGGGGGTCTCTGAAGAGATAAAGAAATAATAGACCTACTGAACCTTCAGGTATGTCACAGAGATAAAGAAATAATAGGCCTACTGAACCTTCATGTATGTCATCACTTCTCACTACCGACCTTAAAATTAGTTCTTTTCTAGCACAGTAATTGGGACTCTGAAGGTTGGCAGAAAATGTTAAGGAAATCATGAAGAATGTCCATAGAAACACACGCCACACAAAATCCAACATGGCTTCTCAGTATAAGTGGACACACACACACAAAATGAAAATAAATAAAATAGGGTAAAACTAAGTTGAAATAAACATTTTAACTTTCATTTTTTTAAAAATATATATATTTAATTTTAGGTTAAGACAACGAAAGCACAGCGGTTTCAAAAGCAGGATATAATTCTGGAGCAGCGTTATTCAAATGTCTGAAAATTCAACTTGAGAAGAAAAGAAAACCCCCAAAGACTAATACTAGTAGTAGTAGTAGTGGTGGTGGTGGTAGCACAAGCAGCACAGTACTGCAGCAGAGCACACCATGCCATGCCAGGCTTTCTTCATGCCTCGGCCTGCTCTACCTGCTGGCTGGCTGCTCGTCTCTGTCTGTATGCCATGCAGATGGCCTCAATACTCACTAATCCGGGCTCCATAGCAGCTGTGGGGGCAGGCCAACCCTGGATCATTCCTGTCATGTATGGCATGTAGGGTCCCTGTGGTGTCTGCAGGAGAAAATGGGTTTGTTCAGGCAACAAAAACTTGTTCATACTAATCAGTTACAATTATTGTTCTTCACATACTCTAATCCATGGGTCGGCAACTGGTAGAGATCAGGATCCAAGAGATCAATTTAGTACATCTCAAGGCCAGGGGTTCTCAACCTTTTTTTTTTGCTCATGGCCCCTTTATGAGCCCCATTAACCCCCCTCACTGTCACTCTTAGAGGGAAAAAAGGTACTTTACCATCTTACTGTAGCCCCGTAGAATATGGCATGACCCACACTGAGAACTACTGCTCTAGGTGATGGATGGGGCAAAAACTGAATTTTTGACCCAAGGAAATTCTGGATTAGCTCTCGCACACCGGCACTTAAAATTGCAGTGTGTCTCCAGGTTTAAAGGCATGTTCACCGCATTCAGTGAAAACCAGCATGCTTGCTAACTAAAATTCACTTTATTCCTGAACTGCATAAGAGAAAAGTTAAATATACGCTGCACTTATTCCAACTACCCTGAAACCTGAGATGATTTGATCAATGTAGGTCTTTAGAGAGCTCAGCATTTCTAAAGTAGATCCTACACGCTCATGGGTTGCCTACTGCTGCTCTAATCCACGCTATCTCATCTTCAGGACTAGAACTGGGGCTGTTAACAGTTAACTTGTTCAGAATTAACCAGTTAATAAAACTGTGCAATGGTTCACCATTCAGTCCTCTCCTTAACAGTTTCGACTCCAGTACATTAAGAATGACATGAAGAGTCAGCCAGACCCTCCTTTGCTCCATTGCCTACCTATTCTAGGATGACTAACAATTATTATCAGCGAGTCATTCAGATGTCATTTTTGTTTCTTTTTTAACCCCCTTGGGCTATACAACACCCTGCAAGGACATAACCCTTTAGACAACTCCCTGCAGTTGGCTGATCAGCTTGTCACACCGATTACATAACGGCAGATGGATTGTAAACAGTAACATTAGGTCTTTGGCTAAGGCAGTAACATTAGGTCAGGCAGTGTGTTTGTGTTGTGTCTTGATTCGTAAGAATACTTGACCAGGCTGCCTTCTATCCACCAGCTACTCAGATTGCAGCTTCGCTTGCTACACCGGTTGTTTTATCTGTATTTATTTTTTATGTTTTTTCACTTAGTTCTTGCTTTTTTTACTTTCAGTTTTTGTTGTTTGTCGCTGGAGGAAGGCCCTGTGATTGTAACACACGTTATTTTTTTCACCCTTTTGGTCTAGACCTTACCTTTGTTTTTTCCATTCCCTCTTCCCTCTTCCATCCACCACCACCACCACCACCACCACCACCACCAGGTATTCACAGACTGAAGCCATGCTGTTATTCTTCTCCTTCATGTCTCTCTCTCCAGTTCTCTTTTCTATGTGTTCTTTCTTCTTCTCTACCTCTCTTACCCTGGGTATTCCAAAACAGGATTTCTCAATGCGTGTCCTATCCATCTCCAGCGTCTTCGTCTCATTTCTTGTTCCACTGGCACTTGTCTAAGTTTTGTCATCAGATTCACATTAGTGGAACGTCAACAAACAATGCTGTTAACCGGTTGTATTGTTCATTTTTATTTTTCATGTTTTTATATTTAGTTCTAACTTTTCCTTTGTTTTTGTTGTCTGTCCCTGACGAAGGCCTTGTGGCCTTAATGTAGGTTATTTCTTTCTCTTTTTGTCCTAGCCAGACTATTTGAAGTAACATGCTACCTACCTGTTGATAATAAATGCCAGTTGGTGAGCCAGGCATATATGAATGAAGCTGCATTGTGCTAAACGGCTGCATCAAAGCTTGCGCCTGCTGAGGCTGTGGCTGTGGTATTGCACTCTGTACTGCATGAACAGGAGCTGCAGAAGCAGCGGCGGCAGCAGCAGCAGCAACCTGGTTCTGATGGGCCATCCTGCGCTGATTGGATTCTTCCGTAGATGGAAAGTAACCAGCAGCAGCCAGTGTCCCGGATGACTTGATGCAACACTGAAAAACAAAAGCCCACAATGCAGCTCTGAAGCCCTTAATATTACTGTGTGTATCTGGTATATCCTAAACACGTAAAGTCGTTACAATTGTAAAACTATAATTTCTCAAAATTCTGTATACAGGGTGCCACAAAAGTCAATTTCTTAGATGATAAAAATAAGTTATTTAACGTTATTTTTACAGATGTTCAAACTGAGCTTCTTGCGCAATCATAACATACATCTATCCACCTTTGTTGATTGGTGATGGTCCAGTATAAACACGCTGTCACAGATTTGTCTGAATTCGTTGGTATTAATGATAATAAAATTAACGTAATATTCCAAATGAGAATGGACTTTTGGGACATCTTGCATTAATGTTTATTTCCTGTGCTAATAAAGTAACAATAATGCATTGGCAACAAGGGAATAAATTTATGACAACAAACACAAAGGGAATACGTTTATGACAACAAACTCAAAAGAAAAAAATGTTTATGACAACAAAAGCAAAAGGAATAAGTTTATGACAACAAATGCAAAAGGAATAAACTTATGATATATCAAGAAGCCAAGAAGAAAATAAAGATAAAGAACAGCATCCAGTGTTATATGTACAACAATGACAATGGAGTACTCGTGAAAGAATAATTTTACAACAGACTACAAAATATCATGCACAAAAAGAGAAGGAAGGATATTACAATTTTGACCTAAAGGAAAAGACAACACAGGTTTTGAAGAAATCATGGGAAAACACTGATTAGGTACAATGAACGAAAACTGGAAACTACTCAACATCTGTGCTTCAAATCAACTAACTATAGGAGGAAGCATTTTTCATATAAAAGAATATATAAAGTAACATGGATATCACCAGACTACAGAACAGAAAATCAGCTTGATCTTGTAAGCATAAACAAGAAGTTTAGATCATCATTACATGGCGTAAAGCAGATGTGGCATCAGATCACCATCTTCTGTTAGCCAAAGAAAAGTCAAAACTCAACGATATGTACAAAAGCTCATTGCTATAGACAACAGTTTAATGTGGGTATCTAAGAATTCTATGATCACAATATCCAACAAATACCAAGTACTCCAACAGCTGGAAGATGTAGCAGATACAGAAGACCACTACCAATAAATCAAAAATATAAGGAATGAGATATGTGGAGAGGTACTGGGAAAAACAGAATGTCAACACAAAGCATGGACAATTGTACCATCAACAAGATAAAAGACAGGAGAAACAAGAAAGCAGATTTCAACAAAAGCATAACCAGGGGAAGCTTCAAATAACGAGCTGATGGCACACAACAGGACTTAGGCATGTGTTTGTTGAAGGCATAAGCTCCTTAGGGAGTTAAAGGGTGTTGATTGGTTGAAATCAAACACACGATTAATTCTAGCGAGAAACGGATTTCTGTTTGCCCTTAAACATGTAAACAGCACACATGCAATGACTCGGTACACAATCAGTACAAAGAAATATAGAATACCTATTTGGTCCATCTTACTCGAAAAACGCAATTTTGAACACAACAAATTTCATAACAGGCAAAGTGCCTTTGCTCACCCCTATATTATGATCCTTGTACACCGCTTTCTGGTTGTGAAACTGAAAGAAGCTATTCAAGGCTGCAGTCTCATCCTTAAAGCTGACATACCATACTGAATACTTCTCCTTGTACATCACAAACTCAATGTGTGTTGGTACTGAAGCTCCCATGTCCAAAATGAACTGACGAACATCCTGAGATTTGGGGATATGAGTTTTAAAATGTATACAGCCCAAACAATAAGATGCTGTTCTGATACAATACAAGAAAACAGGTACATGTTCAAATATTTAAATTAAAATTACATCTAGTAGCCTACCATGCAATTTAACTAACAGGACACGATCTGATATTGCCCAAAATCCCTTTACTGTTCTTGCCTTTTCTGCATCTAAAATTATGCCTACTCTTCTTTTATGTTTATTTTCTCCATAATAAATTACTTTGTGTTGTCAGAATGTATTTCACCTGCTCCAGTACAGTATATCGAATTTCATCACGCCACTGATATCAACTGTGAACAGATGGTCACTAGGTATCAATTCAACACAAATATATGCACCAACACCAAGTATTTTATGAAACAACTCTTTGTCAATTGAAGTAAGAGAGTTCTTCACTGTTGTATAGAACCAATCCTGACATGCGGAAGTGAGTCATGGAGAATTAGTAAACAAGTATGAAAAGCACTAGAGGCCACAGAGATATGGTTTTACAGAAGAATGTTAAAAATACCATGGACAGCTAAAATGAGTAATGATGTCTTGAAAGAGGCCAATGTGCTAAGGAAGCTTATTCCTCGGGTTAGAAGGAAGCTTATTCCTCAGGTTAGAAGGAAGCTTATTCCTCAGGTTAGAAGGAAGCTTATTCCTCAGGTTAGAAGGAAGCTTATTCCTCGGGTTAGAAGGAAGCTTATTCCTCGGGTTAGAAGGAAGCTTATTCCTCAGGTTAGAAGGAAGCTTATTCCTCAGGTTAGAACGAAGCTTATTCCTCGGGTTAGAAGGAAGCAGTCCACTATCTTTGGGCATGTTATGAGAAGAAGGAAGATGGAGTATATCGTGACAGCAGGAAAGATTGAAGGAAAAAGAGAAAGACGACGACAAAGAGAAAAGATACTGGACAGTTTGACATCGTGGCATGGAAGGAGGTCAACAACAGAATTGATAAATAGTACTGTAGACAGGAAGTTGTGGAGACACACGATCACCTACGCCATCAGGCTTGGTACATGAAGAAGAAGAAGATACATGTACACCACCAATTTTCCAGCAATGGTCAGTCTGGCACCTCTTTTAGTATGAACACAATTACAAGTGGTCATGGGAAATTCCAATGACTGCCAGACTAGGCTACATTCTCTTTAATAATTCTGCTTCGCTGATGCTAATGAACATAAGTCATTTGTACTAATGTATCCGTCTTTTATTTGATCATTTAATATTAGTTTAATTTAAGTATCTAGCAGTCATGGCACTTCAGCAACATGTGAGGTATGTAATTACTGGGTCAAAGATGTACTCTTGGATTATTAGTATGCGACCTCTGTTGGCCCTGCAAAACAGCTTAGGAACTGAAAAGCCAGAAAATCAGAGATGTATCAATAATATAAATACTGGAGGGAGAAAAAAAATTATAACTACTGAATACAAATAAAAACTCTCTACAACAGACGCAAATAATTTCCAGCAGACTTTAATCTCCATAAAGACAGCACATCAAGCACATACTAAAGATTATCAGAATAAATCTCCTCCCCATCACCAAATTGAGAACAGTGTTCAGATCTTCAGTACTGCTAACAATACTGTATTTTATGCTGCTGTGTGGTGTATATTTATTAAGTGACCACACACGAGCAAATGAGAAACGTTTAATAAATTCAAAGTAAATCTACTATGCTCATTCTAATATAAATAACAAATCTTGTTTTTATTTCAAAGCTGGATTGTTCAGTTCAGAACAAAAATAAGAACAAGTGAATATCTGCCATAACTAATTGACAATGAGACTGTGCACACTTTGTTATCTATTTCACATTTGTCATTCACTCTCAAATAACCATGTCTATCTCTCTTATTAAGCTGACAGTCTGTCTCAGGCTTCTCGTCACCATACAGTTTCTCCCTCAACTAGGTTGAGGAATGCCACGCTGTCACCCTGCTTCTCTCAAGGAGCCGACAGTTTTAGAGTACATGTTTAACTGTTTGTTTGTCCTTCCCACATGGGCACATATCTGAATATCTGTCAGTCCGATTTTCAATTTGTTTTATGGATGATATTTAAGTCAACAATAGTATCTTCTTAGTCTTAAACATTATCACTTGGTCTCTTCTGACAGAAAGAAAACGCATAAATCTGCACATATGAAGTAAATCTTAGTCTGAAAATTACCACTTGGTCTCTTCTGACAGAAAGAAAACTCATAAATCTGCACATATGAAGTAAATCTTAGTCTGAAAATTATCACTTGGTCTCTTCCGACAGAAAGAAAACGCATAAATCTGCACATATGAAGTAAATCTTAGTCTGAAAATTACCACTTGGTCTCTTCTGACAGAAAGAAAACGCATAAATCTGCACATATGAAGTAAATCTTAGTCTGAAAATTACCACTTGGTCTCTTCTGACAGAAAGAAAACGCATAAATCTGCACATATGAAGTAAATCTTAGTCTGAAAATTACCACTTGGTCTCTTCTGACAGAAAGAAAACACATAAATCTGCACATATGAAGAAAATCTTAGTCTGAAAATTACCACTTGGTCTCTTCTGACAGAAAGAAAATGCATAAATCTGCACATATGAAGTAAATCTTAGTCTGAAAATTACCACTTGGTCTCTTCTGACAGAAAGAAAACGCATAAATCTGCACATATGAAGTAAATCCACCAATACAGCTGGCTCCTTGCAGAAACCTCAACCCACAGCAGCCATGTGATCCTGCAGCAGAGAATTCTGTAGCAGTTTACTTCATGTCAGGTTTCCAGCTCTGTACACAACCACCTCATGCTAGTCACCACTTAGGACATGCCTCAGGGGGCAGTAATTCTATTCATACATATTGTACATGTGATCACCACACTGCGCTGGCGATCGGGTGATCCAGGTTCAAGCCCAGGCGAGTACATTTGAAAGAGTGTCATCGACCGGGATTTGGACTGGATTAATTCAAGCCCTGGCAAGGACATTTGAAGCAGTGTCGTCGACCAGGGACTGGAATAACCTAAACGGCTCCTGAGCCGACCCAGCTCTAATGGGTATGGGTACTCTCCGAAGACGGCGAGTATATGCCTGAATGGTGAAAGGACACCTGTCAGCGTACAGGGAAAATAGGATACTCACGTAAAATCAGTCTCAGGTTAGACATACTAACCCAAGATTTCGCCTCAGTAATAGCGGGCGTACGTTAAAAAAACAGAAAAAACATGAAACTCATCCCATAGATCTGACTAACCTCTTCAGTAGTTGATGCTGGAAAACCTCTCAGGGTCAGAGTTTTGCGGCACTGAGAAACTCTCACTCTCTTACGGTCCTCAGAAAGTTCCAGAATTGAGCTTGCTGGAATGTACAAAATATCTTCAATACACTACAGAATGCTTCTGATGGGACAGACGACAGATTTAGTTAACAAACCAGTGCCCACATGGCAAGCTTATCACCACTCACCTGAAAGTACACCACAGTAGGAAGATTACAAATACTTACTAGAAGTGCCAAGATGGGAATCTACTGAATGTTAAACCTTTCTCAACATGAAATGGTTTTTTTTTTTTTTTGGTTTTGTTTAAATGTGGTGCTTTATTCAGAAGTGGAATGGAGGATCCAAGATAGTTTTTGTCCACAAAAACAAAATCAATAAATTGGAAGTAGAAATATGGTGCTTCAAATGAATTTAACCAGCAACATTTACCTTGATGTTTGACTGAGATATCGCTACCATAAAATTTATTTATTCTTTATTCTCTGGCTTTCAATGAAAAGGGGGGAGGGGGGGAGTGTGAGTAGTGGTGTATGTGATGGGGTGTGCGTTGGGATCTGTAGATCTATTGGGCTTTGGTGATTTGTAATTTCCTTATGCTGTTGCTTATGGTTATTCATCATCTCAACCCGTAACCCGTCATGGGTCGTATGGCTGCCATGGTGGAAGCATCAGCAGACAGGGTCCTCCACTGCTCTCTATCCTCAGCAATACGTACAAGTGTGGAAAAACCGTGCCCTGCCCATTCTTTGATGTTATCAGCCCAGGATTTTCTTTGCCTTCCTCTTCTCCGTTTACCTTCGACTGTTCCCTGGAGAATCATTTTCGAAAAGGAGTCATGACGAGTTACATGCCCAAACCAGGCAAGCTTTTGATGTTTCACTGCTGACAAAAGTGGTTCTCGGTGGCCTGCATAGGTGTTGCATATGATTATTATGATGTGGCAAATTATTATTTTTTTTTGGAAGTATAAATGATGAAAAACATGCAACCTAATATTCACTTTTTTAAAATATTCATTCATTCATTCATAACCCTCCACTCCCAAAGGAGCATAGGCCTTCAACAAACACATGCCAAGTCCTCCTGTCACGTGTCATCATCTCAAGTTCTTTCCATGTTCTCCTCATCATTTTCACCTCTGTTTCCAACTCTCTTCTCCATGTACTTCTTGGTCTTCCTCTGCCTCTCTTGCCCTGCGGGTTCCAGAACAAGGACTGCCTTGTAATGCTATCAACAGGTTTCCTCAGTGTGTGTCCTATCCATCGCCATCGTCTTCTTCTCATCTCTTGTTCCACTGGCACTTGTCTAGTTCTTGTCATCAGTTCTACGTTGGTAACCTTGTCATACCATTTTAATCCCTCTATTCTATGCAAGCACCCATTTATGAAAGTCTGTAGCTTTTTGGTTGTTGTCTTTGTTGTTCTCCATGTCTCAGAGCCATACAATAGGACTGACTTCACATTTGAGTTGAAGATTCTTATTTTCGTGTTGGATCCTATTTCTCTTGATCTCCATATATTTCCCAATGCAATGAAAGCTCCTCTTGCCTTTTGTATTCTTATTTTGATATCGCTGTCTGTCCCTCCAACTTTGTCTATATTACTGCCAAGATACGTATATGATTCTACATCTTGTATTGGTGTTTCTTCAAGTTCAACCCTATTATCATTACCTGCATTTATTCTCATTATTTTTGTCTTTTCCCTGTGTATTTTCAGACCCAATTGCTGTGACCTCTCATCGAGTGTTTTCAATTTGTCCTGCATCTGATTACGGTTATGGGACAGAAGAGCCAAGTCATCAGCAAAATCCAGATCATCCAACTGCTTAGTCAGAGTCCACTGGATTCCATTTCTGTTGTGTGTTGTCGATGATCTCATAACCCAATCTATTGCCAGCAAGAAAAGAAATGGAGACAAGAGGCATCCCTGTCACACTCCTGTTCTTATCCCAAATGGTTCTGTAAGCTGTCCTTCATGAAGAACTCTGCATGTCATGTCTTCATATGTTTTCTTTATTAAATTAATGATCTTCAGGGGAACTCCATAATGCCTCATCAATTTCCAAAGTGATTCTCTGTCTACACTGTCAAATGCCTTTTCATAGTCCACAAATCCGATGTATAGTGGTGAATTCCATTCCAGACTTTGTTCAACTATTATTCTCAAAGTGGCTATCTGGTCTGTACATGATCTGTTTTGTCGAAAACCTGCTTGTTCATCTCTCAATTTCTTGTCTATCGACTCTTTTAATCTCTCAAGGATAATCCTGTTTAATACTTTTCCTGGCACTGATAGTAACATTATTCCTCTATAATTTGTGCACTCTTGTAAATTTCCCTTCTTAGGCAACTTAACCAGATATCCTTCCTTCCATTCTGCTGGTATCTCTTCCTTTTCCCAGACTTTACCAAGTAATTTATATAACATCTCTGTAGCCGTGTCGATATCTGCTTTGATGGCCTCTGCTGGAATGCCATCAGGTCCAGACGCTTTTCCATCTCTTAGAAGCTTTATGGCTTTCTTTATTTCTTCCTTCGTTGGTCTTTCACCGTTAATTTGTAGCTCTTCTTCTGCTGGCTGGATGTCCGGCGGGTTTTGTGGAGCTGGTCTATTGAGAAGGTCCCCAAAATATTCTGTCCACCTCTTCATTTGCTCTTGTATATTGCTGAGCAGTTTCCCATTCTTGTCTTTTATGAGACAACTTGTTTGCTTGCATTTCCCTGTTAACTTCTTTGTGCTGCTATACAGTTCTCTCATATTTCCTTTGGCTGCAGCATCTTCTGCCTCTCTTGCCAACTCCTCAATATACTTCCTCTTGTCTCTTTTGATACTTCTTTTTACTTCTTTGTTTGCTTCTGTGTACATTTCTTGAGCCTTGGCTTTGGAACTTCTGGTTTTGCTTGTGTTTAACTCTGCTTTCTTGTTTTTCCTGTCTTTTATCTTATTGATGGTTTCTGTTGTTATCCATGCTTTTTGTTGTCTTTCCCTTTTCCCCAGTATTTCTTCACATGTCTCCTTCCATACCGTTTTGACCTGCTGCCAATAGTCTTCTGTATTCTCTACATCTTCCAGCTGTTGTAGCACTTGGAATTTGTTGGATACTGTGACCGCAAATTTGTCTCTTGTTTCTTGATTTCTTAGCTGTCCTACATTAAACTGTTGTCTATAATTTTGCATTGTTGCATATCTCTTGAGTTTCATTTTTATTTTGGCTGTCAGAAGATGGTGATCTGATGCCACATCTGCTCCTCTATATACCTTTACATCCTGCAATGATGATCTAAACTTCTTCTTTATGCATATATGATCGATCTGATTTTCTGTTCTATGGTCTGGTGATATCCATGTTGCCTTGTGTATTCTCTTATGTGGAAACATGCTTCCTCCTATAGCCAGTTGATTTGAAGCACAGAAGTTTGCGAATAGTTCTCCATTTTCATTCATTACTCCTAGCCCATGTTTTCCCATGACTTCTTCAAATCCGGTGTTGACTGTACCTATCTTTGCATTCATGTCACCCATCAAAATTGTGATGTCTCTTCTTTTTACTTTATCCATAATTTCCTGTAGTTTAGTATAAAATGCTTCTTTCACAGACTCTTCTTTGTCATTAGTTGGTGCATAACATTGGATGACATTTACATGAATTTTCTTTTTAGCTGTTTTGAAAGTAGCTGTTATTATTCTGGGTCCTACAGCTTCCCATTCAATGAGTGCTTTCTGTGCTTCTTTAGATAACATAAGAGCTACCCCTTCACTGTGGTGTGAAGTTTCGTCTTCATGTCCTGAGGACAGCACCAATTCACCTGTGATGAGTTTCTTCCTGTCTACCCCCTTCCACTTTGTTTCACACATTCCCAGAACCTCGATTTTGTATTCCCTCATTTCTGCTGCTACTTGCGCCACTTTCCCTTGTTCGTTTAATGTCCGAACATTCCAGGTGCCAAATCTGGAAGTTCTCCTAGAAGAAAGAAGGTTAGTCAGCAACACAGACTCCTTTCGGCTTTCTCTGTGTTGCATCATACGCCTCCCGGCGAGAGGACCTTCCCCTGTCTTGGATGGCTGTGTTTTATTTCCTTTATTGACTTGTCCATATTTGTTGAAGTTTTTTGTGGTTTAAATTTTTTTTTACAGGATGGGGTAACCGGCCCCATGCCCAACCCTCCTTAGTCGCCTTCTACGACACGCCTGGCAGGGGACAGTGTTACTATTCTTTGCTCCCCTTTCGGGCCCCGGTGACACACTGGTGTTTTTTTTTAATATAATGAGGGCCAATAAGGCTAACTCAGAGGTAAGTGATAAAATCACTATATTTCAAAAAGTGGATAGTTCAACAAATATGCTTCATAACACTATTTTTCACTATGTGCCAGTAGTCAATAATAATTAAAAACAATATATTAATAATATCAAACAGTTCTTCCTTTTGACTTGGTTGTTTTTGTATTTCGGGTAGTGTATTTAAGAAGATGGTAACAACTGTAGTTATGTTATATCATCATCATGTGCCTTTTAGATCCTTGTGTAGATGGAGCCACCAGTGTAACTGGTCCCTTTGCAGGAAGCCTGTATTAAAGATAAATATGCTCTTGCAAAGGAGGTTTCTGTAGTCTGTTTTACATGATGAGATTGCCAACCTCTTGCACGACCTAATTTCAGTTGCCTCATATGAGGGAGTTTTATTCTTTGTATCATCAGACATACTCGGGAACTAAATTGGCTATTATATTAAGCAAAAAGACTACAATGGAACATGGAGTTCCACAGGGTGGGGTCCTTTCCCCAACACTCTTCCTCATATAAATGTAAATGATATAACAGAAAACATCCACAAGAATGTCCACAACTCCCTCTACGCTGATGACCTGGCCATGTGGACTTCAGAACAATACATCTCCACAGCAAGAGTGTGCATGCAGGATTCACTGCTAGCCCTTGAAAGTTGGTCCAAAAAGTGGTTGCTCAAAATAAATGAACAAAAAACTACACACACTATTTTTACCTTGTCAAATAAACCACAGCAAGCAAAGCTGCAATTAAATGGACAGGCAGTACGAGAGGATGAAACACCAACATACTTAGGAATCACACTAGACCGCCGAATGACATGGAAATCACAGATTAACAAAATACAGCTAAGGGCAAAACTTCGCATGGCCATCATGAAAAAGTTAGCAGGTACCACATGGGGTGCTGATGAGAATATCCTCAAAAAGCTGTACACAGGCAGAGTCAGACCTGCTATGGAATATGGCATCACAGCTTGGTCGACGGCAGCAAAGTCAAATTTTGACAGAGTAAACAGACTCCAAAACCAAGCAGCACGTATTATAACAGGGGCCCTAAAGTCTACACAAATCAACCATATGGAAAACATCACAGGGCTACAGTCAATGGAGGATAGACGTGACAGCAGAATCTTAAAACAAGCTGAAAAATTTAAGAGGCTCGAAGGACACCCCATGTACCAAAGAATGAATAGGCTAGGAAGAGGCAGGCTCAAGCGAACTAACTTTGTCGCCCAAGCAAAAGAAAAAATTAACAATAATACCATACTAGCTAGCTCAGTTGCAAAAAAAATCCCAACAAGCTCAACTATCCCACTGTGGAAAATAAGATGCTTTCCTAAGTTAAAATCTGATATTCCAGGCATTGAAGGTAAGGGAACACAGACAGAAACACAAAGAAAGTGTATAGCAACCAAGTATATTGACCAAACATTTCCAGCGAAGCTTTGGACACATGCATATACTGATGGTTCGGCAACAAATGCAGTTGAAAATGGGGGTGCCGGCATCCTCATAAAATTAAAGAATAGAATCCACTCTATGGCAATTGCCACTGGAAAATACTGCAAAAACTTCTGTGCTGAAGCAGAAGCCCTGAAACAGGCAGCTGAAACTCTTATTGAATGCAAAGCACAGGCAGAAAAACAGATAGTAATCTTTTCAGATGCCCTCTCAATAATATCAGCGCTGAAGAGCCACCAAACTAAAGGATTGAAAGATCTGATAATCTCCCTTGAAAGACTGGCCGAATGCTTCAAGAAGTGCACTATCCAGTGGATACCAGCCCATTGCAACATACCAGGAAATGAAGAGGCAGACAGACTTGCTAAAGAAGGAGGTGCCTTACAGCAAAATGATATAGAGACAACTTACGCAACGGCAAAGACCACTATAAAGGCTACATTCAAGTCCAAATGGGAAAGAGAGCACCCGGGACATTTGAAAAATGATGCATATCATCAACTATCCAGAAAAGAACAGGTCATCATTTTTCGACTATGCACTGGACACAACAGATTGAGATACCATCTGTACCACAAATACAAAATTGGTGCAACAGATCTCTGCACCTGCGGTACCAGCCCGATGACAGTCGAACACCTGCTGCAGTACTGCCCAACCTACAGTAATGAACGGGGTAGCATATGGCAACAACCCACTTCTGTCAAAGAAAAACTGTTTGGAGATGTCGGGAACCTTGAGTTGACTGCTGCCTTTATTAGAGTCATAAATGTGGAGGTCTGAGGGCGAACGAGGAAGAAGAAGAAGAAGAATACTCTCCCTATAAGTCACGTGATGTGTGTCTGTGTATACAATCTTTTTGACTAACACTGAGCGAAACCAGGGGTCTGCAAACTATTTTAGAGATGGGTCGGGATGCAAATATTTTTAGGTCTTGGGGGCTAAGATCATGTGGCTAAGATCAAAGAGAACAGTGTGATCAGTCCATGGTTTGGTAATGTTCATGTACACTGTATTCTTTTAGCACTGTGACAGTCTCATTGCATATTACTACACACAATATTTTATTATCTAATTAATAACAAAATAGCTATCCCTCCACAGTTCTTTAAAAATGCATCGTTCAGAGTCAACTGTTTTGTTCTCTTGTTGTGACATATTGGGTGTGGATAAATGTTGTGAGCACCTTTTGCACACCACATGGGGGTTTTACATTTTGAGTACATGTGGTGCTCACAAGAGATTTTGTTGCTACACATAACAGGCCTTTGATTGGCTAAGCAACAGAGGGATTTCGCTGTGTATTTTTAAAATATAAAAAAATTAAAAAAAAAAAACACACACACCCACACAAATAGTAATACGTCTTACAAGGAGAAGGACAAGAAAAACCTACGTTGCGGCCACAAGGCCTTCGTCAGGGACAGACAAACAAGAGACAGGAGGGAAAGAAAATGAGAATTAAGTAGAGAACATGAAACTATAAAAATAAGAGAAAAAAACTCCCTTAATATTAAGTCCAGTCACATGTGAAGCAAAGCAAGATGGCTGCCACTAAACTGGAAAGAGGAAGTTGATAGTATATCAAAATAAGAAATAACGAAAACAAGGACTGGAAAAGAGTGAGAAAAAAGTAATCAATAAATAATAAATAAAATTAAAAAAAAAAAAAAAATATAAATAAATAATAAATAAATTTAAAACAAATAAATAAATAGATAAAAATAAAAACTAAATAAAGAAATAAATAAAATAAAAAATAATAAAGGAAAAAAATAATTAAAAAAAAAAAAAATTTAAATAAAATAAAATAAATAAACAAATTAAAAAATAAATAAATAAATAAAATTATTAAATTTAAAAAATGGTAATTTAAAAAAAAAAAAAAAAGGGTGATCGCATCAAAGTAGAAAGTCATAATACAACAGGGACTCGATAGAGAAAGGCGTCTCAGACAAAAGAATGTTGGGTATTCAAACCGTGTGGTTTGAGGCAACCCATAAGATGGATGAGGCGTTGTTCCTGGCGAAACCGACTGTTGGCGTCTGAGGAACAGTATCTGATGGCTGTCACCTGGATGTCAGTGGCACCATGGTGGTCAGGGCCATTGAAGTGGATGGCCACAGGTGTGGAATTAAACTGAGAGATGTCATAGAGGTGTCTGCAGAATCGGTCACCCAGTCGTGTGCCCGTTTGGCCGATGTACGTAATGGTGCAATGTTTGCATATAATAGCATAAATGACGTTGCGTGACTCACATGTAAAGCCATGGGTGATGGTGAACTTGGCGTTAGGGAACGAGACTGAACATGTTTCGATTACATACTGACATGTCTTACATCGTGTACGGTTACATGGCTTGGTTCCAAAGTGGCCATCGTTGACAATTTTCAGACGGCTGTGGACTAGGAGGTCCCTCAAATTTTTGTCCCGTCTATATGCCAGCAAGGGTGGCTCACTAAATGCTTCCCGCGCCACTGGGTCAGCTTGGAGGAGAGGTAGGTGGCGAAACAGGATCCTTTTGACAGCAGTGCTGTGAGGGTGATAGGTCATTATTAACTTGACTCTATCAGAGGAGGTTTTTTGGTGGGGTTTGAGGGCCTCTAGACGTGAGATAGGGAGAACACGTTCTAAGGCAGAGGTAAGAACATCTTCTGGATACTGTCTGTTACGGAAGAAGTCCAACATTTCTTGTGCTCGGCATAGAAAGTTGTCATCATCTTGGCATAACCGACGGAGGCGGAGAAGTTGTGAGAAAGGCAAGGAGTCCCGACAAGCCGGAGGATGAGAGGAAGTATAAAGGAGGTAACTGTGTGCATCGGTGGGTTTGTAGTACACCGAAGTGGTGAGGTGGGGCGGAGTGATAGTGACAACAATGTCAAGGAAATTAACAGAGACAGTGGAGATGTGCGAGGTGAATTGGATCGCAGGGTGGAAGTTGTTAATGAAATTAATGAACCTAGATAGGTCAACCTCTGGCATATCGGTGAGACCTATGCCATCATCGATGTATCTATGATACGTCAATGGAAAAGGTCCAGGATACTGCTGCCACACCTGATACTCCAGGTAGCCCATGAAGAGGCAGGCATAACTGGGACCCATCTTGGTGCCCATGGCAACTCCACTTATTTGGTCAAAGAACTGTCCATTGAACTCAAAGGAGTTGAGTCGAAGGACCAGTTCTGCAAGGCGCAGGAGAGTCTCTGTAGCGATAGAGGGGTGCGTGCGCTGGTCCAGGAAAAACCGGAGAGCTCGGAGACCATCAGAGTGAGGAATGGAAGTGTAAAGTGAGCAAACATCTAACAGAAATAAACGGTAGGTACAGTCTGGGGAAAGCTGAATAGAGGAAAAAGTAGTAAGAGCATGGTTTGTGTCCTTTAAGAAGGAAGGAAGCTGCTCTACAATAGGATGGAAGATGCCGTCGAGGAAGTCTGATATACGTTCGGTAGGGCAGGCACACGCAGAGACAATGGGTCTCCCAGGGTTGGAGGGTTTATGAATTTTGGGAAGCATATAAAACACAGGCTTACCCAGACCACTATTGTCAATACGGAGATGAGAAGCGCTAGAAGGTAAGGACTTGTTGGCGATAAGACTTTTGATGGTGTCATGGACCAGACGATTGTTGAGGACTGTCGCATCATTGTCACGGCGCTGGTAGAAGGAGCTGTTGGTGAGCTGCTTATTACCTTCTTGGAGGTACAGGTCCTTGCGCCATACCACAATGGCACCTCCTTTGTCAGCCGGTTTGATAATAATGTCATCTCTGCGGTGGAGCTTAGTAAGGGCATGAGACTCATCAGAAGAAAGGTTTGAATAACGCAGGTGTTGAGGTTGGAGCTGCTGAATGTCATGGAGGGTATTCTGAATATATAAATCCAGAGCGTGGGAAGCCCCAGAAGAGGGTGTAAAATGTTTATTCTTGGGAGGAGCAAAGCGTGCAAAGGCATCATCTGATTCAGCCTGCGATCTCTGAGGACCATCACTGTTGCGGAAATGGAGCTGAAGTCGCAGACGGCGATGAAACCGATGGACATCCTGGAGGAGATTGTACTGATCAGAGGATGGTTGGAGAGGGACAAAGTGCAAGCCCTTGCTGAGGACTGAAAGCTCTCCCTCAGAGAGGGCAAGATCAGAGGGAATACAAACAACCTGGGAACGAGATGGAGTAGAGGAGGCAGGGACAGTCTCAGGGGTAGGACAGAGGCGGGAAAGTTTGTCCTTTTTCTGGGCGGATAAAAAATCATACAATTGCCGATTGAGGGTATGGATAATAATGCGGATAATGGGGAAGGCAGGAAAGTAGCTAGAGGTGAGACTACGTAAGCGGAGTAGAAGCTGAGACTGCTGAGCACTGATATCTGCCAGGAGGCGGGAATGGATAGCTGCGACAGCTCGCATATGCTGGAACCCACATGTGGTCTCGATGCGCTGTAAGAGGCGATGTTCACGAGGGTGAATATGGCCAGCAGAGGGGTTGAAGTGAGAAGTGAAGCCATGAGGGAGAACTTTAAGGCGGAGGCAGGTGCGGATAAAGTGGAGATGGCAAGTGAATCTAGTTTTCTTGAATGTAGCAAATGCAAAATCAATTGCAGTGCGAGATATATCAGCCAAGGATCCAGACCCCGAGGACGACCCAGAGTCCGCTGGGAGGACAACATTAGACAATCTTTGAAGGACCGAGGACTAGAATGGAACCAGGCCAGGAGGAAGACAGCCGATAGAATAGTCTGGCGCTCTCTCTTCCAAACCTCTACACCTCACGGTAGAAGGGGAACGACTAAGTAAGTAAGTAAGATATATCAGGTGGTAAGAGGCTGAATGAGGTGGTAATAGAAGACCGAAGTGAATTAATGAAGTGTTTCAGTGAAGGCATAATGGCAAATCGAGTGAGACCCCACACATGCAAAAATAAATAAAATTAAATATAAAAATAATTTATTTAATAGATATAAAGAATACATAAAAAATAATAAACAATGAAAGTAGGTGTATAGATCGAAAGTAAGAGAGGAGATAAAAGAGAAAAGTGAGCAAACCGGTAGACAGTGCAGTCAGTTATGGGGTAATATACAAGTATATGAGAACTGCCGTAAGACGGGGTAAAACAGTTGTGTATTTTTGCAGTGCTCAGACGTGGTTTCCTAGTGACCCGTTGTGATGGACGAACTCGGCTGACCCTGAACTTTGTTGTAATTCTTGTAAAACGGGACTTCTTTCACGTGGATTCATTAGCTATGAAACTGTTCCACAGAGGGCAAACACGTTTGCTGATTGATATGCAGAAAGTTTACCTATCGTTGATTCTGGTCATCGCATTGATTTAAGGAGAGATTAAATCACGCCGACTAACATCTCTTGAACAATCATAGGCAGTTATTTTAATTAACTTGGCCAGTGGGAGGCGTCGCCAGAATCAAACAGATACAGCGACGAGATCAAAGAGACAGACTGAGGGATTTCAGGGGAGACTATCGGCGTTATCAAAGACAGTAGTGGTCCCTGATACGAGACGCAGTTGCTTGCCGCTAATTTCGCGATCTCTGAGGACCATCACTGTTGCGGAAATGGAGCTGAAGTCGCAGACGGCGATGAAACCGATGGACATCCTGGAGGAGATTGTACTGATCAGAGGATGGTTGGAGAGGGACAAAGTGCAAGCCCTTGCTGAGGACTGAAAGCTCTCCCTCAGAGAGGGCAAGATCAGAGGGAATACAAACAACCTGGGAACGAGATGGAGTAGAGGAGGCAGGGACAGTCTCAGGGGTAGGACAGAGGCGGGAAAGTTTGTCCTTTTTCTGGGCGGATAAAAAATCATACAATTGCCGATTGAGGGTATGGATAATAATGCGGATAATGGGGAAGGCAGGAAAGTAGCTAGAGGTGAGACTACGTAAGCGGAGTAGAAGCTGAGACTGCTGAGCACTGATATCTGCCAGGAGGCGGGAATGGATAGCTGCGACAGCTCGCATATGCTGGAACCCACATGTGGTCTCGATGCGCTGTAAGAGGCGATGTTCACGAGGGTGAATATGGCCAGCAGAGGGGTTGAAGTGAGAAGTGAAGCCATGAGGGAGAACTTTAAGGCGGAGGCAGGTGCGGATAAAGTGGAGATGGCAAGTGAATCTAGTTTTCTTGAATGTAGCAAATGCAAAATCAATTGCAGTGCGAGATATATCAGCCAAGGATCCAGACCCCGAGGACGACCCAGAGTCCGCTGGGAGGACAACATTAGACAATCTTTGAAGGACCGAGGACTAGAATGGAACCAGGCCAGGAGGAAGACAGCCGATAGAATAGTCTGGCGCTCTCTCTTCCAAACCTCTACACCTCACGGTAGAAGGGGAACGACTAAGTAAGTAAGTAAGATATATCAGGTGGTAAGAGGCTGAATGAGGTGGTAATAGAAGACCGAAGTGAATTAATGAAGTGTTTCAGTGAAGGCATAATGGCAAATCGAGTGAGACCCCACACATGCAAAAATAAATAAAATTAAATATAAAAATAATTTATTTAATAGATATAAAGAATACATAAAAAATAATAAACAATGAAAGTAGGTGTATAGATCGAAAGTAAGAGAGGAGATAAAAGAGAAAAGTGAGCAAACCGGTAGACAGTGCAGTCAGTTATGGGGTAATATACAAGTATATGAGAACTGCCGTAAGACGGGGGTAAAACAGTTGTGTATTTTTGCAGTGCTCAGACGTGGTTTCCTAGTGACCCGTTGTGATGGACGAACTCGGCTGACCCTGAACTTTGTTGTAATTCTTGTAAAACGGGACTTCTTTCACGTGGATTCATTAGCTATGAAACTGTTCCACAGAGGGCAAACACGTTTGCTGATTGATATGCAGAAAGTTTACCTATCGTTGATTCTGGTCATCGCATTGATTTAAGGAGAGATTAAATCACGCCGACTAACATCTCTTGAACAATCATAGGCAGTTATTTTAATTAACTTGGCCAGTGGGAGGCGTCGCCAGAATCAAACAGATACAGCGACGAGATCAAAGAGACAGACTGAGGGATTTCAGGGGAGACTATCGGCGTTATCAAAGACAGTAGTGGTCCCTGATACGAGACGCAGTTGCTTGCCGCTAATTTCGCGTCTCGGTGTCAATCGCAGAACCGAGCGAACGGGAAAGCCGAAACAGGCAGCAGCGAACGGAGATACGAAGACCAGGGTGCGGTTTCTTCTCTTGATTTGGCGGTCAGATCCCCAAAAGTTCGTGAGATCAAATAAGCTGTCAAGTTTATCATGTCCCACTCAACTTACATTCCATTTTAGCTAAATAGACCATGAAGACTAGACACGTTATCACTCGCTGGCCAGACCTTTACAGAAGCACTAGCTTTATTGAAATCTTGTTATAGATTTTCCCATGGATTTTATATATATATTTGCAGTGATTTCTATTCTGTGCAAAGCGGTAATATATATTGTGTAAAGTGATCAGTGGTCTAGTTCAGTCATTCTATTTCAATGAATTTTGTGTTCATTTAAATCTATTAAATTAAACCATCTCAATAGTTCCAGTTGTAAATATAATGATCTATCTATTATATTATTTCAAAAGATAATAGATGCTTAAATTAACTTTTA
This sequence comes from Oreohelix idahoensis, assembly GCA_024509875.1. Lineage (NCBI taxonomy): Eukaryota > Metazoa > Mollusca > Gastropoda > Stylommatophora > Oreohelicidae > Oreohelix > Oreohelix idahoensis. The sequence continues at coordinate 552,045 of JAMPIV010012021.1, forward strand.
AAGTCGCGAAGGAATTTATAATTAATAAATTCAGTTAAGTCCTAGTTTTATAGATGTGTGTTTTAACCACTAGAATTCGCGCAGTGTTTATTAAATACATAATTAAATACTCGAGTGTATTATAGGCTTAACGGGAAATTTATCGCGCTTGATTTTTCGGTATGTTGCATGTCTTTTTTCTTTCACACAGAGTGATCGTAACCTGCGGTCCCAGCTAAATAAAGAAAGAAATAAAGAAATCATCCTATAAACTTCCAGTCATATTGAAGAAACATTTCTTTTAAAATATAATCTTGTGGCGGTCTTTTTGCGACCTAGCTGTCAGAATTAAATGAAATAAAGCCCACCCAAGAACATTTTAAAGAATAATCATCAAATTACCCTTACAAACCTGTAAGATAAACTGGAAGGTAATCATCGCCAGTAGCGATATCATATTTACTGTTTACTGTGAGAGAGTACATAATTTCCTGACTGTGACTGAGCCTAGTTTTTTCCTCAATTGGATTTAATAAAACTATCATCACGCATTGAAGGAATTTTACCATAGCGGAGGATTAAAGGAGACCACTTCATTTTCACCCCTGTGCCGAACTGTGTTAGTGCCATCCCATAGACTCCTTTTATATATATAATAAAAACACGAGAACTCTTAGTCTTCAAGTCTTGCGATAAGTGAGAATATTTGTTACCAACAAACCCTCGCAAACATCTGGGGCGGGACATCGAAGGATTAGACAGTTCATATGTCGAAAGAGTACTTGCTGTTTATATATACTTTTATGGATCGTCTGAGGCTGCATTCGGTAAGTGTGTGAGTATATGAGTGTGGATCCTCACGCATGTGCATGAATGACAGGAAATTTAATCGTTTTCTTTTGTAAACCTGTTGTTAACTTTCTTGCCTAGTAATATAATTTTTCTGTATTCCCTGCATTGTTCCTTTAAGGGGGAGTTGCTAATTGGTTAACTCTGTTTAAAAAACCCCCTCCTTTCCATTTGCTTAGTAAAGGGAAGAACAGCTGGGAAGAACAGTTTTTTTCTATCACCTATACCTAACTTTGTAACACCTCTTTCAGAGCAATTAACTTCACTGTTAGGTTAACGTACCTATGTTCCTGATATTATCTATCTCTGGACTGGGTTTATCTTTGTCTAATAAGCGGGAAGGGCTTAGTCGATACCAGTCTTCTTCACCCCTCCCAAATTTGTTATTTGCATTTGTGTACTTATGATAATTTATGTAATACCTGATATTTGTTAGTGATTGATGTTTAAAGTGAATAAAATCACATAAACTCATTTAGTACGGTGTTGGACATACCCACAGCCCAACATTTCCCCTATTCGTTTAATATAGTTTGTATCTACATCGTCTGTGTGTGTGAAAAACACCAAATCGGTGTGCGCGCAGATGCGAGTCTGGAAAACTGGCAAATAATTGTTTGACCAGGAGAGCGGAAGAGAAGATTGAGAGAAGCGATTTGTCGTAAATAAGTCTGTCTTTACTCTCCTCCAGCACGCTGTGAAGCAACTATTTAATATCTACATTTTCTATCACTGAGCTTTCCATCATCATTTTCCACTCTAAACCGGACCACTATTTCTACGACTCTTTTCTCTCAAAATAAATTTACGACACCCGTCAACAATACATGTTCTGTTGGAACTACTATATGTACAAGTGATTAATTTTTATGTGTGTCTTGATAAAGACCACTGTGGAGTGTTGAGGTATGTTTTGTCTGGCGGACTCAGCTAGAGATTTTCTGAAGTGTGGATAATTGTGAATAGGATATGTTTTCCTGAGGACATTACATATAAGTATAATTGGATGTGATATGAATAAAATGGGTCAATGATACTAACATTAATAATATGAATATTCGCCAGCCACGATGAGAATCGTAAATAAATGTGTATTTGTTGAGATGGACTTGCCGTTTTGATAATTCATTGTTTCTTATCACAGAAATGGCCACATATTATTGGACGCGCCACAGTTGTCTACGTGGGTCACTCACATTTGTATACATAACCGCCACAATAACCAAGAATCTGAATATAAACAAACATCAACATTCACTGACACAAATATCAACATTCAATGACACAAACATCAACATTCACTGACACAAACACGGGTGCATTTGATAAGACACACTATCTGTCTGTTAAAAGTATTTGAATCAGTGAGACGGAGCAAATTTAGCAAAACAGAAGAAAGGATTATTACTGGGGAGTCAAAAATATTTGTATCTAGGGACAAAGAAGAAAGGATTATTACTGGGGAGTCAAAAATATTTGTATTTAGGGACAAAAACGTTATAACTATATATAATTAAGATATATGAAAAATTATGTCACATTTATCCTACTTTTCAACTTTGTTTACATTATATGAAATGGATGCATACATGCCACATGCTATGGTTTACCCATAATCTGCACAAGGTGTTTGCGTTTTCAGATGTGTACACCCTGTACATAATTTATGTACAGGTTTTCTAACCCATTCTCCTTATTACTGTGTCTCTGAGTGTGGTAAAGTGGGATGTTATAAATATTTATAGGGGACTTAGTGTACTGACTGAGATCAGCTGTGAAGGTATCTATATCTAATAAGAGTAGTGTATTATAGATAACCTTACTTACTGCCACATATGTATACCTCAGTCAGAATTATTCTGGAATAGTGTGATGACTACGTTATATGTCTAGGGTATGTGTATGATGAAGTGTAAGTCATAACAACAACAGACAGATAAACAATTTAATTTATTCCACCACACTTGACAACACTGTGACACTCACATACATATAACACTCTAAGAGGATATCTTAAAGGAGTCACTGATAACTTTTCAAATAACAATATGTATTCAGTGCTGTCATGAATGTATATGTGTCCTGATTCAAATACAAAGGGAACCAGGAATCACAATCAATTTTAATTACAAGTTATATGTACAGAATTTATTAATATGATTCTTGTAGTGACATATATTATTAATGGTATCCTATGTGTGTCAGTTGTGTAGTGGTAATATGAGGTAATACTGGTTTTGTTTTGTTCAAGCTCTGTTGGTATTTGTCATCATGACTTCAATAGTTTGTTTCTAATGGAACTAGTATTGGAGATGTTCTCAGTTCCTGGTATTAAAACAATTAAATTCCCCTCTTAATTTTAGTTTATAATGTCATTTTAAGATGGGTGTACATAATGTTGAGCTCCATGGCCACACTCTCTTATCTTGCATGATGACTGCAGTAAAAGACTCCTCTGCTCGATTACTTTAATGAGTTCTGGAGCCACCCCACGGGTTGCTATATGGACCAAGGAGTATGCTGTCCACCTCTGGCTTCAGCAAAGCTCTGACCAGGTGCTGCTCAATAACTTTAAGACCACGGCCCCACAATTCATGGAAATAATAATAAACAGTTTCGTTGACTGGCAATGAATATAGCACAACTCCGATCTGCCGATGTCCCAGGCTTTATTTTATAAAAAATATACACTGGTGCTCAACGCACTGCTTCTTAGTAGGTTTATTACAAGATGTGGCAATGAACAGACGCTCTGAATTGAGTATATTCGCAGCTCTACCCAATCAAACCATGTCTACACATCTTTTCAAAAAAGTACTCCTTTTTCACGTTTCCCCTGACAACACAAGATAGTATTTATAGTCCGACCAATCGTGTTTAGTCTTTCATTTGTTGCGCTCCAATCAAATAGGAGTTAACATGGTACGCTATTTCCGTAACGTAATGTTTCTTCAAACACGTTATAAAAAAATTTTATGAGCAGAAATGATTTCATGCTGTCAGGCACCCCCACTATTTTATTTTGGCCATAACTTGGTAATTCCTAGACTATTTGCGTAACGTTTTACATATTCTTTGTCAGCAAGCCCTAAGGAATCCAAATATCTCAATCTAAGGGAGCTAGGTGGCTGCGTTCAAAATGTGCATTTTCTACCACCTCCTGTTCACTTCAATCCCCATGTGGTGTCTGGGTACTGTCATGTTTTCAAACGTAAACCGGTATAATGTCATAATTCCCAATAAGCGTTTTTCAGGATTTTAAAACCTAACTCTGGTATGGGTAGTGAATTTTATCACTGTCGATTTGAAATAAAGTTAGTGCATGTGGCCTTACACGCGTGATGGCAGCAATTGTGTATCGCGCGACGCGTGTTTAGTGTTGCACGTGTCCCTGCTTTCTGCCTCTCCCTTCTCTCTATCCTTTAGTCCATCTGTCTTTTAGTTACGCCGTGTATAAAATGGAATGAATGAAATATTAAATTTAGGTCATTGATCAGCTGGCGTATCTCAAGGTTTTTCCAAGAAATACAGTACACGTTTCATTGAAGAAAGCGGGTAATAATACAGTAGGCTTTTACTATCAACGTGAAAGCGTTACAATTTGCAGACGAAGTAGAAAACAAGGGGGATTTCGAGTACAGTCATTGTGACAGCACTGTTCTTTACCATTCTTCTTTCCTTTTATTAAATTTATTTGTTAGGCTTTGCATTTACGTTTTAATTTATATATGGGGATTAGAATAATTCACGACATCTCCCCTCTTAAAACAGACATTATATGTCAGTCCTTTATTCTATATACACATACAGAAATTTATTATTATTTCTGGGGTTTACGGTGATTCTCATCACACGGATGGCGGCTTAAAAAATCCGCTCCCAAATTTGTTTTTCCAGATATATACTCAATGCTAAAATTATAGGGAGCCAAAAGCAAGGACCATCGGAGTAACCTAGAGTTCTCATGCCTAGCCTGGGCTAGAAACGATAAAGGTTTGTGATCCGTTTGCAACTTAAATGCCTTCCCATACAGATAAATATTGAATTTCTTTATTGCCCATATTACTGCAAGACATTCTTTTTCGCTAGTTGAGTAGTTGATTTCAGCTTTATTCAATTTTCTGCTAGCATATGCCACTGGGCTTAATTCCCCATCCAATGCATCTGATTTCTGTAGTAGAGTTGCACCTAGCCCAATATTACTGGCATCCGTCCTTACTATGAATTCTTGACTTAAGTCAGGTAATTTCAAAATAGGTTTACTTGTGAGCTTTTCCTTCAATTCTTGGTAAGCCATTTCACATTGTGGTGTCCATGTAATGCGATCTGGATGTCCTTTACGTGTCAAATCAGTTAACAGTGTACATATGGAATTAAAGTTTTTGATATACTTCTGGTAGAAACCACATAATGAGACAAAGGATCTCACGTCCTTCTTGGTTTGTGGTCTCGGGGCTTTCTTTAGTTTCTCTAAATTCTTTGGGTCAGGGGTCATGTTTCCCTGATAAACTGTGTGTCCCAAAAATTCCAATTCTTTACATCCAACGCAACATTTGGTTGGTCGGGCTGTTAAATTTGCTTCCCTAAGTCGATCAAACAGCATCTTCAGAGAGTCAATGTGTTCCTCAAATGTTTCTGTTGCTATAAGGATATCATCCATGAAATTTGTTATACATGGATTATTCAGAGGGTCCAATAATTTTCTCATCATTCTAGAGAAGACACTAGGCGCATTCTTCAATCCAAATGGCAATCTATTAAACTCATAGTGTCCTTCTGAGGTACTAAAAGCTAGGTATGGTCTAACCTCAGGCTTTACTGGAATCTGATAGTATCCTTTACTCAGATCCACTTTTGAGAAATATTTAGCTTTATTTAGTCTGGCAAACAGCTGATTTGTATCCGGCAATGGATCCACTTGTCCTTCTGTAATAGCATTCAGTCTCCTGTAATCTATACAGAGTCTATGTTCTCCAGAGGGCTTCCTTAAGAGTACAACACCGGAACTATATGAGGATTCACTGTGTGAAATAATTCCTTCCTTCAACAGATAGTCTATCTCTTCCTTCAAAGCTTTCTCCTTAGCAAACGGAATCGAATATGGTTTCATACAGACAGGTGTGGGGTCTATCAGTTTCATATCATATTCCAATAGGTTTGTATGCCCTGGTCGGTCTGTTAACACCTCGGCATGATTATTTAGAACCTGTTGCACTCTCTCTTTCTGAGTTTTCGTTAAATGTGTACTGATTTTCACCTGTGCTGCTGTCTCACAGGGGTGTAATGGATATTCAAATGATGAAAGTGGTTCCTTTTTCATCTCCATGGCGATGGACAAGGTCAACAAGTGTGTCTCTTCCTGATGTTCTCTTTCCAAATATTTCTTCAGGAGATTCACATGATAGATTTTTTCTTTCCCCTTCTTATCTATCTTATAATTTGTTCTAGACACCTTCTCTAAAACTGTATATGGACCTTGCCATCCAATCTGTAACTTATTCTGACTCCCGGGGAGAAGAAGCAGTACCTTCTCTCCCACAGCCAAATCTCTGTCTTTCGCGTTCCTGTTATAATAGGCAGCATGTTTCTTCCTGGCTTGTTTCAAATTTTCATTGGCAAGTTTCCAGCCAGTTTTTAAACGAGTGGTCAGCTCATTCACATATTGGTATGAAGATGTAATGTTTTCCTCTGCCTTTTCATCAGTCCACGTTCTTAACAAAGCTTCGAGTGGACCTTTTATTGGCCTTCCAAACAATAATGTTGCCGGGGCCATACCGGTTGAACTATGGGGTACCTCCCGATAAGCAAAGAGGGCGGCGTGCAGGTACTGGTCCCATGTATCTGGTTTCTCGTGTGCCAACTTTCTCAGGATCGACATTAACGTGCCGTTAAATCTTTCCACTTGGCCGTTCCCTTGGGGATGGTACACACTACAATGGAAGTGTTTGGCCTGGAAGATCCTGAAAACTTCTTCAGTTAGTTTCCACTTGAACTGAGAGCCATTATCAGTCAAGATTTGATTGGGAAAGCCTAACCTTGTGAAAATTGTGATCAATGCCTCTGCCACATGTTTAGAATCAATCGATGACAGGGCTACTGCCTCTCCCCACATAGAACAAGTGTCCACCAGAGTCAGAATGTAGCTGTTCCTTCTCTTGGTTCGGGTGAGAGGTCCCACAAGATCCACGGCAACTCTCTCAAAGGGTGTTCCCACTATGGGCATTTCCCCCAGAGTTGCTGGTGCAGTCCAATGTTTAGGTGCTACTCGTTGGCACTCTGGACAGGATTTTACATATCGTTTGATATCTTCAGTTATTCCTGGCCAGAAATAATGACAAGCTATTCGCTGTCCTGTTGCGCTGATTCCCATATGACCACTGAAGGGAATCGCATGCCCTAGTTCCAACACTTTAGTCCTATATGAAGTGGGAAGGACCAGCTGTCCGTGACCATTGGATTCAGATCCAGCCTTCCTATATATCAGTTTGTTCTTCATATAAAACTCTCCCTTGCCTGGAGGTGTATGAGATTTGGGCAACTTCTTGAAACATGGCTTGAGTGTTTTGTCCTCAGCCTGTGCCTTCCTCATCTCATCTGGGTGAGTATTTATTGGATTATCCTCCTCCTTTTTAGACTGTGATCTGGTCTGCACTGTTGCCAATATCACAGGTCTCTTGGGATTCCCCAAGAAGACATATCTACACCCCAATATCAGAGGGTAGATTGGCTCATTTATCACTGCTGCTTTTATGATTCCTTCCACATATCGCGTTTTCACTTTTATTCGGGCGACGGGAGTGTCATGGTAGCTACATCCTTGGTTGCAGTTTGAATCTCCACTGTTTCTGTGGTGTATTGATCGGCCTGCACCAGGTGAGAACTCACAACGGAATCGTAATCTAAACCGGTATCATATAAACACCTTATAGTGACACCATTACAGATGACATCTTCACACACTGGGGGGTGGTATGGTTCCTGTAGTTCTTCAGGTTTGACCTTCTTTTCCTTTTTCCCCGATGTCATAGCAGCACAATGAGGAGGTTTCCTTCTACAATGGTCAGTGTCATGATTGTTCATCTTACAATTTTTACACCACCTTTTTCCTTGGTTGAAAGATTTTCTTTCATCATATTTCCTTTCATCGAATTGTGGGGTTTTATTTTTATTTTCATACCGTGGCCTATCAAACTGGTGCTTACCTTTGTTTTGATCCCTAGGATCAAATTTATTAAAGTTCTGTGGTGCCCTAAAGTTATCCACTTGTTTCTTTTTATTACCTGTTACCTCTGCTTGAGCTGCTTGATACCTTTCAGCAACATTTAGCAACTCACCCAGCCTCTCTGCACCTTGTTCCATGAGAAACTTTCTCAGGTCTGGAGCCATGGACTCTCTTAATTGCTCTATAAGGACCATTTCCTTAAGATCTTGGGTTTTCCCCAGACAAGTCCATTTCTCCAAGTATGTCTCTATTCGTGCAGAGAACTGGTGATAGGTTTCACCTGACAGTAGTTTAGCATTCCTAAATTTTTTCCTATAAAATTCTGCATTCTTTTCATATCTTAACAAAAGAGCCTGCTTTAGCATGTCATAATTTTCCTGATCACCTCTGCTCATTTTTGCAAAAAACTTCATAAGCTGCCCCACGAAGTCCCTGAGATAACTTTAAGCTCCACCTTTCTCTCTCTAACCCATATGTGGTAGCTAATAGTTCATACCTATTTAGATAGCTCTCTATATCATCGTCTTTCTCAACAAAATGATCTAAATGAAAATTCATAGCTGAGGTTGAGGCTCCTTGGCTAGCAGTGGCATCCGAGGCAAAGGGACTGGCACCATTTTCAGGAGCATGGCCCTGAAACTCAAACTCCCTTAGTCGTAACTCATGTTCCCTTTGTAATCTCTTCTCCTCCTTTTCTGCTTCCCTCTCTGCAGTCAATCTTCTTTCTTCGGCTTCCCTTTCTGCAGCTAATCTTTTGTCTTCTCTTTCTGCCTCCAATTTCTTAGCCTCAGCCTCAATCTGCAACCTCTTAGCCTCAGCCTCAATCTGCAACCTCTTAGTCTCAGCCTCTAATTTTCTTTCGGCCTCTTTTTCTAATCTTCTTTCTTCCCGTTCAATATATTTGTCACATTCAGCAGTGACATAAGAAATCATAATTTGCCCGTCCATTCCTAAGTCTTTCGCAGTCTGTACAGCAGCAGATCGAAATTTTGCCAGGTCGGCCATTGTCTAACAGATAAATGTCCAAACAATTTTATCTATGACTAATTAACTCAAGACAACACAGGCACTGTGAGCTCAACCTTATTTATTTTCACCCAAGGATACCTTTTAATTCTTATTATTCCCTGAAGTGAGTTACCCCCCAATATTTGTAATAGGGAAAGATTCAAAATCCCGAGGGCGAGACCCCAATATATGTGGTAAAGTGGGATGTTATAAATATTTATAGGGGACTTAGTGTACTGACTGAGATCAGCTGTGAAGGTATCTATATCTAATAAGAGTAGTGTATTATAGATAACCTTACTTACTGCCACATATGTATACCTCAGTCAGAATTATTCTGGAATAGTGTGATGACTACGTTATATGTCTAGGGTATGTGTATGATGAAGTGTAAGTCATAACAACAACAGACAGATAAACAATTTAATTTATTCCACCACACTTGACAACACTGTGACACTCACATACATATAACACTCTAAGAGGATATCTTAAAGGAGTCACTGATAACTTTTCAAATAACAATATGTATTCAGTGCTGTCATGAATGTATATGTGTCCTGATTCAAATACAAAGGGAACCAGGAATCACAATCAATTTTAATTACAAGTTATATGTACAGAATTTATTAATATGATTCTTGTAGTGACATATATTATTAATGGTATCCTATGTGTGTCAGTTGTGTAGTGGTAATATGAGGTAATACTGGTTTTGTTTTGTTCAAGCTCTGTTGGTATTTGTCATCATGACTTCAATAGTTTGTTTCTAATGGAACTAGTATTGGAGATGTTCTCAGTTCCTGGTATTAAAACAATTAAATTCCCCTCTTAATTTTAGTTTATAATGTCATTTTAAGATGGGGGTACATAATGTTGAGCTCCATGGCCACACTCTCTTATCTTGCGTGATGACTGCAGTAAAAGACTCCTCTGCTCGATTACTTTAATGAGTTCTGGAGCCACCCCACGGGTTGCTATATGGACCAAGGAGTATGCTGTCCACCTCTGGCTTCAGCAAAGCTCTGACCAGGTGCTGCTCAATAACTTTAAGACCACGGTCCCACAATTCATGGAAATAATAATAAACAGTTTCGTTGACTGGCAATGAATATAGCACAACTCCGATCTGCCGATGTCCCAGGCTTTATTTTATAAAAAATATACACTGGTGCTCAACGCACTGCTTCTTAGTAGGTTTATTACAAGATGTGGCAATGAACAGACGCTCTGAATTGAGTATATTCGCAGCTCTACCCAATCAAACCATGTCTACACATCTTTTCAAAAAAAGTACTCCTTTTCACGTTTCCCCTGACAACACAAGATAGTATTTATAGTCCGACCAATCGTGTTTAGTCTTTCATTTGTTGCGCTCCAATCAAATAGGAGTTAACATGGTAGGCTATTTCCGTAACGTAATGTTTCTTCAAACACGATATAAAAAAATTTTATGAGCAGAAATGATTTCATGCTGTCAGGCACCCCCACTATTTTATTTTGGCCATAACTTGGTAATTCCTAGACTATTTGCGTAACGTTTTACATATTCTTTGTCAGCAAACCCTAAGGAATCCAAATATCTCAATCTAAGGGAGCTAGGTGGCTGCGTTCAAAATGTGCATTTTCTACCACCTCCTGTTCACTTCAATCCCCATGTGGTGTCTGGGTACTGTCATGTTTTCAAACGTAAACCGGTATAATGTCATAATTCCCAATAAGCGTTTTTCAGGATTTTAAAACCTAACTCTGGTATGGGTAGTGAATTTTATCACTGTCGATTTGAAATAAAGTTAGTGCATGTGGCCTTACACGCGTGATGGCAGCAATTGTGTATCGCGCGACGCGTGTTTAGTGTTGCACGTGTCCCTGCTTTCTGCCTCTCCCTTCTCTCTATCCTTTAGTCCATCTGTCTTTTAGTTACGCCGTGTATAAAATGGAATGAATGAAATATTAAATTTAGGTCATTGATCAGCTGGCGTATCTCAAGGTTTTTCCAAGAAATACAGTACACGTTTCATTGAAGAAAGCGGGTAATAATACAGTAGGCTTTTACTATCAACGTGAAAGCGTTACAATTTGCAGACGAAGTAGAAAACAAGGGGGGATTTCGAGTACAGTCATTGTGACAGCACTGTTCTTTACCATTCTTCTTTCCTTTTATTAAATTTATTTGTTAGGCTTTGCATTTACGTTTTAATTTATATATGGGGATTAGAATAATTCACGACACTGAGTTCTTTTATAAGGTCCTATTCAACACAGGATTTTCCAGTCTGTTAGTGATAATTAAACACAAAAATAGACTAAATGATGACACTATCACATTATTTTTACAGTGTAAAATAAACTCAGACATTTATTGTTTGGGTTTTAAAATAAGTGAAGACCTGCTTTAAAAGGCAAATACCCTGTGCCTCATTTATAATGCAGCCCACTGTAATTAAAACTATTTTTACACGAATTAACTCTTTTGATTTGTTTTTTTTTCAGTCTTTGTACAGGCTTTGCGGGTCTTTGTACAGGGTTTTGGATTTTTTTTGTACAGGTATTTCATCTCTCAGGTGTGGCATGTATGTGGATGATTAATTAAATAGGTTGATATATTGTTGGCGGGCAGAGAAAATGAAACACGGGATGCAGTTTGCCAACCTATGATCTAAACCACATGCATAAATGTATTCGTTTGTGTGTACATAAGCATACACGCACTCACACACACACAAATAAATAGCAGTGTGTGGTTTTTTTTTTGGGGTCATTAAAATCACTGATGCAGCATTTGTGGAAAATCGTGCCAGCCTAAGTTCTTTTTTAGTCCCACTACAGCTGTCAGACTTGACCACTGTATGCTCTGCCAATAGCCAACTCTCCCAGGAGCTTAAGGTACATACACTCCAAGACCAAGATGGAAGCCCATGCTGATGCCATTATCTCTTTGTCATACCGTATAAATACTCACATATATATATTCTGACAATACTTCAGGTGTAGAAGATCGCCCACACTAAATATAACATTTACAGATGACAGCTGGTATTCTGGGATATTAAGTTAAGACTTCAAAGCTTCACCAGATATTGATTTAATTTATAAGCTAACAAAATCATTATGTACTTAATGTAGTAATAAACTGCCTGGGTTCATGACTTCAGTAATGACAGATAACTGTATTTTCCATTCTCTTCATCAACAACATAGTATTCATCAGATAAATTTCTCCATTTATCATCGTCTTTAGGAGTCCTTACGGAGCATGGAGTCACCACTGTAGCTGGCCCCCTTTGAGGAAGCCTGCACCAAGCATTTACATGCTCCTTCTGAAGTAGTTTCTGTGGCAATTTGTTACCCAAGATGACACTGCCAGCCCCATGCCCAATCTCATATTAGTTGCCTCGTACTACTTGCCTGAGGGGGTAGTAGACCTATCCCTTCTTTGTCTATTCAGAGACCCCCAGACCCCCATCAACTAGACAGCGCATCTGTATAAATACTGCCATACGTGTTATGACAACAACACCACAGGTGTAGAAGCTAGCCTACTATGAGTAAAGTATATGCTGGTTATAGCTGCTTTTCCAATATATTAAGACACCTACATATTGATTCAATTTACAAGCTACAAAAACATTATGAGCTTTAGATAGTATTATACTGCCTGGGGTTTATGTATTTTCTGTCCCGTCATGATTTATGTGATGACAGGTAAATATTTTCTATTCTCATTATCAACAACCCATTTTTCCTCAGATAAACAAATTTCTCCTTCATTCATTCATAACCCTCCACTCCCAAAGGAACATAGGCCTTCAACAAACACATGCCAAGTCCTCCTGTCACGTGCCATCATCTCAAGTTCTTTCCACGTTCTCCTCATCATTTTCACCTCTGTTTCCAGCTCTCTTCTCCATGTGCTTCTTGGTCTACCTCTGCCTCTCTTGCCCTGGGGGTTCCAGAACAAGGACTGCCTTGTAATGCTATCAACAGGTTTCCTCAGTGTGTGTCCTATCCATCGCCATTGTCTTCTTCTCATCTCTTGTTCCACTGGCACTTGTCCAGTTCTTGTCATCAGTTCCACGTTGGTAACCTTGTCATACCATTTTAATCCTTCTATTCTACGCAAGCACCCATTTATGAAAGTCTGTAGCTTTTTGGTTATTGTCTTTGTTGTTCTCCATGTCTCAGAGCCATACAATAGGACTGACTTCACATTTGAGTTGAAGATTCTTATTTTCGTGTTGGATCTGATTTCTCTTGATCTCCATATATTTCCCAATGCAATGAAAGCTCCTCTTGCTTTTTGTATTCTTAGTTTCATATCACTGTCTTTCCCTCCAACTTTGTCTATATTGCTGCCAAGATATGTGTACGATTCTACATCTTATATTGGTGTTTCTTCAACCCTGTTATCATTACCTGCATTTATTCTCATTATTTTTGTCTTTTCCCAGTGTATTTTCAGACCCAATTGCTGTGACCTCTCATCGAGTGTTTTCAATTTGTCCTGCATCTGATTACGGTTATGGGACAGAAGAGCCAAGTCATCAGCAAAATCCAGATCATCCAACTGCTTAGTCAAGAGTCCACTAGATTCCATTTCTGTTGTGTGTTGTCGATGATCTCATAACCAAGTTTATTGCTAGTAAGAAAAGAAATGGAGACAAGAGGCATCCCTGTCGCACTCCTGTTCTTATCCCAAACGGTTCTGTAAGCTGTCCTTCGTGAAGAACTCTGCATGTCATGTCTTCATATGTTTTCTTTATTAAATTAATGATTTTCAGGGGAACTCCATAATGCCTCATCAATTTCCAAAGTGATTCTCTGTCTACACTGTCAAATGCCTTTTCGTAGTCCACAAATCCGATGTATAGTGGTGAATTCCATTCCAGACTTTGTTCAACTATTATTCTCAAAGTGGCTATCTGGTCTGTACATGGTCTGTTTTGTCGAAAACCTGCTTGTTCATCTCTCAGTTTCTTGTCTATGGAAATTTCTCCTTACAATCACCTAATTTTTGACAATTTTAAATGAAAGGCATTTATTTGTTGAATTCTGAAAATGTTACTTCCATAGTTTATGCAAGACATTTAAGAAATCAACACTTTTTGTAATTCATTCTGAAGGCAGAAAACAGACGTCAAAATAAGGGCTGGTAAAAAAACGCTAAATTTTACCGAAAGGTGAATGTCTATTTGTAATATCTGTTTTATTTAGTGGTTTAGATTAGTGATCTTTGTCCATTATTTTGCTTCATGCATCCTTACGCTGGGCTCTGAGAAACACAGACACCCAAGAAGTGCCTCACATGAGATACTTTAAATTGAAAAACATGCTGCGGGGTAATTAATGTTTGTTCACATTCTTTTTATCCTCAAGGTGTATGCACAAATTAAGCTGTTGTTTTCTGTTTTTAACACAATTCGGTGAATGTCATTTTGAAAGTAAATAAATGTAATGTTATAACAATCTAAAAGAATGGTATATTTGTAACTTATGGTAGATATTACAAATAATATACTGATTGGAGACTAAAAGATATTATATTTTGTTTAAACTTGTCAACTTACCATCAAATTCTGATTTTCTAAGATGTGTAAAGCCATTATCTTGGTGATTATCAGGTTGTATATCAATAACAGGAACAAAAGTTCAAGAATACACAAACTGACTAACACACTATCAAGTAACTTAGGCAATCTTATCTACTCCACTTAAAAAAGATTGCAGGTGATTTTGGAAACACACACTGTTGAAAAAAAACCCACAAAATCTATAGTTTATTTACAGCACATCAATGTGTTTAGTGAGTTTAACTGGAAGGATCATGTGTACAATGGTGTATAACACAGTTCTTTCATTTTAGATGGGGCTTTTTGTAATAAAAATGCATTCTTACTTGATATATCTTTATTATCATTACTGTCTGCATCTTAACTATTATTGTTATCACAGTTATCAAATTATGAATCACTGTCCACAATGTTTTCATTGTCCTGGCCATAGCTAGACCTATCAACTAACTGTTGGAACCCGCTTCTAGCCTGTTCAGCAGTAAGGCGAGGCATAAAAGTGTCTTTTGTGACCCCATTGTTGGTTGCCATGGTAAACAATTTCAGACAGTTTGTTAACTCGGAAAGATGAAAAAAATATGAATATTAATTTTATTTACAAACTCAATAATCCACATTTGTTAAAAGACACTTCCTGTGGTAAATTAAAATTCTGGATTAAATTGGACAGTGTTTTGGTACGTTTCTAGTTTCTTTTATATGAAAAGTGTTTTGGTACACTTATAATTCGTTTTATTACTACACAAAGCACAGAACTCTGAGCAGCTTACGGTCACAGTGGACAAACTTGCAAGCCGTTGTGAGTGACTTACAGTAGGTAATGTGTTCATTTTTTTCATTGTAATAATTTAAAGAGCAAATACTCTCAAAATACGAGTAATATGAGCGCCCAAGCCTTTTTTTTTTTTTAACTTTCGGTTATCAGGCTAACTTTAAACTCTCTACCCCACCCACACACACACAAAATGAATCATATATCAAGATTAAAGTAAATTAAATATGTACATTTATGACTAAATTTATTTATTATTCCATATTCATATATTTTTCTCATTAAAAATGTATTTGTGCAGTGAAGTGCACCCTTATGCACTATTTTCAAGCAATGCACCCTTTCATGCAACAAACACATACCATGAAACCTTTGAAAAAGTTCAGGCACCCCAAGGTGCTCCATGCACCCCAAGGTGCTCCATGCACCCTGGCTGACTACCTTGTGGGTTAGATGTTGCAACTGTGTGGACTGTTGAATCTGTGTGGACTGTTGCATCTGTGTGGACTGTTGCAACTTGGGCACCCACCAACTTCTCATCACCAATAGATTTATTATCATGCACTTTGATTGTTCACCTGTCTTGTCACTGGCAAAGGATTTCAAGACACCTGCATTCTCATCATAAGAGACTTTTGTACACCTGCCTTCTCATCATAAGAGACTTTCATACACCTGCCTTCTCATAAGTTATTTTTGTACACCTATTTCTCACAAACAAGTGAATTGTGTACACCAGCCACCACAACACAAACATTTATTACTGGATCTTCCTTCTATCACACAAAACAGTGTGCCACATGAGAGGGAATGTAAGGTTGAAATGACAAAGGCAGAAAATGTAAAGATTAGGCAGATAATGTGTGACTTTTTTATAAAACTTACATCTTACATAAAAAATGTAAAGATTAGGAAGACAAGGGGAGACATTTGTAATATAACTTACATTTGACATAGAAAACTTGAACATGATATACAATATATATACATTTTTTTTAAAACTTACACTTGACGCAGAGAATATAAAGCTGAAGAAAATATGGAGGGAATTTTGTAATAAAACTTCCATTTGACATAGAAACTGTAAAGATTAGGAAGATCAAGTTTGACTTTTGTAATAAAACTTACATTTGACGTAGAAACTGTAAAGATCAGGAAGACAATGTAGGACTTCTGTAATAAAACTCACACTCAACATTGAAAATATAAAGATTGGGAAGATGTGGTGCGACTTTTGTCATAAAACTTACATTCCACAGCTTGCATGAGCTGATCCACACTGTTGCAGATGGGTTTGATTCGTCCAAAGTCCAGAAAGAGTTCCAAAGGTATGAACTTATCCGAGTCCATGTGCTGGTTGAGGAACTTGTCATTTGGAAGATTTTCACTGGAGAACATTACAAGCTTATGGATTTGAGACAGGCAAAAATAACAAAATGATGAAAACACATCTGCGGAAGCTAGCCCTTAGAAAATGCAAAACAATGTTAACAAGCAAATAGGACACTGTTAAGTAAAACACCTTCATCATGTAAAATATACAACTTATGAAATATCTTAAAGATAAAGATAGTCTAGCGGCAGATACTGCTGTTAGGAAGTAAAGTGTTAGAGACTGAACTATGACAGGTCTCAGCTTTATGAGTCACGGTGACGGCTCTTTTCCTTTGTCTTCCCTAACTTGACAGCAGTTTAGTACCCACTCACAACAGGACAGACTGGCATGTGATGATACCTGGTTTCAAACCTGGTAATTTTGCCTTGAGAAGCAAGCGGTCTAACCACTCTGCCATTCAACAGTCTAAAACATCCAGGCTGTGATAATATGAAAAACAGTCAAATGTAGCTTCTGATAACCAGAAAAAATGTTCATATCTGGAGTTTAAAAACATAACAAAATATTAGTATCTGGGTTCTAATAACCAGAAAAAAATATTCATGTCTGGAATCTAAAACGATATAAACATATTAGTATCTGGGTTCTAATAACCTGAAAAAATATTCATATCTGGAGTCTAAACACCATGAACACACTGATGTGTCCTAAAAAATATAATAAAAACGTAAATATCTGAATTATAATAACATAGAAAATACTCATATCTGTATGTGAATATATCATGATTCTCTGAAACAGTAGTCAAACTTGGATTCTGATTACACTTTAGATAAGCCACTGGAGATGACCTTGTCATTTTGGAATAAGTGATAAATACAAAAGTTAATGTGCAACTGTGTTCTTGTTTGATCTAGCAGAACAAAAGTTTTGATCCACGCACATACTTACTTTGAAAAATAAAACTGCATTTGCTTTCTAATGGGTGCAAGAACTTCATCTGGGTACTTATACTCTGGTGAAAACAAAACAAAATTAAAATCATAAAAAGGAAGAAAATGAGAAAACAATCTCTCAAAAGAAAATAGCTTTCACCCTTTCATCTTCTTATGTTTGCATGGAACCACCATTGCCTCCTAGAGACAGCCTACATCAAAGAACATGTTCTTGTTCAGTAACAATGTATTTTTTTAAATATTTAATCGCCTGCTATGACATGCCAGAGGTAGTAGTTCATCTATTCTTTCTTCTGTGAAATTGCCAGGACCTACGTGGGGCAAACATACAACATCCAAAAACTAGTCAGACAACTGTCACCTGCAGTTATAACAAACTGAAGATCTAAATGTATAATAAAATAAAATCACCCGCTAACCCCATACTCTGTTACTTCTTTCACTAGACCTATCAGTCAGAGTTGCTCTCCAGAATATCAACCTTCGTCACATCTTTCTCTTTCCATAAATTTTCAATGTCTTTGTATTAGCCATCCAGGTTTGTGCCTTCACGTGGCGTTTCACTTTTGCTCTTTCCTTTCTGGTACAATTTAATGATCTACCTGCTGATATATAATTGAGGACTTTTTGGAAGTGAATATAGCTCATCTGCACTTTCACCTAGTTTTCTGTGTTGACTCATCCTTGCCTCATATCATTAATTTCATATAACTGGACACCACAAGGCACAGAAAAGTACAGGATGGTTAGAGAGATGAGGAAATGTTAACAGATACAATTTTAGGAAGCTTACGTCGGTCCTGTTCCTGGGTGGGTGGGTGGGTGGGTGGGTGGTATGTGTGTCTCTCTTCCGAGACCAAAAAAAAAAAAGAAGTATTGAACTACTGCTCCCTGACATGTTGTATGAAGTTGTACACGAGGCTGGCAACTTCATCATGTGATACAAATTGCTTTGAAGCCACCACCACAAGAACATGTGAATGTTTTGCAGGTTTCCCTCAAGGGGGTCAGCTACAGTGGTGGCTTCATGCTTCATAGGGAACAAACATGATGATTGATGATGATGATGATTGGTGATGATGATTGGTGATGATGATGATGATTGATGATGATACCGTACCACAACATTAATGAGGTGGGTCATGTGACTGCTGTATGTATACAAGTGAACACAGGAAAAGACGAGAGAGAAAAAAAAATTACATTCTTACCTTGTCCACCCATGGCGCCTTCTAGCTCCTCAGTGTCTCCTGCATTCTCAACATTTTCCTCTTCTACACCCACAGCACCACTTGGCGGGTTATCACCAGCTTCACCAACAATGCCTAAGGAGAATATCATTAATTAGACATTTTTGTTTTCTTGGTCTGTTCATTTCTGTCCTTATTTTCACATGGTAATTCCCATATTAGTGACTACATTTAAATGTTTGTAACCAACAATGAAACAATCCCACCATCTCTTCAGGAAAGTATGGAAATGGCACGTATTGCACTAAATTTAACACCCATTAAAAAGAAACTCATGCTTTTAAATATGTTCATGATGCATTGACCGTAAGTCATGACAAAAAATTATACAGATCCAATGAAGCTGAAATGGAAACTGAAAGTAATGAAATGACAGTAGAAATAGCGCCAGTCATCAGGACATGCAGCAGACAGAGCACAGCAGCATTCATTCCCCTCATTTTTTGTGTGAGTTACCTGCTCAAATTACGCATATTTTCTTCAAGCCCAAATCCGCACTTCCATCCACAATACAAATACATATCACTGTACTATACAAAACAGACGCACAATAAAACCATATCCAGTCAATACCTTCCAGCCCCCCAATGAAGCACATTCCCCAACAACAACAAAAAACTTCTTGACCTGTGCTAGACGCTCAAGGTCTTTTCATTATCTCCGCCCCTTTCATGTCTGTCTCAAGATCTCCTCCATGTACGTAACTTCTTGGTTGTTGTTTATGTTGTCTCCCATATTTCAGAGCCATACAATAGGACTAACTGACCGGACATTTGAGTTGACGATTCTGATTTCACATGATAATAATATGCATATTTTCTTCCAACCCAAATCATTACTTCCACTAACAAACAACATTCATGACCACTGTAAAAGGTAATGGTAAAGGTAGTCCCATAGCAGAAACTTCTGTAGGAGGGAATGAAGTGTTCAAGACGCCATTGTACTAGGTCCACTTTTATGAGGTTAGGTCACCAGCTCCCTGTCTCACTGCCTGTGCCTCCCCAATTCCAAGTGCAAACTCAGGTACCCATTTACAGCTGGGCAGACTGGAGCGTGACACTACCAGGTTTCAATACTGGAGCATTAACTGCAAGAGGCATGTGCTTAGCCAATCAGAATCTCATGATCACTGTACAATACAAAAAACATGCAACAAACACCACGCTGATTAACATCACTGTCTACACCAAGCAAACAGTCACACCTCTGCAATGACCATATATTTTTGCTTTTCACCAATCTGATTACTCACTTCCATGTCATAACAGGTTAGAACATTCTTTCTTTAAATTCCTACTGTTTGTGCCTACATTTTTCCTGCTATGTATTCAATAGCTCCCTTTCTGAACATGTCGAGTAAAAATTTAATCTCCTCCTTCTGTCCCATGTAATTCCTGGCAGTGTCTGAGGACATACAGAAAGAACATGACTACAACTCCCTCAGGCATGTCGTACAGGACCACTAAAATGAGGTTGTGTACGGGGCTGCCAACCTCATCATGTAAAACGAATTGCTACAGAAACAACTGCTGTAAAAGCTTTTGAATGCTTGGTGCAATCTTTCTGCAAGGGGACCAGCTACAGTGGAGGCTCCGTGTTCCACAGGGAGTGAAGGTGAAAGTCATCTCTTTTTCTTCTGTGTTCAGTTTGTAGTCATGCTCAATCTGCAGGCCTGTCGCCAGGACAAAGTCCACAGTCTTTTCCACATCAGTGTGGCAGCCCCACAGCTTCTGCCTGAGCTCAGCATCCCCTGGTCAGGTCAGACATCGTGGGCCATCACAGGTTGGGCAGTTTTGCAGATTCAGTTCCACATGGACATTCATTTGTATGAGAGCGAAAATCATGAATGATGACCTTTCAGCTCTGTATGGAGCATATAGCCTTCAATCCGGTCAAGCCAAGCCAGCCCCCTCCACCCCCGAAACACCATCAACACTCCTTTTCTTTCCTATTGGAATACAGTACTGAAAGTGCATGTGGTCATAACCAGTGCCATTCCTAGAAAAGCTCTACAGAGATATCTGGTCTCTACAGCCTCAAACTGACCACTGCTTTCGTTGAACATATTCATCCTGATGTCTGAGGGTGAACGAAGAAGACAGTACAGCAACTGTTGCTCCCTACTGGTTACTAGGCTGTTTTGGTCATCTTATTCAGCTCCGCACAAGTGATTCCTGATTCTCTGGATTCTTCTTTTCCTGTTTTTC
Organism: Oreohelix idahoensis; assembly: GCA_024509875.1. Classification (NCBI taxonomy): domain Eukaryota; kingdom Metazoa; phylum Mollusca; class Gastropoda; order Stylommatophora; family Oreohelicidae; genus Oreohelix; species Oreohelix idahoensis. The sequence goes on from JAMPIV010012021.1 coordinate 573,197, forward strand.
CTTCAGGTTCTCTTTGTACTCCCCACTCTTCTCTTCTCCCACCGGTTCCAGATTCTGAAAATTTCTCTCATCGCTAACCTGAAAGACTGGTTGTTATAATAAAGTCCTCAACAAAGCTAATTTTTCCTTACATTTCTTATAAGACAATAAAAGCTGTCATACTCGCTACCATGATATACACAAACAATGAAAACCAAGAGCCAAGACATTTAGGATAACCCAAAGTTCGCTGGGAGGAAATCAGACAATCTCTGAAGGACTGAGGATTGGATTTGAACCTGACCAAAAGGAAGACAGCAGATTTGACAACATGGCACTCTCTCTGGCTAACCACTTTCTTTCCTCCCCCTTCCTCCTCCCCAAAGGTCGAAGAGGAACAACTATGTAAAAGTAAAGTAGAGTACTGTTGTCACCATTCATCTTACCGCTTGGTGGAGAATTTTGGTTGGAAGCCCTGACTTGCTGCTGGACTCGCTGGCCACCCATATTATCTGGCACGCCCATAACATATCCAGACTGCTGCTGCTGATGCTGTTGTGGGGCCACCGCAGGTACCACTGGCTGGTGGTTGCTGGCTGCCAGCAGGGGACGAGGGGCTAAAGCGAATCCCATGGATGTAGCGCCTTGTGAGCCCTGGCCCTGGTGTGCCCCTTGTGAATGGGGACCAGCTCCCCTTTGCATGCCCGCACCACTCCCACCCAGGGGCACCATATAATTTGTGCCGTTAGCATGAATGTCTCCATTGGTCAAAAGACCTGTAAAAGAATATCATACTTTATACATATATAGGGGCCAACCACTGCTCAGAAATGTATCTATTCAGATAATCCAGTACTACACTGTATGTTCATAAACTGAATAAAAATATATCAAAAACTTTAAATTATAATAGAAACAGTGAAGTATGCTATCTTATGCCCAAAATGCATGTCGTAATGTAGAATTCTTTAGCTAACTGTACTAGCCTTAAAATTAGATGAACCATCAAACTTTCATTTCATTTGTAGCACCTTTTCATACAATATTGGAACAGGACTGTAACACTTTATCCTGAATCCCTCGGGGATTGCTTTGTTTTGGAAACCAGATTTGTTCGGTTTTCAAATGTAGCCCACATTTGCCCAATCTGCATTTAAAAAATAGCCCAAAGTCGCCCAAATTGTGAATGAAGTGTTGCCTAAAGAAACTTTTGATTTTCAGAATATTTCAGTTTTTGGGCGTTCGGATAAAAGGTTAAAGACCTGTATTACCTCCAGCAACAAAGGCTCAGAGATGATGCTGTTGTCACGTCTGATATTATCATTGAAAACTAACGTCGGTGCCACCAATATGCTGCCATTTATCTGGTCATCTGTATCTGCTACTACAGATCCCTCGGGAAGTTTATGACAAATACCCACTCTCTTAAAACAGTTCCTTATGGTGTTTGCATCAAGAGAATCCCAGTTACATTTCATGAAGTGCATCATATCCAGCATCCAACATTTCTTCAGCATGGTGTCCTGAAGCAAGTAGTTGTATAATTTTCTTTCTACAGCTCTCCTTCACACACCCAATTATGCCTTGATGAAACTGAAGATGACTTGGACATCTACTTCTTCTTGGATCCTTAGCCGTTGGCTGTCAAAGCAGTCGGTAGCCACCACATCTGGTGGTGTCTTGTAGAGCAGCAACAATCTGTCTCCACTTCGCTCGGTCAGCGGCCATCCTTCATGTGGTACCCCAACTCAGGCTCACGCTTTGCATTTCCACCTAAACAGTTCTCTGCCGAGATATTTTTGGTCAGCCTCTCTTTTTGCCTTCCCTCTGGAGCCCATAGCATAGCAGTTCTTGTGATAGTGTCAGGGTCCTTTCTGAGCATATGACCAACCCAATTCCACCATCTGCCAGATATGATGGTATGCAAGTCTTCTTGGGTGCTCTGAGTAAGCAGTTCTTGGTTGGTAATTGGAAATCTGGCCAGGAGGAATACCACCTTTATATATCACAGCTAAGAGGTATCTGAGTGATGGTCTACAAAAGTAAGAATTTTCTATTCTTGAACTGCACTTTGGCACCTATTGTAAAACTTACTCAAACATCGACACTGTTTTCCACGGCCTAGTTGTTTAGTAATAAGTGCAAGGACAGATACATATATTCTTGAAACACAATTAAGTTTCTGGCCAAAACATGATGGGAAATAATTATGTTGTTGTGTTCTTTTTACTGCATGTCCTGGTAAATATACTAATTCTCCTGTGGTTTTTTTTCATTCCCTTCCATGCCATTTCAACTCCACTGAATCTTTCTATGTGATCAAATGTATCATGACTTATGGTCACGAGTCAATGTACCCCACACACACATCCAAAAACAAAAGAAAATGAAAGACCTGCATGCTCTTTCAATGGGTGTTCAATTTAGCTTTCACTGTGCAATACATGCCTTTACTGTATTTTCCTGAAAAAGTGGCAGGATTTTTTCAATATTCGTTTCACTTCTGTCTGCAGAATGGGAGAAGGTCGGCTACCATGACAAGCATGGGAAACTAAGAGCCAGGGATCCAGACCTTCAGGACGACCCAGAGTCCGCTGGGAGGACAACATTAAACAATCTTTGAAGGAACGAGGACTAGAATGGAACCAGGCCAGGAGGAAGACAGCCGATAGGATAGTATGGCACTCTCTCTTTCAAACCTCTACACCTCATGGTAGAAGAGGAACCACTAAGTAAGTCGTTTCACTTAGATAATGAGTAATAGGGGGATAGCCGACGTTTGACTTTCCCCGCCACCAATGGTGCGAGCTTTTTCTATTTCATTTTCACTACAACATAACAAGGCTGTAAAGTTATAATTGCTCAATTTACGACCATTAAAGTCTGCAGCTTTCAATTTTATCTAGTAAAAGGTGGAAATTCAGACACTGAAAACATTTTCAGGGCAGTCTTCTTTGAGCGCAGCTGGTGAATTCTTTGTCCATGTTTACATAATCTTGCAGCATCGAGTGGAAGAGTTCTTGCTTCTAGAGGCCAAAGTTATCAGGTTCAATACACAGTGGCGTCACTGTCTAGTCTACCCAGCTGTAAATGGGTACCTGACTATGCTCTTCAGGTAGGGGAGGCTAAGGAGCTAAGGCAGTGAGGAAAAGAACCAGTCTCCCCACCTCACAGAAAAGCTGAGACCTAATACAGTGAAGTCTATAACACTCCACTCCCCTACAGCAACATTGCATATGAGACGGCCTGTACCCTATTCCACCAACTTAATTCTTTTGCAAGCACTTTCATCACAGACATAACAATGCACAAGTTCGTGTTGTCTTTAATCCCTTCTATCCAGCCATTCAAAGTCTTAAAATCATACAGCACAATCTTAAGGGCCAAGTCGGCTGCTTTTGACTGAACTAAACTTCTGTCTACTAATGATAAGTTCTATGGATGTGCTTGCTTGAAAACTTCAGCAACATTTCCTTGATCTCTGAGCATCTTCATTTACTCTTTCTCCATTGCTACATGCTCTGTCTTTGAAAGCACTTTCCTCGTCTCCAGTGTGGACACTATCATCTTGAGTATGGAGGGAGGAACATTCAGCAATTATGCTTGACATATCCCCATATAGTTCCTATGTGCCTCTTATGAAACAATATTTCTACTGCTCCTTTAGGCATGTCGTACAAGACAGCTAATATGAGGGGCTGGCAACCTCATCACGTAAACAGTTGCCACAGAAACTGCTACAAGAGCATGCGAAGGCTTTATGCAGGCTTCCTGCAAGAAGGGGCTGGCTGCAGTGGTGACCCCATGCTCAATAAGAAAAATGATGATGAAGCAGACGTCAGTTTGTGCATCGACCTTACAATCTCATAAGTTAAAACAAACACCTACAAACACCACAAATGCAGAAACATATGACATAATTCTTGCATGGCAGCCAAAACTGGGATGCACGACTGAGATGGTGTTTGTCATGAGTAGCTAAAAAGCAAGAACAACTAGAAATCACTTTTGCCAGAATCTTCCCACAACAGCAACAGCTGCCAAGAACAGAAAACCTGAAACTCTTAAAAACCCTGATTTCTAAACAAAACATTAAAAACATTCAGACTCAATGCTCTCAAAACTGTTAGTTTTTTCCCATGGATGCCATCATGACTGTACAGTGTATTGCCCAGGAATCTCTGAGAGACAAACACAAAGAATAGCACTACTGTACCATCAGGCAGGTCATAAAGGTGACTAATACGAGGTTGTGCTTAGGGCTGGAAACTTCATCTTCATGTAACATAAATTGTTACAAAAACCACTGCTGTAGGAGCATGTGCTTTGATAAGGCTGTCTATGAGGCCAGCTGCAGTGCTAGTTTCATGCTCCATAAGGAGTTAAAAAAAAAGGAGATGAATGAGTGAACTGTGCCCTGACTGACAGATACACTGTGTCCTGATTGGCATATATACTGTGCCCTGATTGGCAGATATACTGTGCCCTGATTGGCAGATATACATATTCAAAATTTAATACAAACCTGGGGCCCTGATCTCTGCTGCTCCAGAGTAGGCACCGTCAGAGGGAGACTTCTCTCCTGCTGGAGAGTGCCGGAATACTGGTGCTGATGGGTTAAGGTTCTTTGGGGAGGTTGGAGCCTGCATTATGAATGATACACACAACAAGATCAAGTACACAGTAATTAGTGTGCCTCATCATCATCATCACTCCTTTCTGTTCCCCGTGGAACATAGGGCTGAAATAGTTGCTCTCCATCGATTTCTATTCTGGGCTGTCTTTTTCAGCTGCGCCCAAGTCATTCCAATTTCCTTAGCCTCCTCTTCCACAGTTGTTCTCCAAGTTCTCCTTGGCCTCCCCACTCTTCTTTTCCCTTGTGGGTTCCAGTAAAGGGCACCTCTGGCTATGCTAGATTGTTCTCTTCTGAGTGTATGTCCTATCCATCCCCACTTTCTTACCTTAATCAGTGTGCCTCACTGTAACACAAAGTTCTTGCTCAGCTAATGTACTGAGGAATTCATTCATCACTATTCAGTGCCCCTGCCCTAGAGAGCAAAGGGGTTCAAAAAACTTATACTAAGTCTTCCTGTCCTGTGCAATCAGCTCTATGTTTTCCTCATTCCCTTCACGTTCATCTCCTATTCTCATCTCCATGTGTTCTTCGGTCTCTCCACCTCTCTTACGCTGGGGATTTCAGAACAAGGACTGTCTTGTAATACTATCAACAAGTTTCCTCAGTGTGAGTCTCCCAGCCTTAGCCAATGTCTTCTTCTCATCTCTTATTCCACATGCCTGGTTCTTGGCATCAGTTCCACACCAATGATCATGTCACACCTTTTCAATCCTTACATTACATGCATCACCCATTCATGAAATTCTGTAGCTCCTTGGCTGTGATGATAGATAACAACTTTTAAATCACAATCAGATTGTAACAATTCAAAACAAACATGGTCTCATTTATTGATCAGAAACACTGCAAGGCATTAGTATGTTCTAAAAAATACCACTTAAAATGTGTTTCAGTAACAATATAGAATTTCTGTGGGTCAAAATGAGCACGGGGGGGGGGGGGGGGGGGGGGGGGGGGGGGGACGACGACCGTACAAAGGATGGCTGTTGACCAAGCATAGTGGAGACAGTTTGCTGCTGCCCTAAAAGATGCCACCAGGCATGATGGCCACTGATTGCTTTGTCAGTCAAAGGCCAAGGACCAAAGAAGAAGATGATGAAAATTAGCAGACATCATCATTTCTCTTGTCACCCCATTATGGAGCATGGATCCATCATGGCAGCTGGTCCCCTTCTTGACAGCTTGCACCAAAGCTTTCATGTGCTCCTGCAGTTGTGGTTTTTGCAGCAATTTATTTTATATGAGGTTGTCAGCCGCACACACAATCTCAAATTAGTCACTTTTTATAACATGCCCCAGGAAGGAGTAGACATATTCTTTCTTCGTCTCCTCAGAGAATCCTAGTAACTACAAAGGGGTTCTCACTTAAAGAATGTACATCATATATCATGCTCCAACTCTACGACAAACATAGGACTTCAACAAACACATGCCTAGTCTTCCTGCCCAAAGCCATCAGCTCAATGTCTTGCTCATCATTTTCATTTCTGTCTCCAGTTTTCTTCTCCATAAGTTTTGCAGTCTACAACTGTTTCTTCTACCCTGGTGATTCCAGAACAAGGATTGCCTTCTAATGATAGCAACAGGTTTTCTCAGCGTGTCCTATCCATCGCCATTGTATTATTCTTATCTCTTGTTCTACTGGCACATGTCTGGTTCTTGTCATCAGTTCCATATAAGTGATCTTGTCTTACCACTTCAATCTTTCTATTCTACGCAAGTATCCAGTTTTGAAAGTCTGTACACACTTCACTTTTTTTTCACAGAAGGTACATATTTCACTGATTTTCACAGAAGGTACACATTTCACTGATTTTCACAGAAGGTGCAAATTTCACTGATTTTCACAGAAGGTACATACAGGTAGTTCACTTATTTTCAAAGAAGGTACATATTTCACTTATTTTCAGATGAAATAATTTCTACTTACAGCCTGGCCTTGGCGGAAGGCAGGTGCAGAAGGGTTTAGATTCCTTGGAGAGGTTGGTGTCTGAAACAAAATAACAATACAAATACTGAATGTCGTATTAAAAATAAACAGCATAAAATGCATTTAATTAAATGATGCTGCAATTCAGAACCCCACACTGATAGAAATTAGAAGCAACGTTTTAAATTTTGTATGAATAGCCAGTAAAGCAAAATGTCCGGGAACATTTAGATATTAAATTTAATGAAGTCCTAAACCGTTAAACAGTGCAAACTGAATAAACGTCTTCATATTAATGCTACTGAAATACAAGTAAGCATTTCCTTTTTCAACCTGGTCCCTTACCCATGAAACGATTGTAACAACATATAATTTCAATTGTGCATGTCAGTTTACTTATTTCAGCTACATATTCAACAACAACAAATCCGTAGGAAACTGAAATGTCACATTTATGACCATTCAACTATAACAATAACTGATGTGGAGCGCTTGACACCACTTTGTGACCAAGCAACACACATTACACTACTACAGATATGGAACATAATAAAAACCTACGGTACACAGTCACAATTTTTGTGAAAGCCTATCACACCTCAAGCAGATCTGCTCTTAATACATAAGAACCTTTAAGAAAAGTAAAAATGATGGTCTGGGAATAACTGTAAACAGTTAACTAATAATCAATATTTATTCCAAAGTACCTGCTCATATACATGGCACCTATGTTGATGACTTTGTAATTAAACTCTTGTATACTGTAATAAAACACACCACGTATGGAGGCAATAACTGATAAAACAGCTGAATTTATACATTCTTCCATAGACATTCAGACCAAATACTCTCTGTTTATAATTTCTAGTGTATTTCAAATTAACATTCTGGTAGATGGGGAGAATTAGGAAAAGCAAAACGCCAATATGGCCTTCAACAAAACACAACTGATATCTGAGACCTCCTAAGACAATAAATATATGAGATACAATGATCACACAACTAAAACAATTCAATAATGATGCCCACAAATAACCACTACTTGATAAAAGCATGTGCTATACAGAGAAAAAACAGCCATGCTTCATTTTAACATCTATAATGTCACAGTAACCTACAGTTTTATTACAACAAATGTAATTATGTCCTAGGGAATACACTCTGCCCTAGTGTCTGAATAATTCATCTCCCAAAGACATACAACAGCGCTCTGTGCAAAATCGCTGAAGTGTTCACTTTAACAATTAGTTACTAGCCAGACTATACACCAAAATGTACTTGCATGTTCTAACACTTTAACAAGTGAGTTAATAACTAAACTATAGACCAATATGAACTAGCATGTTCTAACATACGTTGTTCAACTGCTGATGTGTCCGCTTTAAGAACTGAGTTAATAGCTGAACTATAGAACAAAATGTGCTAGCACATTCTAATGCTTTAACAAGTGAGTTAACAGCTAAACTATAGACCAAAATGTACTAACATGTTCTATAATATATTGTTCAGCTGCTAAAGTGTTTGCTTTAACAAGTGAGTTTATAGCTGAACTATAGAACAAAATGTACTAGCTTGTTCTAACACTTTAACAACTGAATTAACAGATAAACTATAGATCAAAATGTACTAGCATGTTCTAAAACTTTAACAACTGAGTTAATAGCCAAACTGCGCAACAAAATGTATTAGAATGTTTTAACATATGTTGTTCAACTGCAAGGTCATGGTATATCACACCCGGGTCTGATGTGCTCACGCGCACACAAACTCTGGCATGTCAACATCTCAGTTTCTTGTATAACTGCAAGAAACTTGTACATTTTCATGTACAACTGCAAGAACACAGTCTATTAGCAACCTCATGAATATGGCATAATTACAACATCTCATGTAAACCTGCAAGAAAATGATAAGTTAACACACCCTGTCTCACGTAAAGCTGCACGAAAATGATAAGTTAACAAACCCTATCTCATGTAAACATGTAAGAAAATGATAAGTTAACACACCCTGTCTCATGTAAACCTGCAAGAAAATGGTACATTAACACTTTGTTTCACGTAAACCTACAAGATAATGGTACATTAACACCTTGTCTCATGTAATACAAGATAATGGTACATCAACACTTTGTCTCATGTAAACCTACAAGATAATGGTACATCAACACCTTGTCTCATGTAAACCTACAAGATAATGGTACATTAACACCTTGTCTCTTGTAAACCTACAAGATAATGGTACATTAACACCTTGTCTCTTGTAAACCTATAAGATAATGGTACATCAACACTTTGTCTCATGTAAACCTGCCATAAAAAAAAAAAAACAAATATATTAGTGCCTTTTCGTCATTAATTTGCAAACTGTATGCTAACACTATTTTTTTCTGTTCAACTTATTTCATGCAGTTTTGTTTTGTTACAAGAAAGTGGTATAAATATAACCCTTTGTGTGATGAGTTCATGACAATGACATTACAGCATACAGGTTATCTTTTGTGAAGAAAATATACTGAGGGCACTGGTCTCACTTAGAGCTGCTAGAACACTCTACCAACACAATGTTCATTTTCAGAATAATGTAAACACATAGGTAAAGGTAGTTACATAGCAGATACTGCCATAGGGGAGTGAAGTGTTTGAGACTTCACTATACTAGGTCCAGTTACAAGAGGTGTGGTGACCAGTTCCCTTCCCTAACTCAAGAGTAAAAGCCTAGTACCCATTTACTGCTGGGTAGACTGGAGCATGGCACCACTGTGTTTCAAACTCTGTACCTTTGTCGCAAGAGGCCAGTGTCCTAACCACTCTGCCAACAGGATGCTCATTAAGAAATGTATGAAAGTGATACAAAGAATAACCTGCTACTGATTGTTCAGTGTCTCCTAGAAAGACACAAAAATTGTGTATCAGCACTTTTCTCATCAGGATGCTAGGTAGCAAGGTGTGTGCCTGAAGACGGTACTCATTTTAACATTCAAGACACGGATGTGCCGGCATGCCGATCTCGCACACAGGCGAACTAAAACAGCATGTATCAGCACTTTTGTTCTCACATACCACACAGCATACAGGAATGCCACGCTTGTACTCACACTTCCCGCTGTTCTCAGGAACAAGTACAGACAGGTCCCAAATACCTACCAAGGGCATGCCCTGGGAACTCATCCTGTAAAAACTAAGGTGAGGAAGTAAATCCTGGAAAATATCAGTGCAGTAGGAGTATGATTGTCTTGGCTGACAATCCACCTAAGACAGTGTTTCCCAACCTTTTTCTAGTCGCGACCCCCTTTTATAATAACCAAGTAACCTGCGACCCCTCGCCACATTTGCATAAAAAGGCATTTTAATAGGGTAAAGATAACCCATTAAAAATAGATTTTTCAGAATATAATTCTAACCTAATATTTAATTAACCTAATATTTAATGCGATGGTTGTACTTGCATCTGGGCAACCAGCTTCAAAATTCGCGGCTGAGTTAAAGGTTTGTTAAAGCCAATCTCATGTCATCCTCAACATTCAGTCTGTTTCTTGCCTTTGTTTTGATATGAAGAAGCGTTGAAAATCCACTCTCGCAGAGATATGTAGTGGAAAATGGCAGTAAAACTCGATAGGCAAGCATGGTGACATTTGGATATGACTGATACATAGCACACCAGAACTGAGTCAGCAATTTTTCATACAACGAATTACGTGTCGAGGAATCGTTCCGCAGATCCAAGAATTCATCCTGTACGTCATCGGGAATGCTGGCTACATTCACGGAAGCAGAGAATGGGTTTCGTACCAGTGCAGCTTCTTCTTATGTAAGCTCAGGGAAGTACCGCTGAAATTCCTTTTCAAGGGATTTAAGGTGCCCAGTAATCTCCTTCTTCAGATTCTCATCCAGTTCAATTTCAGATTCCTCTATCACACTGCAGAGTTTTTTCAAACATGGCAATGTTTCCAAGATTTACTTTCCGACGCCAGTTTTGCAGTTTGGATACAAATGCCTGAAGATTGTCTTCAAATCGGATAATGTGTGTTTCCTTTCCCTGACGTTTCAGGTTCAGCTTATTTAGCTGGTCTAAAATGTCTGCTAAGTAAGCAACTCTTTTCTTCCAAGCTTCATCATTAAAGTAAGCCACAAGGTCATGTTTCCCTTGCACTTCCAGGAACAACTTGATTTCATCTTACCAGCGTACAGCAGTGTAGAAAAGAAGATCCTCGTGATCAGAATTCGTGTCTTTACAGAGTTCTTTAAACAGACGGGTGTTGAGGGCTCCAGATTTGATGTAATTCACAATTTTGATCAGAGAATCAAGTACCTCTGGCAAGAGCATATCGGTGAATCATGCAGTGAATGCCCTTTGCTTGGGGAGCAAGTTCTTTCACTTTTATCTGAAAGCCCAGACTTTGACCCTAGCATAACTGGTGCTCCATCTGTACAAACCCCACAGACGTTTTTCCACTTGTAGTCCTCCAGTTTAAAAAAGAGGTATTTATCTTCTCCATAATATCTTCACGTTTTGTAGTAGTTTCAAGTGCACTAGAAAACAGGAACTCTTCTTTGATGTCATCTGAACGAATATATTTCACGAAGACAAGCAACTGAGAACATGAACTTACGTCCGTTGATTCATCAACTTGAAAAGAAAACAATGGAGAAACTTTGATTTCATTCAAAACCTGCTCTTTCACGTCTGCGGACATATCTGAAATGCACCTCTGAATAGTGTTATTGGACAGAGATATTTGTCGCATCTTTATCTCGCTGGCTTCCACAAGAATTAACTTCACCATCTTCAACATGCAGGGTTTGATGTTTAATATGTATGAACACGGCGGGCTTTTAATATTTTTTAAGAGTCCGCCGTGGTGGACCTTAAGTCACTTCCTTTCATTTATCAAAAATCAGTGTTACAACCACTATAGCACGTTTCACTAGCTTTGCCCTCAAACAAATGTAATTATCTGATTAACCGTCCAACGTATTAATGCCATTTTTTGCATACGATGTTATATTGGGTTAGACCCAACAAATATATACTATATATCTGTGCATCTTGTCCGGTTCCCATAAACGGATGAAATCCTTTGATCTTTGTCGGCATACTAATTATTGTGTATCGAGAAAAGAAATTTTACCACTTCATGCACAGATTCTGTGAATTGATTAGGCATAGGCGTGTCTACTATTACAATAATGTGACCATCACGTTTGCATATGAATACCTGTTGAAGATGATTTCTTAAATGATCTGCATGCGAGATACTCGTGACATTGTTTGTCATTGACATTTAATGCGCTACCAAACTGGACCTTCCTTGATGTAATTATTTCAATAGGTATCACCTCTTTGCGGTACATAAATATCATAATGGAACGTTGCTCCTCTAATGTGCTTGTAAATAACGGTAAGGTCATCTTTAAAGAAATTAAACTTCATCCGAATCATAATCAGATGTCTCTGAGAAATTGATAATCAATCTCGGCTGAATGAAGGACAAACAATCATTCTTCCAATATTCCTCTTCCTCTTGTAACACATGGTTCTCACATTTCTTCCAATAATCCCTGGCTATATTGGAGATGGCGGCTTTTATAAGTATTTCAACATCTTTTAATTTGAACGTTCTATTTTCTGTTGCTACCTGTTCCTTAATTTTAGCCCATACTAATTCTATTGGGTTTAAGTGAGAATGGTAAGGAGGTAATCTTAAACATCTGTGACCATGTTCATGGATTGCCTTGTCTATGTGAAATATCTTTGTATGCTGTGTCTTTTTTACAATTCCAGGTAATTCAGGCTTCATGGACATTTCGTTGAATGGAATGTTGTTTATGGTCAGCCAAATCTTTATTACATCTTTAGTACTTGATGAATTAGGAACTTTATCTTCTGGTGCCACAACGTTGTGATATGAAGCATTGTCCATTATCAAACCCGACGGTCTATCCAAGGAAGGAAGTACGTGATTCACAATCCAATCTTGAAATATCTTGCCATTCATCTCTGTATGATAATCCCTATTTTCTGTGGATTTTGAAACAAATATGAGTTCAGTATTATTTAGAAGCCCATGATGGCTGCTTCCTGGATGTGCAATTATTACATTCTCGTTCATTACTGTGGTGCGCATTGATCCAAGTTTCATCTAAATACACAAAATAATAACTATCTCTTTTCATTTCTCTGACTTTGCGTAAATATTTGCTTCTCATTGCAACTATATGAGGCTTCTCACAAATAAGGTTTCTACCACCAACATATTTTCTAAAAGTGAATCCCAAACTCATAATAGTCCTCCATAGCGTAGATTTGGAAATATCAAATAGTCCTCCATAGCGTAGATTTGGAAATATCAATGTCATTATTCTTTCTTAACCAAATTTTCAATTTCCTTAAAGTCACTGCCTCATTATTGTGAAACATATTGCAAATTTCTCTGCGGATCAATTCTCTGTCAAAATTATCCACCACTCTTGGCCTAATTTTCGTGTGTAAAACACTGAAATTAGAAATTTCAGATGTCGCTATCCAGCGGTGCAATGATCGTTTGATTATCCCCAAGGCATGAATAGTCCTCTTTTGTGGGTTTGAAATAGAATGATATAGTTTTCCACGAGTAGCTTCATTGCAGAAATACTTAAAAATCCTATTTGTGATTAGCTGTAATGTCATAAAATGTACTCGCAGACTCATTTTCCTACTTAACCACACAATACTTTTTGTAGACACGCCACTGATTGACAATGTGTGAGTAACACCACCGGATATAAACTGTTTTGTGTTCAAGAAGTGCAATTTCACGCTAAAATCATGCAAATTGTTTGATAAACCAATTATGTGCAAATGATGTCGTATAATTTACTGTAGACATTTCAAAATGTGTGTGTGTGATGTGTGTTGGCAAGTAGACTTTTGATATTATATCGCAAAGAAACGAAAATTGAAACCAATGGCTGCATTTTAATGAAAAATTTAATTCATAGGGTCTATACCATTTCAAATTCACACACAAAATTTCACTTATATGCGTTATATATTCGCTGAGATATACCATTTTGAAGTTGGGCAAAGCTAGTGAAACCAGTGGGGAAATTTCCTATAAAAATAATTGCAACTAAAAATAACCGCGGCGACCCTCCAGAAAACACTTTGCGACCCCCTTGGGGGTCGCGACCCACAGGTTGGGAACCCGGGACCTAAGAGAAGGAAAACTTCACACAAACCCGGGTAGGAAAGACTCGTTAGTTCATCAAGACAGAAAGGCTTTCCTAAGAGCGACAACTCTGAAGACAAACAACTGCTGCTTTGCAGGGAGGTCAAAGGGAAGCCAAAGGTGAGCGAAGCAGTCCCAAATAAATCATGCTGAAAACGATTGCACTGGGCAGCAATGTCCATAACACAGTGCAACGCAAACCGCCTTGTAAACAGGCGAAGGAGGAAGAAGAAATAATCCAACGTTGTATTCATCATAGTATTCCCTGACGCTCCTAACGGAGCACGATACCACCACTGTAGCTGGTCCACTTGAAGGAAGCCTACACAAAACATTCACATCAATAAAGAGGACACCCGAGGCCTGTAAACAGTAAGTAAACAATACACATAAAGGTTGGTTTCAGGCACTCGTGAGAAATAAAGATGCAGAAAACTAGACAACAGAAAAACTACACAAGTGGGTGGCTTACTGGGGACTCTAGCCCAGAACGGTAACACCGGGTTAGTCACGATTCACTGTCACAGCCAGATTCCCATTAATTCTAATTATTTATACTATAATGTGTGCGAAGGACGTGTGACACTGTGCAAAGGGAGGTGTGCAGAGAGACGAGATAAGAGGAAGAAGAAGAAGAAGGAGGAGAGAGAGAGAGAGAGAGAGAGAGAGAGAGATTTATGAATAACATATACCCTATGCTAAGATCTCACTTCTAATTAAATCGCATGTTAAAATATTCAGTAAGAAAATAATCCCCTGCTGCATACTTAAGGTCTACAAATGGTCAAGAGCACGTCTGAACTTAAAAAAATAAAAAATAAAAAATTAGCCAGTTCAGATTTATATTTTTTTCAGAAAGTAAGCCGTTACAGCCTTGTTCCTCCTTCTCCCCCCACCCCACAACTGACTGCAGGATTTAAAATACTTAATGTTAGAAGAGAAAAAGCTACCGTAACAGACGATAAAACAGAAAAAAAGCTACCCGTGACAGACGTTAAAACAGAAAGAAAAAAACTACCCGTGGCAGACGTTAAAACAGAAAAAAGGCTACCCGTGACAGACATTAAAATAGAAAAAAGCTACCGTGACAGACGTTAAAACAGAAAAAAGCTACCCTTAACAGACATTAAAACAGAAAAAAGCTACCCGTGACAGACGTTAAAACAGAAAAAAGCTACCCGCGACAGACGTTTAAAAAAAAAAAAAAAAAAAAAGCTGCCCGTGGCAGACGTTTAAAAAAAAAAGCTGCCCGTGACAGACGTTAAAATAGAAAAAAAAAAAGCTACCGTGACGGACGTTAAAACAGAAAAAAGCTACCCGTGACAGACGTTAAAACAGAAAAAAGCTACCCGTGACACAAGTTAAAATACAGTGTGTCCGGCAGAATCACTACCAATAACAAATGTCAATATTTCTTATACTAATAATAGCAGACCGACCGGATTTTGATTTTCTGTTAGGCAAACTCATTAAGTTTCAGTAGCAACTCACCAAGTTTCAGTAGATCTCCACCACGTTTCAGTAGATCTCCACATGAGCACCTTTAGTGGCTCGAAGAATGTCAAGACGGTATTCTATCTCTCTCCACGTGTTTTGCAGCATCTGAGGTGTGACGGATGCGCAAGCGTCAATTATTCGCTGCCCAAGATTATCCAGTCCCTGCACCGGAGTTTGATAGACAAAGCTTTTAACATATCACCATAGAAAGAAATCTAAGGGGGTCAAATCTGGTGACCTTGGTGGCCAATCAATGGGACCTAATCTTCCAATCCATCTGTCTGGACCTTGTTGATGAAGGTAGATTCTTACTTCATTGGCATAGTGTGGAGGTGCTCCATCTTGCTGGAATATGAATCCTTCTGGTATCCTAGGAACTGCAAAATTTTGTAGCATGTTTAGGTATGTTGCTCCTCTGACTGTGGCTTCGGCGAAGAAAAATGGCCCGATCACATAATTCGAGGTTAAGGCACA